>JNNM01000006.1:8450-226630 GCA_002895615.1 Saccharomycopsis sp. UWO(PS) 91-127.1
GGGCCTCCAAGGAACGGTTCAATGACGAATATGCAAAATCCAATGGGCGGGCCTCCACGAAATGGTTCAATGACTAACATGCAAAATCCATATGGCGGGCCTCCGAGAAACGAATCATTGACAAATACGCATTACCCAATGAATGGCGGTTCCTCGAGAAACGGTTCAATGGCGAACAGTCAAAATCCATATGGAGATCCCTCCAGAAACGGAGGTGCATCAAACATGCAACCGGTTATGAATTCGCCAAAAAAAAATAGAAGCAATACTAGTTTGGGAAGCAAAAACAAAGACTCTCCATTGCCGCCTCCACCATCTGAGAATTCTTTAACCTCAAAGGAAGTTCGAAGACCAAAAACGCCCGAAGGCTCCCCATTCAGAAACAAAGGTGGGTCACCGTTGCGAACCAACATGAACTCAAGCCCATCTTCAAGAAAGAACATTGAAGATAATGCGGATGTTGATGATCGTAAAAGATATCAGAGATCTTCATTATTGAACCAAGTTCAGACCCAAACTGCAGAGCAAGGTAGTAGAGGCAAGTTGAAGGAGTTTTTAATGGATGATGAACCTTTTGACTCTTATGATAACACCGATAAGTCTGCCAAGAGAAACGACTATTCAGATAACTACTTCGATGAAGATGACAACAATGATGATTTCAACAAACTGCACTATGACAATGCTCAAAAACGTCAGCTGCCTCGCTTTGAGCAAGAGAAAAATGTGGCGCTTGACTCTTCAAGAAGAAAGAACTCAAGGAACCGGTTCAACAATAGTGAATCCGAAGAAGAAACGGAGGATCCATACCTGAACAAATACAAACAAAGAGATCATTTTGCAGCTTCAGAGCAAAAGAAACCTTCAAAAAAGAAGCCACCTCCATCACCTATGATTCAAAGATCAGAAGCTCCGTTAGACGAAACACCGCCAACATCATCGCAAATACATGAAAATTCTTTCAACTCAGGGCATGCTCAGAAAAACAATAAAACCAACAACTTCATGGCCAAGTTAGAAGCCTCCATTGATGATACATTGGGGGATGATCCACAAAACACCAATATGCTAACCGCTAACTCTGCCAAATCTTCAAGCTATGACTATAGCTCCAGAATGTCTAGAAGTCATTTCAAAACCATTTTGTCCCCGGATTTGAATACAGAGGAGAATGCAACCTTCGGTAACACGCTTCAATCGCAACCGCAACAGCAAAACCAACAACCGTTGGGACATATCGATATCTCAGAAATCAGATCGAACGGTTCTTCCGATTCTGACACCAAAGAAAATAACAACAGTAGCAGCAGCAATAGAAATAGTGGGATTGCCGGCGGATTCCTCAAAAAGCTTGGATTGAAGAAAAGCAGCACCAAAGAGAAGAGAAGATCGAAACGTGAGTCCAAGTTGAGTAACAGACAATCTTTCAACAATTACAACAACAGCAGCAATAACAACAACAAGAACAGCAACAGTGACTCAGCAAACAATTCTTTTGCTTCTCAAAATGGTAGTAACAGCTCCTTCTCTCAAAGAATGTTGAGAGGTAGCGTCGCTGGAGATGACTTCTCTAATGCAAAGCAAAACCATGGCAGTTTCAATAACGATACCAGTTATGGTCACAACATGTATGATCTCCAAGAAGAAAAGTCTCAGCCGAAGAGAACTTCTAGCGATCTATTCAGAAAAAAACTGACAGACCCTAAAAGGAATGAGTCCATGAGTGAAAAAAAGAAGGACGCTTTTGAAGAGAAATCTGATTATGTTCCAGTGAACAAATGGAGAAGCGCTGCTCAAGCGGAAGAAAAAGAAAGTGAAGAACGAGAAGCTGAAGTGAGTAAAGAGACTTTTGATGCTCAGGATGACAGTTTTAATTTGACGACTAAAGAAATAGATGAGAAGAATAGGCCATCTTTCGCGCAATCTTTCAGCGATGCTTTCAAATCAGGAAAATCTAAGACAGACAATGTTAACAATTTGCCTCAAAAGGAGCCAAGCTTCAACGGGGCCCATAGATCGGCATCAAAGAGAAAGAACACCTTCTATGATAGTGATAGCAACAACAGTGCTAAAGATATTCTCACACAAGACCAGGAGATGGCTGCAAAGGCTGAAGTTGAGTCGGAATATTACAAAATGAGCAACGGAACTTTCAAGCAAAAAGATGAAAACAGCAATGATTTGCCGGCAGCGGATGATAAGTACAGTACTACCACTACCAAATTGAGCCTATCCAACAATAGAAACGCTAACAGTGACTTCGTCAAGCAAAGTGTTCCAGCGCATCAACTTCTCAACTTGACTGTTGATCAAATGGGAATCATGGAGGCTAATCAGTCATTGATAAATGAATTGCAATTGATGACAAAAGAATTGACGGACTCCATTCAAAGAGAGGTGAGACTCGAAGCAGATCTCCGGCACCAGCGGATGAGTCTTGACCCAAAGCGCATGTCCCATATGGGTTTGGATAACTCAGATGAGATCAATGAGCTAGAGTCCCAGATGAGAGAAAAATCAACGGTGATCAACTCGCTCACTGCTGCTCTCAACGAAGAAAGAAAGTATCGCAAAATTGCAGAAAGTCACGTTCTTCTCTGGGAGAGTCGCAACAAGGAAACCTCTCCTAGCTTGTTGAACTTGAATTACGATGTCTCTAAGCTTCAATCTGAACTATTGGATAAGCAAGAACAACTCAGCCAACAACAACAGATCATCATGCAATTTGATTCTGAAAAGAAGGAGATTGAAGAGAAGTATGAATCGGTTGAAAGCGAGAACTCAAACTACAGAAACAAGGTGGTTCCTGATTTGATGAATGAAATCGAGATGTTGAAAAATAATGAGTATCAATTGTCCAAGAAATACAAAGAACAATTGAATTCATTGAAGCAGGAGTCTCAAAGCTTGAAGTTGAAGCTTTCCAGCTATGAGACCGGGGCATTGAAACCCTCCTCATCTGCAATGGAGAGGTACAATGAAGACCCAGAGGTGGAAAGTCAGAGGGATGCATTAAGAGATGCTTTGAAGCATTTGAAAGAGGCAAAGGAACATGAGGCCAGAAATGCTCATGACAAAATTTCGTATTTGGAACAGAGAGTTCAAAAGCTATCTGCGATAAACGAAAAGCTACAAGAAAAGCTTTTGATATGAATGTTAAGACTATATGTTAGATAAATGTTCTATCTATGCTTTTATCGATCAATTCCTATATTCAAATTCTTAGTGTAGAATGGAAACTTTCAGTTAGTGGTTCAAGATAACATCTGTAGCCCACTTTAAGACATCCTCTATTGTGACGGTTTCATTTTCAATTGAAAACATCGAAATGCCCTTATCAGTAACTTGTAGATCCCCATCATTTACATCACCTCTTGAAAACAACCACTGATGGTTCCTTACGTAATTTGGGAACACCATTTGCTCAAAATATCCTGGCGGGTCAACCCAAAAAGTCTCCTTCGTCTGATATCCCGGCCTTGACTCTCTTCTTTTCTTTAGTATATCGAATCCGACTCGAAGAAATATCTTGACATCAAGGACATCCAAAATGGGTGAATTCTGATGATAGAGTAGAAAGCCTTCCAAAAATACAACTTTCACATTGTTGTTCTTCTTTAGTCTCCAAGCAGAGATCTTCTCCTCTAGCTCTGTTTTCAATTCTTGATTGATTTTTGTCTGGTAATCCGGCTGAAGCGATGGCGACGCCAATGGTGACGTCTCACTAAATTTGCGGTTGTGCTTCATGGCTCTCAAATCTTTCTCCAACGCATCAAGGTAAAGAGCATCGGGGCAATCCCAGTTTTGCTCATCACTTCCCTCGTCTTTCGGTATCTCGTGATCCGGTTTATAATAATCATCTTCATGTATTACGAGTGAATCTGGGAAAATCTTGTGAAGTAGTTTAGATAACGTCTTTTGATAAGGTGTTAGAATCCGCTTCTGAGCAGCTGTGTTGAAAATTTTCGAGCAACTTACCGTTTTGCCACTGCTCGAGGGTCCACTGATACCCACTAGTATCACTTCATTAGTGTCGGCCTGTGTCATTATCGGCAAACCCAAAGAATTCAGCGATAACTGCTGCAAATCTTCCCTCTCACTTTTTATATTTTCTTTTTTTTTTGCATTTTCTTTGTTCGTTTTCGCTACAGTTTCGTTCCGCTTTTTTAGTTTTCAATCTATCAGGATGAGTTATTTGCAATGAAGCTATCTGTTGCCAAAAAGCTGGGTTCTTTCCCATCATAATTGATGTAATCTGTGGAGTTTATTTCGGAGATATTGTGCTCACTTCCATTCATAGGAGGACCGATTGAATGAATTGAAGCATAGGAAACATCGGCTGCCCTCGATGTTGGATTGTTTCTTGGTTTCAACATCCCACCACCGAAGCTTGTTAGGTGAATCTTATGTTTCAACATTACTTCAAATGACTCGTCCAAAAATCCTGAATCACTTACAGATTGGCACTTGGTGGTGCTGAACTCTGTTGAAGAGCATCCAGTGCGTGTTCGAAAATTCATAGAGAGCGCTGTATGGACTTCCGGCTCTCTCAACATTACTTCTTTCTCATGAATCTCGGCATAATCGCTGCAAGAACTTAAGTCGCTGGCGTTGAGCTCCACTATGCTAGATGTATCACATGGTGGTGGTTTTCTAAACCTTTCGATAAGCCTCTTATCAAACTCCAAAGCCTCTTCAATTATATGTGTATCGTATTCAATGTGGTAACTATTGCCACCAAATTTGATGTATCTTTCTTGCGCATCAACTTCAGAACAGTGAAAATTGGAGCCGAATGCAGTCGTCTTCGTGAGAAGAGATTCGTTGCTTGTACCGTCTGAAAAATCAAATTGTGGCTTGAGGGTTCGTCTTGAAGACGTCTCTGTCGAGTCAGCTACATGCGTTGTGACCATTGCATCTTCTGTTTCCTTGTCGGTCCTCCTAAAGGGCTTATTTTCTGATATAGGGTGGCCATGATTGTGCAGTTCGTCAAATACAGTTTGCAATGCCTTTGTACTCTTTTCCTTTGGGTGGCCATGATTGTGCAGTTCCTCAAATACAGTTTGCAATGCCTTTGTACTCTTTTCCCTTGAATCAACTATTATGTCCTCGCCAGCATCATTTGCCTGTTGCAAACTGTTTGAACTTGATTGTCGACTAGTCTTGCACTCTGCTGAGAGTAAATTTTCCAAGCTGCAGGGATTTTTCTTAGGCTCGGGTTCAGTTCTAGTTATCATTCGGGCTTGCTTGTAGTTTGCTGGTGATCTGCCTCTGATAATCAAAGGGGGTGATTCCGAGCTCGACACAACCAAATCCCTATCATCCGTAACGGCAATCAATTGTACTATCAATTTGAAATGTCTCGGTGTCGTCACTGGACTTCTATAGTTTATCGCTGATGCGAATTGAATTCTCTCGTACCTGGCGACTTTTGTAATTTGTGAATGTGGGTAGTTATCCAAAATGTGACCGCGAATATTTTCATCATTCTTCGTTCGGTCGAAGAGAAATAGCTTATTAAGTCTTGCGATTTTCTCACCATTTCGGACATTTGCTGCTTGTTTTATTGTCGAATGGTCAGGCAACGGTGATGGGACCGCTGGATAGGATGGTGGTGCTATTTGTGGGCCCCTGTCTCTTTTGGCGGTATGCTGCACAAGTCTCACGTCATAATTATCCTCTATACATTTTGAAACCAAGCGTAATTCGAAGTATTTGACTCCAATGATGATTTTTCTGAAGTTGTCTTTAACATTGAATTGACCTGTTGCGAAATCCCTGAAATTCAAATTTGCAAAGTCAAAAGTGGCCACCAAGGTAAAATAATTTCTTTTGTACCCTATCCAGGACTCTTCTTCCTTTTCAAAACCCCTGTCAATTCTGGCGCTGATAATAGGTTGCACTAAATGATTGCCTGAATGATAAAGTGCACTTTCGTGAATGGTTGTTGAGAAAGGCGGTCCAATTTTGAATTGTAAACCCGACCTAGGAGCCACTTTATCTTCATATGTGACGGATGATGTTTTCGAAGAAGTTCGATATGCAGATTTGCTTGACTTTGGCATAGTTTGACAGTTCGGCAGATCGAGTTGGTCCAATTTATGTTCAACATTTAGATCTTGCTCAATATTCATAACATTAAAAGTTTGCGTGAAAGGGAGAGAATAAAACAAACATGATTTGTGTAGCGCTGTAACCGCTGACAACAATCAAGTCATTCACAAAACTACGCGATTTATGCATAGTGTTCCCAGGGTAACTATCATCACAGATGAGATGAAAAAAAAAAAAATATTTATAAATTTCAAATTTAATATGTTTAAGGATCAATCATACCTGAGAACTACAAGCAGAAACATTATGGCAAAAAAAGCAATCGATTTGAGGGTTCCAACCTTGATTCGAAACAGTTCGCAACAAAAGCAACGTAGTTTTTTTGTGATTGTGGGCGACAAGGCCCGTAATCAACTTCCAAACTTGCATTACTTGATGATGTCTGCAGATTTGAAAATGAATAAATCTGTTTTATGGGCGTACAAGAAAACGTTGCTTGGGTTTACTTCGCATAGAAAGAAGAGAGAAAAGAAGATCAAGCAAGAAATCAAAAGAGGTGTGAGAGAAGCTAACGATAGAGATCCGTTTGAAGCATTTGTCACCAACCAGAATATTAAATATGTCTATTATAAAGAGACTGAAAAAATTCTCGGTAACACCTTTGGGATGTGCATTCTACAAGATTTCGAGGCGTTAACTCCAAATTTACTCGCGAGAACGATTGAAACAGTCGAAGGTGGTGGCATAGTTGTCATTCTTCTCAAGTCGATGAACTCATTGAAACAGTTGTACACCATGAATATGGATATACACTCCCGTTACAGAACCGAGGCGCACAACGATGTGACTGCCAGATTCAACGAAAGGTTCTTACTTTCCCTAGCTGATTGTGCAAATTGTTTAGTTGTTGACGACGAATTGAATGTTCTACCAGTTTCTGGTGGCACGAAGATCAAGGCCTTGCCACCGGTGACAGATGAGGATGAGAAATTAACAAAAGAACAAATCGAGCTTGCTGAGTTGAAGAAAAGTCTTGAAGATGTTCAACCTGCAGGCTCTTTGGTATCTTTAGCAAAGACTGTGAATCAAGCACAAGCAATTTTAACTTTCATTGACTCCATATCGGAGAAGTCATTGCGTGATACTGTTGCTTTGACCGCAGGAAGAGGTCGTGGTAAGTCTGCGGCTTTGGGTATATCCATTGCTGCTGCGGTGTCTCATGGATACTCTAATATTTTTGTGACCTCTCCCAGCCCTGAAAACTTGAAAACCCTTTTCGAGTTCATTTTCAAGGGATTCGATGCTTTGGGGTATGCCGAACATGTTGACTACGACATTATCCAGTCTACAAACCCTGATTTCTACAAAGCAATTGTGAGAGTGGATATAAAGCGAGCACATAGACAGACCATTCAGTACATTTTGCCCACCGACTCTCATGTCTTGGGCCAAGCTGAGCTCTTGATCATAGATGAAGCTGCTGCAATTCCATTACCATATGTTAAGAAATTGTTGGGACCATATTTGATTTTTATGGCATCCACTATCAACGGGTACGAAGGTACCGGTAGATCTTTGTCGTTGAAACTTATTCAAAAATTGAGAGAAGAGTCCCTGGGATTATCGTCGAAATCAAGCAATAGTGACGATATGCAAACCGAAATTGTATCTAGAGACAACCAATCTGTTGGCTCTTCTTTGCAAGGAAGAACTCTCAAAGAGGTGAATCTTTCAGAGCCAATCAGATATGCTGCTGGGGACGCAGTTGAGAAGTGGTTAAATAAACTTCTTTGCTTGGACGTGACAGTTGCAAAGAATGCTTTTGCTGTGAAGGGAACTCCACATCCTTCTCAGTGTGAGTTGTACTATGTGAACAGAGATACGTTATTCTCATACCATCCGGTTTCCGAAGCTTTTCTACAAAAGATTATGGGGCTTTATGTTGCTAGTCATTACAAAAATTCACCAAACGATCTTCAGTTGATGAGTGATGCGCCATCACAACAGTTGTTTGTGTTGCTTCCACCGATCGATCCAAACGACAAGAAGATACCTGATCCTTTGTGTGTGATTCAACTTGCCTTGGAAGGTGAGATCTCTAAAGAAAGCGTTCGTAACAGCTTGGGACGTGGCCAGCGTGCTGGTGGGGATTTGATCCCATGGGTGATTTCTCAGCAGTTCCAAGATGAGGATTTTGCAGGATTGTCGGGGGGAAGAGTCGTCAGAATTGCTACGAATCCAGATTATAGTGGTATGGGATACGGGTCCAAAGCCCTTGAGTTGTTGAAGGACTACTATGAGGGAAAATTCACCAACATCAATGATGAAGAAGATGCCACCTTAACAGGAGAGAAAGAATTTGCCATAAAAAGAGTGGACGACGATGAATTGGATGAAATGAACTTGCGGAAAGAGCAAATCAAGTCACGGGAGTCCAAGACACTTCCGCCAATGTTGTTGAAGCTTGACCAGCATAAGCCTTACTTTTTGCATTACTTGGGCGTTTCTTATGGGTTGACTTCACAGCTTCAAAAGTTTTGGAAACGGTCTGGGTATGTGCCTGTGTACTTGCGCCAAACTACAAACGAGCTTACTGGGGAACATACATGCGTTATGATTAACGTTTTAAATGATAGAAATGACAAGTGGTTGAAAGAATTTGCAAAAGATTTCCATCAACGATTCCTCTCCTTGTTGGGGTACAGTTTCCTGAAATTCACAGCCGTGGAAGCATTGAATATAATCGAGAATGTCAAGAGTGCAACCAAGGAAGAGAACGAGGATGCAGATGCTTCAGGTGCTGAACTAACCAAAGCCGAGCTCGAGTTCTACTTCACACCTTTTGACTTGAAGAGATTAGAATCATATGCTCGGAATTTGTTGGACTATCATGTAATTCTTGATTTGTTACCGAAAATTGCAATTCTTTTCTTCAAGGGAAGACTCGACGCCTATTTGAACTTGTCAAGTGTTCAAAAGGCCATTCTTTTGAGTGTTGGATTACAACACAAGGACATTGAAGTTATTTCCAAAGAATTGAACTTGCCTGTTAGTCAGTCCATGGCAATGTTTGCAAAAATTGTCAAGAAAATGTCCACAAACTTTAAAGAATTTGTCAAGAAATCTATTGAACAGGAGTTGCCAGAAGTTGATGTCGAACAATTTGAACAAGAGCAACCGGAAATAGGGGATATTGAAAAGGAGATTGATGCAGAGTTGGAAGAGGAAGGGAAAAAGGTTCTTGAAGGGATGAATGAAACTCAAAGGGAATTGATCAAAAGTATCGACATGTCCAAATATGAGATTCAAGATGATGCCGTTGAATGGGATAGCAAAGCAGTAAAGAAGGCCGCTTCTGATAAGAATGGTACAGGTGTCGCTAGCTTGAAGCTGAAAGCCAAAAGAAAGTCTGAAAGTGCGGATGACATATACAAAGAGGAAATGAAACAGTTGAAGAAAAGCAAAAAATCCAAAAGAAAGTGAAGTTGTTGAGAATTACTTTTTAGAGCGACTAACAACGAATTCAATCAATTCCTGTAGTTTGAGAATATCATTTTTGCGCAGAGGAAGCTGTTTCTTTAGCTTATTGAGAATTATTAGCGACTCCTGGTAATCTTGAACAATATCTTTGATTTCCTCTTGATCTTCTAGAGTATTTGCAAATTCTTGCGCTGATTGCAAGAGGTGCGTGAGTTTTGCTTCATCTTCTTTCGACAACTCCTCACCAGATTCCTTGATTTGCCTTTCCCACTCACTTAGCATCTCAAGATTGTTTTGTGAGTGTTTTTTTGATCTTTCTTTGAAACTGGTGGGTATCTTAGCTCTCTTACTTGTAACTTGGGTCGTCAAATCTTCAACGGTGTAATAAAGTTCCCGCACCTTTTCTTTCATGCCCATGTCAAAAGGCTCAATTTCTTCCTCCATTACCACTGGTGTCATATGGGTCTTTCTGTCAATGGACTTAGATTTTTTTTGAGGGGGATGCAAAATTTCTTGTAGTGATTCTTTTGAAGTTAATTCTTTGTCATCAACCACAACTGAGAATCTTGATAGCTCAAAAGAGTTTTTGATGAAGTCCTCTATTTGTTCTTTCACCTTTGATCTGACTGCATCTTCTTCTTCATCATCTTTGTCCTCAATATTATTTGCTTTTCTTTTTGTAGAAGCTCGCTTTCTTTTTGAGGTTGAAACAGCTTCGGGGAGATGTAAGTTTAGTTTATCTTTCGCGCTTTGCAGTACTTGACTTTGAAGAAATAATATATCCTGTTTCTGGAGATAAAGCTTCTGATTAGTTCCGAGCATTTGATTGTATTAGTGAATTAAGGGAGAGCAATTTGATGAGCTTGGTATGTTTACTTTTATTTGTGTTTTTTATTTTTTTATTTTATGTGTTTTATTTTATATTTATTTCCAATATATATGTCATCACGTGCCAATAATCTTATTATATTTTTGGCTTCTTCAAGAGCTTCCTTTGAGCAGCTTCAAAAGCATCATCATCTAGTTCCCGCGTCTTGGCTTTTCTCTTTTTTGGTGTTGACTTGCCTTTGATGTTTTTGTTGGTGTATTTCTCCTCCAATCTGCTGATCATCGATTGCATTGATGATTTATTTTTTGCAAGAATCATCTGCTTGAGATCATCCTCGGTATCTAATTTCTTGTTCTTCGATACCAATGACTTTTTCAATTCTTCGGCTTCTTTAGCTTCTTTGTTCATTTTTTTACCATACTTGCTTAGTATCTTTTCCTTATTCTTCTTGAATTTTGTCCACTTCGCAAAGTCACCAGGAACTTCCTTTGTAGAAATCTTTTTCGTAAGAATGCCAAAAACGCGATCAGCCTCATTGGATGAGTACTCCAAGTGTGGAATGACCTCAAACAACTTGATGAAATCACCTTCGTAGTAATTGAATGCATCAATTATATCATCTAGTTCCTCCTGACTATTTTGGTAGATTCTCCGGTCATTTTCAATCGTTTCTTCATTTATCTCAGCTACTTTTTGGCTCTCGAAGAATTCTGCCCAATCGAACCCACCATCAATATCATCGAGAGAATCTAGCGCATCACGCAAAGAACCATGTTTATCATATTTTTTCCTTTTTTCAACATCACCTAGCACTGAGTAGGCGAATTGCACTTTTTGAAAATTGAGGGAAGCTGCAGCTTTCGCGTCATCATGTTTGGAGATGAGCTTATCAGGATGATGCTTGAGACACAATTTCCGATAGCTTTTTTTGATTTCAATGGGGGTTGCAGTTTTGGAGACTGCTAGTACTTCATAAGGATTCAAATCCGGAAAAGGAATGGACATTGCTCGCGTTTTTGCGATATAACAACTTGTTAATGTCCATCTTTCTATGGCTACGTCGCGATGATATGATAATAATTTCCTTCAATAATGAATACCTGGATAGAAGCCCTGGAAGAAAAAACAATAAAGGGTGTGTAACCCCCATTCATCGATATAAATAGATAGATAGATGAATAGAGCTAGTTGATTATCGGCAGAAAGAGAGGGAAGGGAATCAATCACAGCACTTATCTTATCTCATCTCTCTTGCGGATATGTCATGTATGATGTTGGTGCTGCTGAAGACAAGGGAATCGTTGCATACAATCCTCATACAGCCACACGTAACAATAGTCAAGATTAGATAGATTCTGCTACAGCTTGATTCTTCATTCATTCACCCGGATGGACAGCCATATCGGAGAAGAAATATTGTAAAACATAGAAAGATAAGAGAAAGTCTATCGAGTCAGGTTCATCTATGAATATCAACCAAAAAATTTGATTTAATGACTGAATTCATTTACCGGTGGACTGATTAATCAAGCCAAACGAGCGATTGTGCAACCATCCCGTACCCCCTGCTCTAATCATCCACTATCATCCTATTTAAGGTTATGGTGTACGCACTTTATTTCCTTTTCAAAGGGCTTTTGGGTATTGGCAAGTATGACATTGTACAATTACTTTCTTTTTTTGTCTTGTGTGAGTGAGCAAAGTCGACTTTGGGAAAAAGCTTGTTGATTTTCAACAGTTATACTGCTAATGTTGAATATTAGGAATCATAACGACAGTCAAATCATATAAGAATAACCAAGAGCAAGACTAAGAAATCATCTGTACCACTGGTCAATTTAGCGATTTTTAGTTAATTGAGTTATTATACTTTTATATAAATACATTATCATTAGTCGTATTACACAGTTGCAAACTTAAGCCAGGGCCATCTCACTTCAATCGATACCTACCAAACCTATACAGTTCAACCAGTAATTCTGCACCCAAAGGTAGGAAGAAAGAAGAAAGAAGAAAGAAGAAAGAAGAAAGAAGAACACCAAGAGGAAGAAAAATCAAAAAAAAAATCAAAACAAAAAAAAAATCAAAACGGAAAATTTATGAAGGAAACAAAAACTTCGGACTGAAAAAATATTTGAGCCTTCTCACTATTACACAAAATCACCTTTTCAAGAAGACTTTTCCAGTTTCCTTCTTTTCTCTTTGTCTTCTTCTTTTTACCCAAATCCACTTTTCTTCTTAGTTTCTATTCTTTTTATCCTAGTTTCATTTAATTTGTCTTGTTATTATAAATCATCTTTCTTGACTTGAAAATATAAGCCATCGAAGACGACCAAAACCACTTCACAACCATACAATATCCCCTCCCAACAGGAAAAACCAAAATGCCCTTGAAGATATTTCAACAACATCTGAAAAAAGCCAAGGATGATGACGACGATTCCTCGCCGAAAAAACGCTTTTCTGTAATTGGAAGACAAAATCATAAAACCCCCCTCGATTCAAAGCATGATCCATTAGCCAAGCATCCAATACAATCATCATCGAATTCTTCTTCTTCTGATGTCTGTTCTCCCTCTTTATCTCCGTCGCCAGCGCCATCGCCTTCGTCGTTATCTCCTCCTTCTACATTGCCAGCCGAGAACACTCCTTCTACATTGAAAAAAGCTGCAACTTATGATTCCACCTCTACTCAGAAAAAGCATCTGTTTGCAGGAAACATCATGTCCCATGGAGGGTTCAAATCGAAGTCCTCGAATACTAATCATGGGTTCGACAGCATTGGTGGGTTGAAATCAAATCATGGCACTTTATCACACGCTCCCGGTAAAATCAACCTAATGGGCCGCTCTCATGCCAGTAGCAATAATATTATCAATAATAATAATAATAACTCAATCAATACCAATGCCCACGATTTTGAAAATAACAACAACGATAATCACTCAAAGAAAGCTATCGCTGGCTCCTCCTCTTCTTCTTCTCCTTCGCCTTCGCCTTCTCCTGTTAGGTTGACAACCACCCCAAAGCCTTTGCCATCAATTGATTCTATCAATCTCAAAAAGAAAGCGCCAATGGTTTACAATCCGTATGGAACAGGAGTTCCTGGGTCTCATACAAACGCAGCTGGCAGCGGTTCAAACTATTCTTCTGCTTCAAATAACGGGTATTCTCAATACAGCTCAGTCACCAAATCTTCCTTCCACAATAATGCTACATCTTCATCTGTTTACGATGAAGAAAAACCAGTGCTCCTTCCTTATATCATCGAAAGCCCCAATGATTATTTGCCAGAATTGCTTCAACAAGAACACATTAAGTTACACGATGAATTCACCATTCCAGATGCTGATTCCAGCAAAAACAAGAAGTTGGGGTTCGGCGCTTCTGCAACCGTTCGTACCATCGTTAGAAAATCTGACAAGAAAATATTTGCATTGAAAAAGTTTTTCCCCTTCAAAAAAGAAACCCCTCATGAATTTTATATGCGTTGTGCCAAAGAGTACATCATTGCCAAGTCCTTGTCTCTGTATCCACACATTGTTGACACTTCCAGTTTGATAATTGTCCCCACCATTGCGGAAATGAGTCGGGGCTGGGGGTTTGTCTTGGAATATTGCAAAGGTGGTGATTTGTTTGGCATGATCCAGCGCACAGGTTGGAAATCAACAAAAAACGAAGAAAAGTTTTGTCTTTTCAAGCAAATTGCCCTTGGTGTGAAGTTTATTCATGATAATGATATTGCTCATCGTGATTTGAAACCCGAAAACATCTTGCTTACTGAAAATGGTACTGCTAAACTAACAGATTTTGGAGTCTCCACTGAAGGCCATGAAATTGCTGGTGATTTGTCCTCTCCTATCAAGTTGTACACTTCATTTGTTGGCTCCCCTCCATATGCCCCACCAGAGGTCATGTACTTTAAAAGTTGGAACAGGAAGAAATTGAAGGATGATATCAACGTTCCAAGGTATGATGCATTCAAAATGGACTGTTGGAGTTTGGGAATGTTGTTATTTTGTATTTCCTATCAAGGGACACCATTCCAAGAAGCTTCTGGAACCGACGCAATGTATCGTGATTTCACAACCGCTTACAATCAGTTCACCTCTAGAAACCCCTCTTTCAAAAAACCTGGCAACTACACAATGAAAGGCCCTGGAGTCGAATACAAATATGGTCAAGGATTTAGAGACGGCGGTGCAAGTAGAGTGGCATGGCGTTTATGCGATCCAAATCCAAAAACAAGATACACTTTGGAGGATTTGTTCCAAGACCCATGGTTCCTCCACTTGGAAATGTGTTCCCCAGAAGTAGACGAGGAAAGTTTGGTGGAAAAATTGGCCTCCCATCACTGTCTTGTTTCTTTGACTCATTACAATGAGCTCAAACTCCATTATGAAGAATCTCAGCAAGACGGCAACAAAGACTCTGATCCTGAAGAAAACACCGAGAAGCCTTCTCATGAGCTTCAGCAAATATCGACAGTTGCAGCAATAGTGGAACAGGGCATGACCCCAAGTGATCCAGGCGAAGCTACTCAATCTTTGCCTAAGCAAGCTTTGGAGAGGTCTTCTTCTTTGGCTTCTCGCCCAAGTAATTTAACACCAGTTAGCGAGGACCAATTGAAAGAGTATGATGAAGCAGAGGAAAAGGAAGAGGTGAAAGAAGGTGAAGACGCAAAAAACAAAGAGGCAAGCCCCGCTTCTTTGTCTGCACCGCCAGGCAACTCTGCTGACCTTTCAACAATCAATCTGATATCGACCCCAAGTTCAAAGTCAAATGGGAATGATTCAGCTAGCTTGACTGAACAAAATGGAGATGAGAACTTTGATGATGCTCCAGAAAAACTTCCCGAAGCCAAGGAAGGTCTGTCCACGAGCGATGTACCCAAAGATAAAAATGGAGAAGACACTATAGTTGATGATGCGAAAGATCCAGTGAAGTATGCCCTTGTCAATCATTTGGCAGGCACCCGCTTTTTCATCACAAACTTGCCGCTGGAAAGGTATTGCAAAGGACCAATCAGACGGCACAATCATATGGCTGTGACAGATATCAGAGTGAATGCGTTGGGCCTGAGGACAGGCACAAATGGGAGAATTTATGGTTAATTGATTGGTTGCCTGCGTTTTTTTCCTCCAAGTTTGGTTTTACGTATTTTCCGCTTCTTTCTTGAATTACGAGGGAAGCAGACTGTAGAGTTAATTGTTCATTTTACATTTGTATTGTGAGGCCTTCATACTACCAACCGCGTAGATCTGAGCGGGTGTTGCAACCTTTTGACAATGTCACGTGAAGGTTCCTTACAGGTGGCGATAATAAGATTTTTAACCCGTTTTCAACTGATGATTTTTTATTTTTTTATTAGAAAGATTATTTATTTTGAGGCAGGTTGAATGCAACAGAGGCATTAAGTTTTGAACGCAATACAACAAATGTCCTTTGTAGCACATCCAAATGCCATTCAGGATAGAACTGCTGAGTTCAAGCAGTGTGTTGGGAACTTTAGTAGATTGAATAGGGACAAGCTCAAGAAGTTGCCACAAGCCAACCAGAACAAACCACAGGTGAATAAAAGTGAATTTAGCAGTAGGGCAAGTGTGATTGCCAAAGATATCTCTCATGCCACAGATCTTTTATCGAAATTGGCGTTGCTAGCGAAAAAGAAGCCTCTTTTCGACGATCGTCCCATTGAAATTGCTGAGCTCACGTATGTGATCAAGCAAGACATTTTCAAAATCGAAAAACAATTAAAAGATTTACAAATTTACGTTAACACGGGGAAATTGGCTGGTGGGAGCAATAGCAACAAATCACAAATCAGCACTTTCTCCAAGAATGTGTTGCAGATTTTGAATACAAAGACAAAGAACATTAGCGGTGAGTTCAAAAACGTGTTGGAGATCAGACAGAAGAACGAGTTGGAAAGTAAAGAGCGGAAGAATCAGTTCTTATCAACTGCATTTAATGGTGCCGGTGCCGCTGGCGGTGATGCATCCTCAGGAGGGTCATTAGGCCAGGGAGCTGGACAAGGGTTACCAGGGATGTTGCAAAGTAATGGCAACAAGAACAACCAATCTGGGATAAATAGCGTTGCCGATAATCCATTCTTGTTTGGAATGTCCTCTGGCGATGATCCCGACGTGTCTGTACCTGGCGGTAATGACTCTCCATACTTGTCGATACCAGAGCAAACTCAGCAGATGGCGTTGCTTGAAGAGCAGTCCTCTGAATATTTGCAAGAGCGTAACAGAGCTGTGGAAACCCTTGAGAGCACTATCAATGAAATTGGTGGGTTATTCCAACAATTGGCACACATGGTGAGCGAACAAGGCGAGATGATTACAAGAATCGATGAAAACGTCGACGAAATCGACATGAACATAACAGGGGCTCAAAGAGAGTTATTGAAGTACTTTAACAATATTTCAAACAATAGATGGCTTTACTTGAGAATCTTTGGAGTCTTGATTTTCTTCTTTCTTCTTTGGGTTTTGGTCAGTTAAGCTGCTCTTCATTAAAAAAAAGGACATCATCAAAATCCACATCAACCAAATACAACACCATCCAGGCCTTCTTCCTACACATTACTACTCATAATAGTGTGCAATAATATTATAATGTTAATTGATAAAATTTAGACCCCCTTACTAGACATGTATGCTTTGGCAGCGATTGTACAATGAACATCCCTCGTTTCTTGATCAAATGTTTCCTCTCAAGAAACTTTGAACAAACGAATGATCCTTTATAGAGTTGTATTCTTCTTCGGCCTCAAAGTATCTCATAACGTGTGCTTGTTGCTTCCAGAAATTGATTGTTTCTTGATATTCCATTTGACCTTTCATGTACATGATGTTTTGAACAGCCAAGGAGCTGACATATCTGTTTCGTTCAAACTCCTGTCTGATCTTGGTACGGACTGCAGAGGTGGGCATATCCAACTCGTACAATTCAACAAATGTTGGTGACTCTCTGATAAACTTGCGGTATAGCGAGAGAATGCGTGTTTTCATCTCTGGAGACGAAGCAGAGCGCTTCGTCGTCTCGGCAAAAGCTGTGGCCATAGTCATTTTGAAAGGTGCTGCTGTGATATCTCAATCAACTTGTCTTTTACAATACTATAACGCTTGATATATATGTCTTGTATTTTTTTTTTTTATTTTTTATTTTTGTGGTGGTGCTTACTTACATTTACGAGAATTCCATTGGATAGGGGATCATAACCAATCCACATAATCATCACCTCCTTACTAGTGAGCATCAGTCCTACCTTGAGAGTCGAATCCTATCAATGAATGGTGCAGCAATGGATCTAGCTTCAAGTTACAGTTGAAAGATGGAGGCTTGGACTTTAACGCACACTTTTATGAGCAAGTTCTAACGAAGTTGTGTCTTTAGGAAGGAGCAGCACAGTAGCATGTAGATGTAATGTGAGACTTTTCTGATAATCACTTTCGCGATGGATCTAACCACGACTTTTCGAACAGCTCTTGTACATGCTCAAACTGCAGCCTCTTTTTCAGTATATGTTTGGACCTCTGGTTAGGACCTCATAAGACTGTATAGCTCGGAGGATGCATTACCCTGTTTTAGAGCTGGTTAATCAAAAAAAAAAATTAAAAGGTAAAAAATCAGACTTTGATAGTAGTAACCAACCCTTCATATCATCAATATACAAAATCTCCAGATACATCGAATATGTAAGTTTGCAATCACCCACGCAACCTCATCTCACTCCAAATACTAACAATGCTTTCACAGGTCTGCTCTCGGTGATGAATTCGCCCCTTCTTTTGCTCCGTTCTTCGGTTTTGCAGGGTGAGTATATCTTTCTTCTTGATGTTTCATTTCGAATATAACTTTATGGTTACTAACATTTTTGCTCCTAGTTGTGCTGCTGCGATGGTGCTAAGTTGTGCAGGGGCCGCTATTGGTACCGCAAAGTCTGGGATTGGTATCTCTGGTGTGGGTCTTTACAAACCAGACCTCATCATGAAGTCGCTAATTCCTGTCGTCATGAGTGGTATTTTGTCTGTCTACGGCTTGGTGGTGGCGGTTTTGATAGCTGGGGATATGTCCCCAACATCAAATTATTCTTTATTCAATGGGTTCATGCATCTTACTTGTGGATTGAGTGTTGGGTTTGCTTGTTTGTCTAGTGGATACGCTATTGGAATTGTTGGTGACGAAGGTGTTAGAAGATATTTACACCAGCCAAAATTGTTTGTGGGGATTGTGTTGATTTTGATTTTCAGTGAAGTTTTAGGGTTGTATGGCATGATTGTTGCCTTGATTTTGAATACAAAAGGTAGTGGTTGAGTGATGATACAGAAACGATAAACCGGAAACGTTATTTATGTAAGGTAAGATTGATTTTTTTTTTTCGATTTTACTTTTACAATGTACTATAGGCGGTGTTACTATTATTTTGAATTACTGTAGTCCATTCAGAAGTTGTATATTATGATACAAATTTCTTTTTTATTGCTATTCGAAAAGAATGTAAGGTAATTGAGCTATCAGGCAGATGTATCCATTGGCTCAGGTACTTCCTGTGGCGCGGAAGCCTTTTCTCTATTGTATTTGCCCAAATCAACCCTACCTTTATCATCAATGTACTGATCACTGAAGTCTTGCAAGAATTGGACAGATCGCTTGGAATCTAAGAACAAGGAGTAAGCCTTCTTCAAGTCAGGGATCTCAACAATCTCTGATCTTCTTTTGGAAGCGATTTGTTGAGAAACGCTTATCAAATTAGCAGCGTATCTTAAGCTTGTCTCGGTGCTGATCTTAGTTAACAAAGCCAAAGCATCACCACTCAATTCCACTTCTTCTTCCTTGGCTCTAATTCCCAAAATCAATTTCATCTCTTCAGCACTGTATTTTTGGGTGGAAATTATTATAGAACGGTCCAACAAATCAGCAGGAAGCCCATGTGGGGTCTTGTAGTTTGTTCCTCTTGCTTTGGAGATCCCACGGTTGGTAGCCATTATGACAATTGGCGAGAAATCGTCTTCAAGAGCCTTGTTGAGGAAAGAAAAGCATTCAATATCCAACATGTGGATCTCGTCAATGAACAAAACACCAGGAATAATCTCAGCTTTGCCTTCTTCTTTCCATTCTGCAACTTTTGTATTGATTTGATCTCTTACTTCTTGACGAATTTCACCAGTGTCTCCTGAAAAGAGAGCCAAGAAGCCTTGGCTTCTTGAATTGATAACATCAATGTCGTGAAGAGAAACTGTGTGTAAAACCTCTGTTTTCTTTTGCAATTCTCCTTCCGGACACTGGATGAATTTCACATCTGGGCCCATGGCATCATAGTCTCTTGCTCTTGTGTAGGATCTTCCCAATTTGGTAATCTTCCCACTGGATTTGTCAATGGAGATAATGTCACCAGCAATGACCTTCTCCTTAGACAAACTGTCAATCATTTTGTTCCCTAACTCATATATAGTTTCCATATCTGTGGTCTTGATAGTCAACTTGCCTTGTTTATGACCACCAGTAAGTGAACGATCGATTTGAATCTCAACAACCTCACCTTCAATGATCTCTGTTTCCTCTTTGATTCTGATTCCAATGGATTTTCTGAAATTCTGAATGAGTGCCTCAGTTTTACTGAGTTCAAGAGAATAAATCTCAGATGCAGAGATCGCCATAAATGGCACATCGTTTCCCAAAGTATTAGCCAACCCCATAGCAATAGCAGTCTTACCTGTGGATGGTGGTCCAGCAATCAAAACAGCACGGCCTGCTATTGAACCTTGTTGTACCATCTTGAGAATGATACCAGCAGCTTTACGTGCTTTCAATTGGCCAACCATTCCCTGGGACACATCTCGAGGCTGTAAGTTATCATCCAAGCCCAAACCTGAGATATGAGAATGTGCGGCAATCAAAGAGAGTCCTGGGAGTTCCCCATCTGTTTTGATAGTGGAAATCGACATGATGTATGAGCGTGTTAGTTATCACTGACTACCTGAATGTGTTGATACAAAAAAGAGTTTTTGCTTTGATAAGTCTAGAAGAAATTTCAAAAATGAAAAACAAACATTAAAAAAAAAAAAAATCACGGTGAAATGAGGCACGTGAAGAGTCCCACGTGACTAACCTTCAGCAGGAGGGTCTGAATGTTGACTCAGTGAACATATCAAGATCCACTATTGACAAACTTCGGGGCATGGAACATCTGCCTGTTTGAAATTGCCTCCTCAGGCCTTGATCGCAACGTTTGACTTCAACAAAAAGCTGTAGGTTTTGGCCTTATGCTATCTGACTTAATGTCGTTATTCAAGAGCATACATGATAAAAAAAATAAAGACAGAAAAAAAAAAAACACACACAGAATACCTTAGATTTGTGCTGAGTGGCATAAAGAAAGAGTAATTGAATCATATTCAGATATGCTGCTGTTGATAGCTGAGCTTATAGGACAGTGCATGCCCTGCTTGCCTATCAAGAAAAATCCCATAATAAGGATAAATGGTAGTCTGTTCAGAATCATCAAATTACTTGGAGAAGGAGGGTTCTCCTATGTGTATCTAGTCGAGCTGAATAGAGAAGATCGCTATGCCTTGAAGAAGATTCGTTGTGCCTACGGGGCTGATAGTATCAAGAACGCCATGAGAGAAGTTGAAGCATACAAAGAGTTCAACAGCCCGTATATAATTAAGTCAATCGAGACCAGCATAGTGGAAGAACGGGACGGTTCAAAGTCTATATATATTTTGTTGCCGTTTTATGAACATGGAACATTGCAGGACTTGATCACACTGAATGTGTTGCGAGGCGAACATATACCAGAAAAGCAGGCGTTGGGACTATTTATAGGAATTTGTCGTGGGCTACAAGTTATGCATCGCCACAAGCTCTCGTCTGCATCCACGTTATCGGCCGGGCCCTCAGGTTTGGACATGGAGATTGAAAGGTTGACAAGGGATGCAACCGAGCTGGGAATAACTTCTAAGAAGAAGAGCAAATCAAGAAATGACTCCTCTGGGAACTCTGCCACTGAATCGGACGTGTTACTCATTGACAGTGATGAAGAAGATAATGAATATTCAGACTCTGAGATTGCCACAGATTCTGAAACAATACTAGAACAGAATGTCGCTGATGTTTTAAACCCACCATCTTTGTCTACTGACATTGATCCGTTTGGGGATTCATCTTCTGGGATATTACAATCTACCGAGATGGGTGACATGGTTCCGTATGCACACCGTGATTTAAAGCCTGCCAATATCATGTTGTCTGTGGAGACCATTCCTGTGCTTTGTGATTTGGGCTCAACCTCCAAAGCAAGAATGCATGCCAAGACAAGACAGCAGGCACTCACAATACAGGATTTTGCTGCTGAACATTGCACTTTGCCTTATCGGGCTCCGGAACTTTTGGATGTGGATACCGGCGCCGTAATTGATGAAAGAGTTGATATATGGTCCCTTGGATGTGTGTTGTACGCCATGCTCTATGGTCTGTCTCCCTTTGAACGCGCTGAAGCGGAAAGTGGCGCCAGTGTTAGCTTGGCCATCAGCAGCGGGAAGTACGAAATGTCGTCGGAGGGGAATTACAGTGACGAGATTAAAAATTTGATCAAATATTGTTTGGTGGTTGATCCTTCAAAGAGACCTTCTATAGAGGATGTTCTTTCAAGAGCTTTGAGCCTCAATTTGAACTAGTTTATTTCCTCTTATGCTACACTAGCTTAATATCAATGCCAAGCCAAAAAATAAATCATAATGATAGCACGAGTAAATGAAATAGTAAATAAATACGAAGACAATACTATAAGAGAACATATACTAACTCTTCTAAGTTTTCTGATTGAGTACAGGCAATTATTGAAACATTAAAACAACAAAAACTTGACATCATCTTTATCGTTCCCTTTCTTTTTGCCGTTTTGCCCTTCTGATGTCTCGTTGGCAGCTTCTTCGTTTTCATCATCAGTCGGCGCATTATTTGATTTGCCCTCCATAACAACTTGTTGCACTTGTTCTTTCTGCTTAGCACGATCTCTCATTCTCTCTTCGATTGTTCCTCTAACAACAAGTCTGTAGACAGTGACCTGCTTGGTTTGACCCAATCTATGAGCTCTGTCCATTGCTTGAGAATCAATGGTTGGATTCCAATCAGAATCGTAGAAAATGACAGTATCTGCAGCTGTCAAGTTGATACCCAAACCACCTGCTCTGGTGGACAACAAAAATATAAAAATTTCCGGTTTTGTTTGCCAATCATGAACCAAATCACGACGATCGTCTAATTTGCTGGATCCATCCAATCTGATGAATTTGTACTGACGGAATGTCAAATATTCCTCCATCAAATCCATCATCTTTGTCATTTGGAAATAGATCAAGACCCTGTGGTCTTCTTTTTGTAAATCAACCAACATCTCATCAAGCTTGGAAAGCTTCCCAGAGTCTGTGATGAAACGATTCATCGATGGAATTCTGATGGTTGAGTAACCAACCTTCTTGTTCACTGGTGGTGGCATCATGTTACTTTTTGGATATTGATCAATAGGAACTTTGTTGACAAACAAATCAAACTCTTCATTCAAGCTTAATGGTGACAATGCTTTGGTAATTTCTGGGTTGTATAAAACAGCCTTCTTTTCTTCCACAAAAGAGCTGTCAGAACAAGTAATTTCCACTAACGGGGCAGTAGCTTTTGGCTCGGCAGCTGGGTCCATTATCTGAATATAATTGTCCTCATAGTAATGATCTTTGACGTTGTACAAATTTTCCAACAACTTGCTACTTGGCTGAATTGATTGCTTCTTGATGATGTTGAGAAACCCATTTTCACTCTGGTCCAGCGCAGAATAAGTGCTCGAACTTATGGCTCTTTCAAGAACACCTTTTCTTAAATTTTTTGTGGTTGGTAACCCAGCCATACGGCTCGATGGAACACTTTTCATCAAATAATCCTCACTCCACATATTCAAAGTAAAGTTGACGAGTTTGTTGTACAGGCCAACACTATTTTTCTCGTTCGGTTTCACCAACTCCTCGTATATTAGTTTTGGTAACGCCTTATTGATGACATTTCTGTTAGAGTATTTCACATCTAGTACTGGATCATTGCTTTCCTTCAAAAATGAAACGGTATCACCAAACTTTCCGAAATTGAAACTAGATCTGGTGTCAGCTCTCTCAAACAAATCAGGATGGTTGCAAACTTTTCTGAACTGCATCACCAAGTTAGATAAACTGTCATCATTGTTACTGCTTTTTCTGGTGTTTTCCAAAATATCAATCAATGATATTTGAGATTTCAAAATATGATACAACCGCTTCTGTCTGTTTGTCAAGTCGCAGAAAACATCAATTTCCACTTTATCACCCAATTCTTTCTGAACATTCTTTTTGATACGTCTCAACATAAATGGTTTCAAAATCATGTGCAATCTTCTCAACTGAGCTTCATTTAATTTGGAATTGTTAGTAGCATGATTTTCAATATCCTTGGAAAACCATTCACTGAACTCATCATGACTGTCGAATAAAGTAGGCATAATGAAATGTAGCAAAGCCCATAATTCTTGCATAGAGTTTTGAATTGGGGTACCTGTAAGCAACAATCTGTTTCGACATTGCAACCCAAGCAAAATCTTCCATCTGGATGATTGCGACGATTTGATTGCTTGAGCCTCATCAAGAATCATGTATTGCCACTTAATTTTTTGGAAATACTGAGCATCAGCGACAATCAATTGATAAGAAGTAACCAAAACGTGGAAAGGAGAGTCCTTGCTGTATATCACATTTTTACGATCCCAGAATTTTCTCAAAACTTTTCTGTCTTTAGCGTTACCCCAGTATGGCAAAACCTTGAAATCAGGCACAAACTTGGTGAATTCTTGCTGCCAGTTGTGTAAAGTTGACGCTGGAGTAACCACCAAAAATGGGCCCCAAATATTGTGAGTTTCAGCAAGATAGGCAAGAGTAGAAATACTTTGAACGGTTTTCCCCAAACCCATCTCATCGGCTAGAATACCATTGATACCTTTATCGTACAAATTTGCCAACCAGTTCAAACCTTTGAGTTGATATTCTTTCAAAGAACATGTCAACAATCTTGGTTGGTCAATTTGAATATCACCCAATGAGGTAGGGTTTTGGAAGTTCATTTCGTTTGCATCATCTTGGTTGTTGAATTCGTCAGCTTTGGCTTTAGCTGTCATGAAAGCATTTTGAGCATTTTCAGCTGCTTTTCTCTTGAGAGCTTCATCGTCTTCGTTGTCAAAGTCAATCTCATCGATTTCATTCTTAGTAGCATTGACTGGTTCCTCAACATTTGCATGGACTGATCCTATTCCTCCAAGCTGCAGGGCCAAATTTGTATCTGAGTCTGTGCCTTCAATCTCATCAGTCTTGATTTTCTTGCCAACGAAATGGGAATATAATTCTGTTTGAGTCAACAAGAAATTCAATTTTCTTGACTGTCTTTGATTTTCTCTTTCTTCTTCTTGTTTCTTGGCCGCATCGATAGCCTCTTTTTCAGCCTTTTTACGGAGATCACGCTCTTCTCTTTCATTCTTCTTCCAGAAATTGAACATTTCTCTCATGGATCTTCTTGCCTTGGTTTGCAAATCCTTTATATTCTTGTTAGTTCTGACTTTCCATTTGGAAGATTCACGAGCAGCCAACATAGAAGTTTTCTTCATGTTTAACAACCTAGCCTGTTGAAACTGGAGAGCCATTCTATGGGTTCTCAAGCCATCTTTTCTGGCCATGTCTTTCCAGATATTTAAGTAGACGTTGTCGTATTGCCTCTTGATAGCTCTAGCCTCTTTTGCAGATAGCTTTGGAGCAACCACTTTTGGTTTGGTAGCGATTGGTTTTTCATCATCTGCGTCATGATTTTCTATGCCGTCAAAATCAGAATTGTCCTCATCTTCTTCAGTCTTTGGTCTCAATCTACCCAGTCTTCTCTTTTTATTTGAACCTTCCTCCTCCATGTCATCATCAGCATTGAACTCATCACCAACAAGGCTTAAATCATCTGACTTTTTAGCAACTGGACGTCTTCTTTTGTTCTTGGTGTTGTCTACAGTAGGGACATCTAGTGTGCTTGTGTTGTTGAGCTCTGCGTAATTGATTTCAGAACTTGCCCTTCTCTTCCTTCTAGCAAGCAAAATTTCTTCCGCGATTGGCATCACCGTAGTTCTTTTTGATGATGAGCTGTGATGCGAGGATGATCCGCCAGAACTTGTACTTGGGCCAAGTGGCACTCTTTTTAGGATTCTTTTTTTTGGTTTGATATTGGCACCGTTGGCCTTGCTGGCGGCAGCGGAAGCACTGCTTCTTCCACCATTTCCACTTGCACCGTTGGAAGTTGCGGCAGCCGGGCCTGGTACAACTACAATGATGCGTTCTCTGCCATCCAATTGTAGATAAGTCTGCTGCTTGATTATTGGTTTGAAAGTCTTGCTATCCGAGTTGAACTTTGCTAAACTGTTGTTGATGTCCAATTGATACCTTTGACTGTTTGCAGCCTTGATGGAGATAAGGTCCATTTGAGCTAAATTTTCAAGTTTCGATTTGATATGATTCAAAGCTTCTTGCTTTTCCTGTTGATATTGTGGATCACAAGCCATTGCCAATTGGTCCTCACTGAATTCGTTTTCAACAAGTCCATTGTTATTGCTATTGAGGTGGTGGGAGTTTGCCACAGAAGACAAGCCGTTTGTTCCAGAATCTTCATCTAAAGCCAGCATTGTGGGTCGGTGTAACTCTATATTGCTTCCTGTAACTGGGGTTTGGCTGGAAATTCACTGTAGACCACACAAAAACGGAAACTGAAGAAAGGAGTATAGCAAACGCCACTGGCAGCAAAAAATGAAAGGACAGGGAATCTTATGGACCTTCTACAAAGTAAAAAATTTTGTTTGTTTTTTTGTGGTGGGTTTTTTGGGATTTTTCGTGGTGAGTTTTTCTTTTTGTTTTTAGTTTTTTCATTGATTCCCACCAGCAAATCAGATGGAATTGTCACAATGTAAGTACAACCAAGCCGACCGCCAAAACAGGACAGATGACACGGGAGCAAAGGGTTTAACAAATAACAAATTGCGTACAATCAGCCGATATGCATCAGGTACATTGGGAATACCATAACAGAACAACAACATCACTTGGTCGCAAATCTGCAGGAAAATGTGTTGATAATGGTATTTTTGGTGATAATGAAAAAAGGTGAGACCTGGCTCAATAGGGAAATACAAATCAAAATATAAGAAGAAAAAAAAAATTTATTATCACTAGTACAAAAGCACATAATCTACTTTATCCAGCGATGCTACAGAAAACTATCTATGATTAGCCTTAATTTTGTAGTTGGAATGAGAAACTATCACCCTATAATGAAAGTTAGAATTTTTGAAGTTGAGTAATGTCAAAAAATGAGAGAATATGTTGTGAATATTAATGATTGTAAAAAGTAGGAACAGCAAAGGCAATTGTCCTCTAGGGTGAATTGAATAAATTTTGTAGAGAAAAGAGCGACCGTGCAATCTCTGGCACAACCACGATATCGTTGGGTATCTTTATAAATTTTTGTATGTGTTTTGCTAAGAGTGTTGGATCTCTTCTAGCCACTTCGCCAACTTGTCATCATGTTTGAGTTGGTTGATTGGATTCGTGACATGAGTGGCTCCTTGTTTTCTCAAAACCCCTTTCCAACCGTCAAAGTTGATGAGAGCTTGCATACAACCCCACTCCCCAAACTTTTTGTTCAACCAGTTCAAGTTGACTGGCTTGACGACAAAATCATTGCACCCGGCTGCCAAGGCATTGTCACGATCCTCGGTAAACGAGTTAGCAGTTAGCGCCACTATAATCACTGGCTGTTTAAACTTGCTGACATCTAATTTATCTGACTCTGTTGCATCTGTTAAAGGATTTGGTATTGGTGAATTGGAACTTGTGCTCGCTGTCCTCACCCGCTGTCTTTTATTATTGCTATTGTTATGGTGAGTGTCTAGTCTTTCTTTGGTGACCCCTATTCCATTCACCGTTTCCAATCGTCTGATTTCTTTCGCACAATATATTCCGCTGATGAATGGTAACTGAATATCCATCAAAATAAGCTGGTACCCGCCAGTTCTCCACTCCTTCAAAGCATCACGACCGTTTGATATTAGAGTGAACGGAATGTTGTTTAATTTGAGAAACTTGGTCAAGATAAGCTGATTGATGACATTGTCTTCAACAACAAGCACTTTGATTTTTGGAAGAATATTTTCGTTGGTAAACAAGTTAGTTT
The DNA here is from genome assembly GCA_002895615.1 of Saccharomycopsis sp. UWO(PS) 91-127.1. Classification (NCBI taxonomy): domain Eukaryota; kingdom Fungi; phylum Ascomycota; class Saccharomycetes; order Ascoideales; family Saccharomycopsidaceae; genus Saccharomycopsis; species Saccharomycopsis sp. UWO(PS) 91-127.1. The sequence goes on from JNNM01000006.1 coordinate 36,097, forward strand.
GGAATCGCTTGGCGATCATTGATAAGCTCACTTGATTCGAGCCATGATGAGGGTAAACGCTTCCGAGGGAGTCCTTCGATATTCCCGCGTTTGAATTTGAGCCTATCATTGATGACCCTTGGAAAGCCAGTGATTTCCTTGGATTATTCACTGTGCTGCTACTACTACTGTTGACTGTCGCCGAAGTAGCTTTCGCCTTTGAAAGTACACTTTTCTCCATGGTTGTTGATATTTTTTCTCTTGTTTGGTTGACTCCTAATCCGTCGAGAGTGTTCTTAAATAGACAAGTTGAATATGCCCCTTCAAGGATATATTTGATACGGATTACTAGGATGGTCTGAAAGATTTGCTGGTGAAAGTAAGAAGCGAAGGGATAGGAGTGATTTTTCGTTCGAGCTTCTAAGTTCTCTCTGGTGTGTACTCTTCTTTACTCTGTTTTTTTTTTTTTCTATTTTTACCACTAATTTCTTTCTGAGATGCTTTTGTATTGTCGAAGAGTGCTTTTTTCTTCTAGTTCTTCTATATTTTTTACCTTTCAAAATGAGTGGTTGTGTTACCCCTGTAATTGATCATACTTACTACACAGAAACAGTTATTATTACAGCACTAATAAATAGATCGACATTGTTAAACAGGAGAAGGGTGTTGATAGAGTGGGATGGCAATCTATCAGCCTCGAAGTCGCACTTAAAAGACTCCATATATAGATTAACTCACCGTTCTCAGTAGCACGTACTTGGCTACCTTCATTTTACAGACAACATGAACGCTCGTGAAGTAATCAGTATTCCGATAATTTTACCTATACTATTTACCTATAATGGAAGAATATTTGGAACAGGACCAAGTGGAGTGATTGCAAATGGGTTGATTTGTGGGTGGCTCTTTGTGTAATGGAATTTGATGTGGTCAAAGTTGGTAGTGGACTTGAAAGCATCGTTATTCCAGTACAACAAGCGAAGATACAAATGAATGTAATGGAAGTCATGTCTGATCATTCCAAGATTGCATTTGAAGTGTTGCACGTAGACAGGGTCAAATCTCACAAGAGTGGTAAATAATCTCACATCGGCCTCGGTTAATTGGCCTCCTGTCAAGTAAAATCCTTTTCTTTCGGCATCTTTTGTTTCCTTGAAGCTTTTTTCCAAAATACCCTCGAGCTTATTCAAACTTTCAAACAATTTTTTGACATTCTTTTCATAAGCTTCTTGCTTGGTTGCAAAGCCAGACTTGTAAACACCATTGTTGATGTCCGGATAAATCCACTCGTTCAATTCGTCAATGTCTTTCTGAAGTTCCGATGGGTACAAATCCAACTTTTTTTGCTCTTCCGAAGTTCCAGGCAAGTCGTTGAAAGCACTGTTGAAAAATCTTATGATTTCGCTACTCTCATTGTTGACAATAGTCCCGGTTTTTTTGTCCCACAACACTGGAACAGTGTATCTGCCATTATAATCTGGATCAGCTTTATAGTAGATATCACTCATTCTTGCGAAATCGTTGATTGGATCAACATCAGCAAATTCTTCTGGATCCTCAGGTCTTTTGAATCTCCACCCGTCTTGATCCATATGCCAGTGAACAACCGAAACGTCAATAAACTTCTCTAAACCTTTTAATTTACGACAAATCAAAGTTCTTTGAGCCCATGGGCAGGCATAAGAGACATACAAATGATATCTGTTTGCCTCGGCTGGAAATTCGCCTTTCTCACTTGCTGGGGTGATTGCATTGCGGAAAGAACTGGCCTTTCTCTTGAACTCCCCATTGACGTTGGCAAAGTCTTGGGTGTTAAACTTGTTTTTGGTTTCGATAGAGACAGCCATTTTTGAGTTGAAGTATCTTTTAAAAACTTTGAAGGTAGTTGACATCAGAAAGGATCTTTCACTAAGGAAGAGTTATCAAAAAGCAATGCACTTTTTATCTTTTATAGAAACACACAGTTGCGCATTTGATTTACTAAGAAATTATTAAGAGGAGCTGTAAATTAATAATGATATGCAATTTTCCCATTTCCACATCTGTGATTATTGCATAATTATGCATATCAATACATCACGCGCAATAATTTTGGTTATATTATGGCAAATATTCACCTCACCTACAGAGAAATCGACAGTTAATCGATAGTTGTTCGAAAGGCTTAGGAAAATCTTGATAGAGCTGGGGTGAGCAAATCAGACTCCTCGCGAACCTCTTTGCCGTTCTTATTATCCTGTATCTTCTTTCGAAGCTCTTTTTCTCTCTTCAAATTGCTTTCTATTCTCATTCTTCTTTCATCGATAACGTTCTTTGACTTCTTTCTCAAATGACGGCGCAACGCACTGTTCTTGCCTTTTGTTTTTGGCATGATTTTCTCCTTGGAGTTTGCTTCCTTGTTTGCTTCTTCTTGTTGTGTCAATTCCGCCAACTGCTTGGCGTTCATTCTCACAGTGTTAGCTTTCTTGTCAATAGTCCCAATGACATTTGGATCAAGAGTAATCATGTCTGGTTTCAACTTGTTTAATAACGATCTCACTTCACCTTCTTGGCGCTGTTTGGCTGTTTCAAATGGATTTATCTCCAAAGAATCGAAATTTGCTTCACCAGATCCTGGAACAACAATATTCTTCACACCTTTTTCGTGTGCCAACCCAAGAAGATCTTCAAAAGGAACAAACTGCTGAGACTCAATTTTCGATCCTGCATTTAAATGGTGCATATATAACTCTGGGGCCTCCTCTTGGGTTTGCCACCAGTTTTTGTATATGTTCACGTGAGGTCCGAACGAAACACTCAACAAGTTTGTATCTGATATGGTGCACGTTGCAGCCGGGGTTGGTAAATTGAAGGAGTTGACTTCCTTGAATGTTCTTATATCCCAAATCTTGACTCTTTTGTCTGTTCCTGTACTGGCCATGTAATTACCTGTTCTATTCACGGCAATAGATTTCACGGCACCCCTGCTAACCAACATCTTCACCAACGGCTGTGGCACAGCAGGACTCCAAAGTGATACCTGACCATTGGAGTGGCCCAAGTGCATAACGGCATTCCAGGGGTTTTGCGTCATTGACACCGTTGGGCCTAGCTTTGTGCGCAATTCTGCAACTAATGTCCCTGTTGAAACATCCTGGTACTTCAACCATCCTGTGTTGCCCGCGGTGGCTAAAAGAAAATGATAAGGTAAAAACTCAAGGTGATGAGCTTCTATGTGCTGTTTCAAGCGATGGATTTCCACCCCTGTTTTGTCGTAGATAAAAGTATACTTTTTTTGTGCTACGGCAAAAAACTGATCATTGTGTAAATGTTTCACAGCATGTACCGTTTCATTCAAGTTGAGCTCACAGTTTAGTGTCCCGTATTGCCAATCCATGCTGGCAACATGCCCTTTTTTGCCCGCAATCAACAACGTTCTTCCGTTTCTCGAGTAATCCATGGTGTAAGGTCCAAACTCATCGAGTTTCAAGTCAATAGCCTTCTTTGCCGTGGACACATCAACACTATCCGTTATTTCTCTCTGACTCACTTTGAATGTTTTCTCCATCTCATTTTCGGCTTCAAGAAGACCGGGATTCTCTTGAAGAAGAATCTCGGTGGTCTGGGCAGCTTTAACTGCTTCTTTGTAGCTGTCATCTAGTCTCTTGAGATTGGCACGCACTCGTTTGTCTGCACCATTTTTCTTGCCCGACTTCGTCTGGGGCCTGTCATATTTGGACATCATGATCTATGAGCTTAGTTCTGTTTCGATACTACCACAGAGGATAGGATGTCTTAGCTAGTAAGGTTGAGTTTTGCAAAAGTGAAAAAAAAAATAAAAAAAGTTCGATGCCCTCCATTGCTTATGTAACAAATTATTTAATACATAAACAATTATCTATTTGTGCTTTCTTGATCTCATCAGAAGTCTGCTCCCGCCAAAAAAGATTCACTGGAGCAGGAACATGAGTATGGAAACATGATGAAAGACTCAAAGCTTATCAACTCAATATATGAATTTCTTTCTCATAATGGAAATAAGGAGTTGCCACAAAGTGGCTACACTGAGACTGAGGCTCAACTCAATCAAATACCCATAAGCAGAGCCCTCTTACCAGATGGACCTTTAAGCAACGACTTCAACATTCAATTAGAAAACATACGCTTGAGCATGGGAAACAATTACCCTTTGCTTTTTCGCTGGCATTTCATATTGTATTCAGGTTTGACCAAAGAATACTCTCAGTCTAGTGTAATTGAAACCAAACAGGATTTGGAAAAGCTCATATACGGGTTCAAAACTCTCGCTACAGATCTGAACAAAATTATAATATTCTCCAAAGAGGGCAGATTGAAAGATTCCATCACTCTCACTCTCAAAGTGGAGATGGATACCGAGTATTTGGTGCTCAAAACGCTAACCAGATTATTTCTCGATTGCAACATCAACTACGATCGCGGACTCCATGATTCGGTGAATATTCATTTAATGACATATCAAAAAAAGGAGAAATACGGGCTATTGAAATTATATGGAACAAAAACTGAGCAAGAGCGATTCAAAGAATTGTTGATGAGATATTTGCCAGTCAGGCTACCACCAGGGTGCAAATATTTACTGAAAAATTGGAGCTTAAATTGAAGGCAGACGCCTTTTTGGCTTGGGGTAAATGGGGTTCCGCTCTATCCCAGAGCGTTTCACCGGTGTTGACCTGCTTTGATCAAGTGTTCTTTTCAAAGTTTGTGTTGGTTTATTGGTGAAAGAGTTATCTGGGGTGACGTTCAAGGTTTGGACTGATTCGGCGATTTTTGCAGAATAAAACCCAACGCTAACTGGTATTTGGGGCTTGGGTTCTTGGGAATTAGGAAAACTAGAACGAGTTGCAAGTAGTGTGGGTTGTGGGGTGGTAGCTGCAGTCAGCGGTTTTGTTGCGATTTCAACGTTTTGCGGCTTTTTCTTGTCTCCAATTAACTCCATGTCATACTCATCAAGATCATTGAACTCTTCAAAGCCATCATCTAAAGAGTCCTCGAACATTGACAAAGATAGCAATCGATCTTTTTCGAGCCCCCCCTCGTAATCTTCAGAGCCTATTTCTTTCTTCCTCTCAGTCTTCAATTCTATGTTATTTTTATCTTGTTTCGTAGCAGTTTCATCGAGGTTCTTAGTGACAGATTTTGGAGCTATTTTTTTGACTATGTCTGGATGCCGAAGCAAGTCTTGTTGATTATAAGTCTTATTGTCAACTTTTATTTTTGCAATGTATCTCAAATAATCTTTGTCGTACAAGCAATTGCCCAAAACATTGCCGAAACACCGTAGACAACGCTTCAAGCCATCCGTTATCGCTTGCTTTTTGCATTTTTCGAAAGCTACCGCCCGACCTTTGGCATTCTCAACGCTTCCATATCCAATATCCTCATGGTGAGTGCCATCTTTCAATGTCAAACGCACAACCACAGAGAGACCAACGGAAAATCTTCCAGAACCGTTGTGATCATCAACATAGTCGACTTGCGTACTTTTGATCTCTGAGTTCCATCCATTGAATCCGAATACATGGTTAGCCAAGTTCAAAGCTTTCCATCCTTCAATGTAAGAAACTGTGGTCCCATGGGCGCTTGGGCGATTGGAAACGTATTCAGGGCCTAGCTGTTTGTCAAGGATTTCATTGAGCCGTATGATCTCTTCATTTGTGAAATTCCTGGTCATAGTCTTCTGTTCAATGTCTGATTCACCCACAATAGTTGTGCATAGCGATTATTTATCAAGTCATTTGATTTGATTTTTGTTCTTATTAATCTTGTTTTTCTTGTTTGATGTACCCGCTTGCTTGGTACACAGAGGCAACGATGAGGCGCGCGAAAAATAAAAGAACCAATTACTCGGTCGTGGTGTTACTCGGTCGTGGTGTTACGCGAGCTAGGTGCATTGATATCAACAGCACTGACATGGAGACGGTACAAGGCGAAGGATTAAGATTGCGAAACTGCTGTGTACTATTGAACTACATTCTCCCCGTCAGGAGTGATTTCCATGCTTTTATGAGAAGCATTTCGCAATAAACGAACTGAACTGATAAAGATTAGGACGGAAGATAAGTGATCCAACCACCTTGAAAAAGGAGTTGATCTGTGCTTACAATCATGAGATCAGAGACCCACCTCAAGGAGATTTTTCTAGACCCTACCAAAGACTGGCGAAAGGGCCGGTGAAACCTCCGTGAGTTAAGCATGGAGAGGGGATGCATCGCACTGAATTGTAAAAGGTCGTAGCTTATTTAATTTGTCAACCAACAATCTCCATTGTTATAACCACTAGACCTAACCAGTCTTTTTTAGTTCTTCGTTCATCAAGACGGGGGACGTTTTTTTGGAGAATTGATTTTCTGCCTTTAGGAGAATCGCAAAAATTTCAGACTCATCCTGTTCCCCATTTTTTCTTACGCGTGGTTGAATATACGCCAACTCAATCCACTTATTTTCATGAACTTTCATCAGTTTTTGTGAAGAGTTAGCCAGAGTGAGTAATTGCCCACCTTCTTATGATAAACAACTTTACACCGTAATGATCATCTCAACAGGTTCTCAAAGAGGGGACAATAAAATGTTCGTCAAAACAGCCTCGTGTTTGAAAAATACTCGAAATGGCTAAAAGGCAGTTTCAAGACATGTTAAAGCCACACAATAAGGGTTCTATGCGCTTCTCAGTAGTGCCAGTCCCCCGTCGTTATTCCTTCTTTCTTGTTTAGTGCTATTCTTTTACTCAAATAGTGATTATATTCGACAAAGTATATTTTCGACTCTGAATTTTTCCCCCAAACTGGAACTTCTAATTCTAATGACTATGCAGCTCCATGCATTCAGGGATGCACTCTACTGCGTGTGTTGAAATTAACTAGTCCAACATGTTAGAAATCAGCTATATGAAATCATGAAATAGGAAAATAGTATGAAACGAGATATTATCCACTTTTCCAGATACTTTATATATATATATATATCACTAGGTTCTCAACTCATTTCGCCCACCTTTCCTTTTGTACGATTTCTTTTTCCTTTTTGTTTGACCTAGTTATAGTTATATTCGCTTAATCACAATACCTACTTCTCCACAAAATAACTTATTTATCTCAATAATGTTGTCCAGATCTGCTTTCGTTTCATCCATCTTGTTGGCAGTGGCCCAAGGTGCTTACACCGTTACCGAGACCGCCACAGGGTCATACACCACCACTCAGGTTTACGATGACGCTGTGCCAGCCGCAGCTGCCGCTGCTGCCGTCACCAGTGTCATTGCCTCTCTTGCAGGTCCATCCAGTGGTGCTCTTGCTGCTGCTGCCGTTGCCGCTGCATTGCAAACTAACAGTGAGCTCAGTGCTGCTTTCGTTGCTGCTGCTTCTGCCTCTGCTGTTGCTGCGTCCTCTGAAGCCTCCTCGATTGCTTCGGCTGCTTCTGTTGCTGAAGCCTCTCTCTCGTCTGCTTCTGCTTCTGCTTCTGCTTCTGCTGCTAGTTCTGGGTCTGCTTCAGGTTCTGCCGCTGCTGCCTCAATATCTGCCACGGGAGCTTCAACTCTTTCTGGCTCAAACGCTGGTTCTTCTGCATCTTCCACCGGCGCCCCAGTCTCTGCCATTGCTGGTGTGTCCAACACTACTGCCACCGCTATCTCTCACGTGTCCAACTCTACTTTATCCACCATGAGCATGACCCACTCGTTGAACAGCACTCTCAACTCTACCACCAGTTCTCATTCATCTTCGTCATCCTCTTCCACCGATGACGAGTCTTCCACCACCGAGACGGATGATGATTCTACTTCCAGTTCCAGTACTACTTCTGCTGGCAAGTCCTCTTCTTCATCCAAGGGTGCTGCCGGTAAAGTCACTCCATTCGAAAACACCAACGGGTTGCTCACTTTGGCATCTGCTGCTGCTGGTGTTGTTGCTCTCTTAGCTCTCATCTAAGAGCCTACTCAATAACTCGCACATTATCATAATACCTGTTTTGCCTTTCCTACCTTCCACGCTATTCTTTTCCAATTTTTGTTACAAGCTCCTTCACGCTCACACCTCATAATTCTATAATTACTAGTTTCATTCACACCTGTGACTTCTACGTTATTTTTTGTTTTTTCTATTTCTCGCTATAATCTGATAAAGCTCTGTTTATTTTCGATATTTTTCATGTTTTTTTCAAATTTTTACGCAAAGTTGTAGAGTAGAGTATTTGCCTACTGAAGCCCTTGAATACACCAGTATAACAACCAACAAACAATTGACTGGGTTTAAAAGTAACAGTATAGTGAATAAATGAATGCATATGATGTATTGGTGAATTTTTTCAGCCTTGTGCTAATATCTTCTAAATTAGCAGGGCAGGTTTATTTAACCTGTCCCAACTAGCTTTTTTTCTTTTTTTTTTTTTTACCCACTCCAGAATAGGAAAAATCATTCTACATATTATCAATTTTGTCTGCAGTTAGTCACATTGAGTTTCAGAAATTTCCTCTTTTGAGCTGTGAGTGGTCATGAAAAGGCTGAAACTTAACTACTACTTACGAGGAACTGCTTCCACTGAACGGTTATATCTTGATAATTTGGCGACCTTGTACTCTATATACGTAGGTATACGTATTCAACCATTGTTAGAAGGATCATTCACGATTTTTATTCCACTCCCATCATTATTCAATAAACTGAAGCTTCTTCTTCTTCCTCTTTTCCCTTCGTCTTGAACCGGTGTCAACTCTGCGGAATGTGCTGATTGAGCAGTGTTTGAAGGCCCTTCACTACCAACTGTCACAGGACTTGTATCGATTTCGAGTTTGGGTATTATTGGGGGCATACTTGTGCGATGCTTAGTTCCAAATGATCTCAAAGCCAACCCTTCGACCATTATGGTTGGTGTAGCTGGAACCCCTGCTCCTCCTGCTCCTCCACCAATTGACAAGCTCGACCGATTCGAGTCTGCAGAGTCTGCCTTTTGTTGTACGGAGTTTCGATTGCTGCCACTGTAAGTACTGAAGGTTCTGAAATTGTTATTGGAAGTGCTGCCACTACTCATATCACCAAACGCTTTAACATTTGACCGTGAGAGCATTGGTGAGTTGTTACCACTGATGTTCCTGATAGACTCTTTCTCTTTAATCTGTTTCAATTTGAACGATTTTTGGTGCAACGTCTCCCTTTCAATCACCAACAATCTTAAACGAGTCAACAATGTGTTTGAGAGCAAGTCATTCATCAATGTTTTCATGAAGAATTGAAATTTCAAACTTGAAGGCTTGTCCTCAGTCATGCTCCCGCTCCCTCTGTTCAAACCTCCAGCGCCAGGAGAATTCATCCCAGATTGGGGGCTTCCAAGGAACGCAGAAACTGGCGAGTTCGTAATACCACCCGCAGTGCCTCCATTTGGGCCCGAACCAATTCTTGGACTCGAGAATATATTGGCCTTCTTTGGCTTGCTCCGATTTCTAATGAATAAATGGCCAATTGGGAAGACCCCATAGTCTTCCAGCATCCCGCTTGTATCAACTAAATCATTGATGAATTTTTCTTGGAGTAGCGTGATTGTTTCAAACTGGTTGTGATCCGATTTCTCCTTCGCCTTGTCATTCGCTCCAATAAGAGCAGGACTCAAGCCCATTGATGAAACATTCGAAATGTGTTCGAGAACCAAATACAAACTTGACAAGTTGCTTCTTGGGATTGTCTGTAACAACCTCAACAACTCTTCTATTCTTTCACCAGTAGAGTCTTCAAATGACTTGTTCAATGACAAGGCATTCTTGGATGCAGTGAATTGTTTCATTTGCGCTTCGTTATACTCCAACTCCAGACATAAAGTGTAGTATAAGTTGTAGTAGATTGTTTTCATTTTTTCAAACACCACAAATGATATCAAACTGTCTGGAGTTTCAAGAAGCCATAATTTCAACAATGATGTCAAGTTGGTCAAAGTGCTTTCAGCGAACAACTCTTCAAAGCATTTCTGAAGCACAGAAACTTGAAATTCTGCACCTCTTCTATTCATGTTGCTATTGTTCAAGGACCTCAATTCATTTTTGCTTTCTTCGGCCATCATCTCTTGGTACAGGCCGTACAAGCCTACCAACTTGTGACGCAAATTGTAAGCTTCAACAATATTGAAAGGTTGGATCCACGAATTACGTGCAAAATTTCCCAATTCAAGGAGACCACCCACATCATTATTCACGCCATTAATTTTGCTGTTCAACTCAAACTCTCTATCCGGATTGTTCAACCGGTCATTGCTATTTGTAAGAAACGAGTTGTAGAGTTTTTTAATAAATTCGCCGAGGATCACTGGAGCACTAGTTTTGAGCATTTCATTTGTGTTGCTAGCGTCGTTTATGGCGCCACCAGCACCGTACTGAGGAAGCAAAGAGACATCAGTTCCGAAAAGGGGGCTAGTATTTATGAGATGTCGTGAGCTTGGCTCGATCATAACATCATGCTTTTGAAACTTCAAATTGGCTCTTGGAGAGTAGTAGTACATCGATCTTGAGCTTATCAACCTGTTGAGCTCCAATTCAATGATTTGCTGATTGTTAGATTGAGCAACTAAAGCGTTCAATCTAGCGAATTTCTTCAATTCGTACTCAGACTGTTTCATCAACAAGAAACTCAAATAGTTCAAGGAATTGATCACCAAATATGTTTTCTTCTTTTCGTGACCTTCAAACGCCAGCATAATGTTGCTAAATTGCTGTTCAAAGTTTTTCTCAGACTCATAAACATCTTCCACAGCTTTTTGGTACGCTTCTTCAGCAAGCTTGACACTGGCCCGCAAATTTTCCTTCTTGCGAAGCGTTGATTCTGGCGACGATCCCATCATCGAAAAGGATTTCAAATAACCTGCCAACACATTTGTAGATGTAGATTTTGTCATCCCGCTGTCAGTGCCGCCACTGGTTTGACTCTGTGAGTTTGCCAAAGTGTTTGCCCTCGTTCTGTTAATTGGTGTATTGAACTCTGATGGCTTATTACTTTTCAACGGAGAGTCAATGCTCGGTACCCTGCTATGCATGTTACTGTTGCTGAGGTTGTTGTTAGCGTTCATTTGCCAACTTTTCTTTCTTTCCTTGTTTAATTGCCTCAATTCCTGTCTTTTCAATTTCTGCTGCATTTTGTACTGCATGCTTTGTTGTTGGAGAACAAGATGCTTTTCCATCTCAAACGTGACTAAAAACTTGAAAAAGCTCGTAAGTTCGTAGACAACCACCTGATCCTCGTTCGTTATTTGAAATTTGCTCGACATGATACTGTTCAAAATGGAGTTCTTGAAAACGGATTGCTTCAATAACTCGAGGCTCACCATGGATTGACCAAACAATTCGATGCTTCTAATGGACAGCTCAGTTTTGGACCTGTGAATTCTTAGCCAGGAACACAATTCATGATTGGAAATGTAGAGCGGTTTGTCTGTTTCGCTGATGACATCCGGAGTATTGGAGTAGCTGGTATTGCTACTTCCAATGTTGAAAGATGGAAGGATACTGCTACCCTTTGCTGATCCTTGGTTTCTTTCAAGTTGCAGAGCGTCATAGTGAAGTTTTTTGCAAAACGCCTGTAAGCTTTCCAATGTTTTGAAAGTGGACTCACCAATCTTCATTGGGAACTCTAACTTCTCTAAGAATTTGTTAGGGTCATCGTCAAATTTTTGAATTTGCTCATCATCTTCATCAATGTAATCATCATAATCATCATCGTCATCGTCATCGTCATCATCGTCATCCTGTTCATCCTCATTGCTTTTGATTTTGTCATGGTCATCGTAGTCATCGCTGAATTTGTCGATATGAATATCGTTGTTCTTCAGCTTTTCGTTGACGTCATTTTCAGAGTCACTGTCCTCATCATCTGAGTTTTGCCTGCTAATTGCGTTGGAGATAGTTTTGCCAAGATGACGCAATGACGATGATAACTGGAGAGAGTTATCTGCAGAAAAATGGTTTGGACTACCTTGGACACTTGATCTGGCACTGGAGTTGCTGAGAGATCTTTTGTGAAACCCCGAGGGCTTCAAACTCGAGGACTCTTTGGGTACGTGAAGCCCTATGGTTTCTGCAGGATCTAATGATGACGATGCCTCTTCTTGGAGCTCCTCAAGGTTTTTGCATTTTGATGAGTACTCGTTTTGACGAGATAAGGCAGTTTTGTTGAGCTTCTGTAGGTCTGAAATCGAGTCTGTCAATGTTTTCACAGATGCCTTTTGATATGATTTCATGCCATCTCTGAAGTCTGTAATCTCCCGTAAAATTTTATCATTTATTTGATTTGCGAGTGAGTCTCTTGAAAAGGAAACATCTGATAAATTGTCCAAGTGTATCTCAAAGTTAGCTGCAAGAGACCTCGTCTTAGGTTCGTTGATACTGTTGGTACTTTGCACGGATGACGGCTGGGAACTGTGGGAGGTTTGTGACTTTTCCTCCTGGAGTTTCAGCTGTATGAAGGGGATACTGTTGTTGTATGACACGTTATCCATGGAAGGCGAAGTGGAGACAAAGTTGAAAGAGGTTCTGCCCTTTGTAGTATATGCATTTTCAACAACTTCCGACATCAGGTTGGAACTCACTTCCTGAACATCTCGAACTTTGGTTACATATTCTATGGTTTGATCGAGATCTTTGACACATTCATCTATCAATCCAAGGGCATTGTTGGCCTGATCTTGATAGTCATGATCTGGGCTCCAGAACACATTTACCAAATGCATAATCAGCTAGCCTTTGTAGAAAAGAAATAAAGGAAAAAAGAAATAAAGAGAGAAAAGATCAAAGTCTCAGTGTGTGCCCATGGACAGATGTTTGATTTGGCTTTCGTCCATTATACTGTTGTTTTGGCCTTTTTTTTTTCTAACTTTTTCTGATATATTAAATACAAATGGTGTGTGTTCCCCTGTTTCCCTTCGGCCTGCTTGATTTTTTTTTATTTATGCACAGGGTTGTCGCTACAATTTTTTGATAATGTACAACACCTAGAATTATGAATCTTTTGCCACTCATGAACATTTAGCTTCTTATTTTTTTGTTTATTATAGTATAAGTTATGAACTGATGGAGAGCTTTGAAGATGGATGGCTTCTTTGCTGAAAGTGATTGTCGTTTTTCGTTTTTCTATTTTTATTTTTCAATTGCATCTGACTAGATAATTCCTCCAGTATCGCGATCCGAAGAGGCAAATGTTCGCCAAAACTTTCCAATCACCTCTTTCACAAGACCCTTGCTTCTGCGGGAAATGCTTCCCGGCTGGAAATCCTTGGTGTCAATTGTGATGTTGTCGCTGTGTGAGGCATCCACATGATAGCTGTTGCTTGGAAGCAAGTTTTCACCTGCTGAAAGTGATATGAATAAAGAAAATGGCACTAGCCATATGCATATGCCAAAGAAACTGGAGATCTCGCTGAACGTAGGCACAATACGGGAATCATAGTGTCTGTTCGTCGAAAGATTGTTGAAGTGATTGAACCAGAGGAAATGGTTGGCAAAAGTTAGAACCCCGGAAAATATGAAATCTGGGCTCTCGAGCTTCAAGTATGGGAATTTCGATAGAGTTTTCAAGTACAAGAAGTTAACGCATGAGGCAAATAGCGTAAGCCAAAATGGGAAGCCTTCAAATAGCCATAACAGCACAAGGAGCCCAATGATGGTGTATATAGCCCTGCGAAGCATTCTTTTTGTGAATTCCCCGTGTTCTTCAACTAGCTCTGATAGGTAGTAGAGACCTGATGCAATTGCAAGAGTGAGACATATGAATCCAGAGAGGATTCCCAAGAGAGATAAGAGGTACAATATCATCATGGCGAATATTTTGCGATGACCTTCGAGGTTGTATTGTAGTACGTCGAGTAAATTGTGAAACGTATTATGAAAAAGGGCAGGTGAAGAGCGCTACAAAAAAAAATTACACAACAAACTGGTTAAGCAACACTTGCCCACAATGTGTGTACGATAGATAATAATAATACATTACAATCCCCATCATAAACAATGATGATATAGCAAGGAATGAGGGAGTGTGGTGGGAACAGATTATAAACTAAATCGATAGATACGTTTAAAATGGCAAGTCGTGGAAAAGAGTGAAAACAAATGATGAAAATAGCGAGAAAGGGTGTTGTAGATAAATAATAACAATAATAATAATACCAATAATAATAATACAGTGGTTTAAGAGAATATAGGGCATCAATCTAAGGCCAGCACATCTTCCAAATCATTCAATGCAATTGGCGCCACGTTTTTCAACTCTATGCTTGTAGTGTTTCTCCGGTCTCTCCCTATGATCCCTGCATCGACGGATGCATCCAAATCATCACTGGTGTAGTCGCTGAAATATGTGCTGTTTTCGTTATTGCGGTTGGTGCCGTCTCTGCCGCTGGTGTTGCTGAAATAGCCACTCATGCTACTACGGGCACTAGCACTGGCACTTTGAGAGTTGGAGTTGGAGTTGGAGTTGAATGTGGGACTACTGCTTTGGTAATTTGCTTCCAAATCAGAGTAAGTACCACTATTTCGAAGATTGTAGTTCTCCGCTAGTATTTCTGCTTCATCGCCAATATTCTTCAACATTTCAAGTCTCTTCAAACGACGTCTTCTGTTCAAGCTTGCAGTGTATAGATCACAAGCAATGAGTCCCAGCGCAGATCCAGTGATATTCATGAAAATGTCCTTGTAGTCAAAAGTTCTATATGGCATGATGCTTTGGAGAAATTCCGACCCGATGCCCCCAAAGAGGGTGCAGATGAGAAAGGTTATAGCTCGCAACTGGTTAACATTCTTTGTATCAAAGCAGTAGTAGAATATCAAAGTCATCAAGAAGAACACCAGGAAATGGACAAATTTGTCGAATTTGATATCAATCTTCGCAAGCCCCAAATATAACGATACTATGGATGCGAAGATAAGCACTGAAATAAATGTGGTGTGTTAGTATAAAGTGTTCGTCGCGGTCCTCAAAGAATTTCAAGGTGCCTATCCCTCATTCGACATACCTATTACCATAGACTTTCTGAATCTCATGTTTTGCACATTTATTTGTAATATCTGGTTGTTGTAAAGCAATGATTTTTATTGTTGTTGATAGCAGGAAAAAGTCACCAAACTCAAATAAATCAAGTGTCGTTGTATTTTGCTGACAGATTAGCAAATCGAAGCGCTAGTTTGAGGTTAATGGGATAATGTATAGATATA
This sequence comes from Saccharomycopsis sp. UWO(PS) 91-127.1, assembly GCA_002895615.1. Taxonomy (NCBI): domain Eukaryota; kingdom Fungi; phylum Ascomycota; class Saccharomycetes; order Ascoideales; family Saccharomycopsidaceae; genus Saccharomycopsis; species Saccharomycopsis sp. UWO(PS) 91-127.1. The sequence continues at coordinate 51,269 of JNNM01000006.1, forward strand.
CTGTATATACAAAACAAAACTTGTAGCATATAACCCAAGAGCGAAAGAGTGAGGAAAGATTTATAGAAAAAGTTAATAGGTTCCAGCTTCTGTCCAGTGTTTTTTTTTTTTTTTAGTTTTCTACATTTTTTTCTTACGGGCTTTTTTTTAAAGATTTACTTTACCCAATCTGTATATACAACTGATTAAATTACACAAAATTGCAAAATGAAGGATATCTCAAATTCTTGTCAATCGCCGGCCCCCCATCCTCGGAAAACAAATAATTTTTCTCAAACAATTCTGCTCACCAAATCATAAATGGCATCGTCGGTCAAACTGCGCAAGCTAAGCCAGTTTCTCATTTTTGTAAAATTCTGACTTGCTCTTAGTCTTTGTAATGAATCTGCACCAAAGTTCTCAATGTTCTCTTCACATGTCATTAATACATTACAGCAGTCAAGTATCTTCACCAAGCACTCTTGCTCCGCAATAGACTCATAATTGGTGTAGACAATCCGCTCAGAGTTCTTTCCCGTGTCTAGCCTGAGTATTTTCTCCAACAAAAGTAAATAGTCATACCTCAACTGCACTGCTCCTCGGTGATTGAATTTGTTAATCTTGATGATGTAAGAAAAAAAATAGTATTGCAAGTTCAGGGAAAATTGGAACTCGATTTGCTTGTAGTCGTTTAAGGTGAAGGAGTAATTTAGACCAAAACATTGTTTGATGTATTTCAATTGATTGATGAGAATCGTCATTGGTTTTTGCAACTCTGAAGTTAGTTTTAAGTTCCCAATCATTCCATAATTGATAAAGTTTTCAAATGTTTCAATCTGATCATAAGATGTGCTATCATCACCCGCAGATGATATCAGCTCTCCAGTTCTCCAATAATCTGAAAGATTCAAGTAATTTCTCAAATAAATTTTCAAAGTCTTTTTCAAGAAATTGTTCAAGCTCAACACAACCTCCTTGGTGATCAGCTCAAACTTTTGTATCTGCAACTTGAACATAGCACATTCATCTTCGGAATCCAATAAATCCACTTGCACAATATTGTACACAAGTCTCTCGTCAATCTCATACTCAAAGAGTGACTCTTGAAACTCTTTTGAAACTGGCATCTGTAATTCGTCTTTCAAAAACTTGTACAACTTGATAAACTCTTTATTTTGATTTAAAGAGTCCAACTTGATAGCAACATACTTGATGGAACAGTAAATTCTGTTCAATAACTTGATCTCACTCAAGACATCCTGATCAAATCTTCGTGACTTCCGCTTTAGTTGAGTCGCATTAGAGTCTTTGGAAGAGCCAGATGCCGCTGCTGCTGCGTTCCCAAAAGTAACAATGGATTCGGCAATTAGACTGTTCAAATATTTGTTTGTGGTAGTGTTGCTGTTAATTACCTTCAGGTGCAGCATAAGCTTCTTGAATTTGTCGTAATACATGTCCAAAACTTTGAACAACAATTCCTGGAGGATTTTGAACTTTAGTAGCATCGGTATCTTCAAACTCAAAATATTGAATTCTATAACGTTTTTGATCAAGTTGAGAAAACTCAAGGAAATATTGGTGGGCTTTAGATAGTTTGATTTGACAACGTTGAAATCAATCTCGAAAATTGGTTCGTTTAACAAAGTTTCCTCATTGATAATATTGCTCCGATCGTCTGTGTTTGTATTAGTGTTGTTGCCAATACCTGGAGCATTGGTAATACTTGAACCTACAACTGAGGAGTTCAAAACGTTGCTACCAAGCGAGGTAGAAATAGGAGACAAGTTCGATGTCAAAGACAGTGGGAATTTGTCATTGAAGGTCTTTATCAAAAATTGTGATTCCAACGCGATCCAATTCTTCCAATTGCTGTTAGACAACAAAAGGCTTGAAACTAGTTTGCAGTCAAAGAAAAACAATTCATACACCTTTTTTTCGTACTTATTCACCTGGTACAACAAGTTACTGAAAAGTCTGGATGTTTTGAAATAATTATTCGAATGGGTTTTCAAGTCGTTGAGAAATTTGTTCTTGAGAAATTTGTTGAACACGGCAATCATCTCCAATATCGGCGATTTCTTGGTGAAGCTGGTTAGAAATACTGTTGATTTTGTATTGTTGAAGCATTTCCCGAAGAACATTCCCAACTTCGCCAAAAAAGTTGGTTCTTCCAAATAGTTGAGAAAGAAATCACACGCAAGCTCCGGTTGATTCAATTTGTTGGTCAAGTTATTGCCATAGAAATGGAAGATGAATTTTGTAATGATTGGTTTTAATATGCATTCCATTGACCATAGCACAACTTCAGAGGTTGCAGAGGATGCATTTTCTTTCAAAGATTGGGCGTAAACGTAAATATGTTGCAACTGGTTGCAATTGGTGCAGCATGTTATTATATCATTATGCAACGTGGTTTCGATGGTGTCCTTTGCTTCTGGCCAATTGCTTTGATCAACCAATGCACCCAAAGTTTCAATAAAAGTCTGTTTGAGCACAGCTACTTTTTTTTCAAATTCATCGAGCAAAGAATCCACGTTCCCCTTTTTGGAGTGAATTTCATCAATCTGGAATATGTATTTGGAAAGGATATTTATGTCATCTTCGTAATAAAAACTTTGGTTGAATTGGTCTTGTTTGTCAATTTTGAAAGATTTGATCTGCTGGAGTAGTTCGTTGCTCCTTATATCTTGCTGATGGTCTTCGAGAAGCTGGATTTTCTTTAGGACGAGGGTATCTACTTTATTTTCTTCTAGAATGGTAATATTCGACTCATAAATCGAACGTAAGATAACGCAATCTGTTTCATTTTTGATTGTCAGCAACAAGCCTGAAATGTCATCCAAATTGCTGGTGGAGCTTCTATTGGAAGTAGGAACCTGGGAAGCTGTGACAGAGCCAGTTTTGATCTGTGAAATTTTCTCGTCAATATTCAAATCGTCTACTGACTGGAACCATGTATTTAGGACCTCCATTCTTCTATAATTGCCTTCCCTTCACAGATCAAGATTGTATAATGGATTATTGATTTGTGCGTGGATGGTTTCATAACGATCAAAAAAATTGAAAAGGACATACCAAAAAAATGAGGACCAGGGCACGGTGACATCCTCAATATAAAATAAGATAATTACAAAACAAAAAGGTAAACAAACAAATCTCACAAAGATCTCTGAAAGCTAATAAACACTATCTATAATCTCTCTTCATCATTAAATAATATACAGAAGCAATGGATGTCCCCGAGGATGAACTATCGTTGAGATACAAACTTCTACTCAAGCTTTTGAATACTGCGCTCGATAAGTCCACAAAATGTCTCAGTGTGGAAAACCTCGTGGAATGTTTTCCTGGATTTGACAGTCCTCAAGGGAGAAAATACATCAAGAATTCTATTGATCAGATAAGCACATTTTTCACCTCAAACACAAAGAAGGAATTCACGAAGATCTTGAATGAAAAGAACATGAGTCTGAAGCTTGCTTCCTTGGATGATATAATTTTGGATGCAGAGACACTCCAGCAGAAGAACAACAAGGCAGACAAGATACATATTGAGAATCTATCGAGGACTTATATCATGGAGTACAACATATATTCGGCGAAGGTAGAGTATGAACGTGAATTGAAACAAAAATTGGAGAAAATACAACTGGAGAATGAAGAGTTGTTGCAAGAGTTCAAGCAAATGCAGCTCTCAAATGATAAAGAGATTCAGGACTTGGAGATTTGTTTGAAAGAGTTGAAAGCATTTAGTGAGGACTATGATGATAATGATGACCATAATGGGTTAGATGTTTACAATAACTATTTTGAAGATCTTGCGAAGCAGGAGATATTTTAAAGTGCAATCAATAATTATTCTTTTAAATCAGGGCAAATTTTGATAAGTTAGTGTAGTACTCGCCATGATTCAGATTCAGTCGACAGAACTCTTTTCCCAATGGCTTTATCAATTACAAATGAACAAGTGTAGCATATTACAGTAGTCTTCATGTAATGTAATGTAACGGCCCACAGACTACGCACGTGACCCTATGTGTGTGCGCTTAGCAGCCGCTTAACATCATATCTATATTTATATATTTTTGCAAATGATAACAATGATTGTAGTATAAATAGCCATCAAATAATGTGCGACTGTGTGTGTATGTTATATATATATATATATATGTCTATTAATAGTATCTACATAAAAACAAATATCCGTCATTAACATCGTTCGTTAACTGCAATATCAACATCCCTAATTCACTTATTTTAGATCCAGTTTCACAACGTTTTGAATTCTATTTAATACTTCTGTAATAATTAAATGTTGCACTTTGTCAAACTTGTAGTAACTTGGTTGAATTGGGAGGTATTTCAGCGCTGACACTCAATCAAGATAAGGTCCCATTAAAGAGAGGACGAGACATTATTATAATTATCAATGACAACATCACTCGGATAGAAAATCACTCAACAGCCAAGTATCAGAGACTCAATCACAAGAGATTTAAATCACCATGACTCCAGGGGCTCAAATCCAACTCTTTTTGAGTTGAGGGAGCTTTTATACCTTCCAGGGGAAGAGGGAGTTAAAAATGACAACACAGAAAGTATAAAGTGTACAAAAAAAAAAAAAAAGAGAGAACATACACTAAAATAACTTTGATTCTAAAAAAAACAAAAAAAAACATAAAAGACAAAAGCAAAAAAATATCATATTTATAAAAATTTAGAAGCATCTATAGAGAGACGCCGAAAGCATCAAACGTTTATCCGCAATTTGAGCTCATCGTCATTGCTTGAAATATTAGTATTAGAAAATTGCCTTGATCATCCAGTTGAACGAGACACATATACAATATCATCATCATGGGTAGAAGAAAAATCGAGATCCAACCAATCACTGACGAAAGAAACAGAACGATCACCTTTGTAAAAAGAAAAGCAGGTCTCTTCAAGAAAGCTCATGAATTGGCAATTTTGTGCCAAGTGGACATTGCGGTCATCATTTATAATAATTCCAACAACAATTTCCATGAATACTGCTCTTGTGACATCAAAAACTTGTTGGCTACACATCAAAATGCGGGCAATATCTACGAATCGAAAAACCCTTCTAATTTTGGCATGTCTGATTATGACACTGCCAGCACATCTACTCCCAATCTACTGCACTCACACATCCCTTCAATGGGCGAACCCTACCATAACATTGTCAACAATGAGAACGAACATATACAGAATAATGTTGTCGGCATGTCCTCTCGCGGTCAACATTTACCAATGATGGGCTCTGGTATGACTGGAACTCCCGGTTTGGGGATAGGAATGGGACAGGCCCCACAAGGAATGATACATCCAGTCAATAACACACCACTTTCTAAAGTCCAAGACCACAGACGCTATGTCAGTTCGGCTACAAGTTTCTCCAATGCAGGGTCTATACCAGAAGATGATAGTGATTTGAATGAGCAAGAGTTGAAACACAAGAGAAATCTTTCGGAGATCAGTGGGAATCATAAACGATTAGGAAGCAGTAGCATCACTGCTTCCCCCAACAAGGTCATTAACAATAACTACATGTCTGGAAGTAATGGAGTTAACTTTAATGACAGCAATAACAATAACATCAATAATAGTGCCTCATACGATTATCTGCCGAGGTTTCAAAACAGAAACCTTTCATATAGTCCCCTGAACAGCGGCATACACAAGCGTTTAAGATCGAACAACTCAACTTTTTCAAATGATTATAATGCCCAAGACTATGGTAGACAGCAGCCTTTACATTATCAAAACATCAACAGCAACAACAACAACAACAACAGCAACAACAATAACAATTCTTACAATAATAATGAAAGCAGCAACATTAACAACATTCATAAATATCCTTTCACTTCTTCTAAGCTCAGTCAATTCGAAGACAATGATCACAGCAACAGCATCAAATCCACCAATAGCATATCAGCTTATACCTCGCCCAGCGGTAAACCATTGCTTTCAACAAATTTTGTGTTCCCTCCTCAAAAGCTACCTTCTTTAAGTCAAGAAAAAAGCAGCAACAACAGCGCCACAACTACTGGCGGGAAAACCCTACCATTCAATAGCTCCAGGCAAGCCTCAGTTGACAGTTTCCAGATCTCATCACCACTTCCAAACGCCAGCAGCATGCCAATCAAAGAGGAGCAAGAACCTGATAAGCTGTTGAAAACACATGTCCCATCTCATAGTTTAAGCTCCAACATACCATACAGTGCAGCCTCCAGCCCAGCTTTTACGCATACATCGCGCCAAGCCAGTAGTTCCAGACCAGTGCTTCGAGTTAAGATCCCAGAAGATCTGAAGAACGGTGAAGAAGTCAAATCTGAACTTGATAACGACAAGGAAAAACAACTGACGTCAAGCAGTACGGGGCCAACGTCTGCTACAGGTACGGGAGCTGGTGCAACTTCAACAGCAGGAAAACTGGATTCTCCTTCTGGAGGGACAGCAACAACTACAACGGGAGGAGCAGCAGCAGGAGGAGGAGCAGCAGGATCCGGAATCACTGCACCTTTCACGAACAATCCTAGCAACAGTAAATCAGGTCCTTTTTCTGCGTCTTTACCGAGCGCTTTATTCCAGTACACATTACCTCCTGCAAATACCAATACCTCAAACACTAATAATAATGGCAAGAATCCGCCTAATTTGATGACAAATCTTCCTCCAACAAGCGGACTTCTTTCATCAAGCATCAGGCCATTTCTTTTTGCTTCAGGAAACGGTGACTCAACTCCCGTGAGTGGGTTTCCTTTGGGATCTTCGAAATTCACCAATGATGGGACGTCAAAATATATGAATGAGTTTTTCCCATCACCTTCGAATTACTACGGGGATTGGAACGTGGGTGCTAACGCAAACGGCAACGGTAACGGTAACGGCAATGGTAGTGGCAGTACAGGGGGTACACCAATAAGAACATCTGGTATAACCCTCCCACTACCGAACAACACGACCACGCCAAGTAGTGGTTCTGGATCGGGAACAAACACAGGGAAAATACTGAGTGACTCAAGTTTGAACAAGCACAGTTTGAACAATCCAAATGGGTCAATAAAGGATGAATTGCCCAGTCCTATTGTCAATCCTACATCTGGGTTACCGTTCGGGCATTGGAAGGATAAGAAGTAGTTGTATCGACATTATATTTAGCGCTATACAAGCAACATGCTTTCTCCCAAACCCTTGTAGTTATTAGATATTTTGCCCCACCTAGGGCTATTTTCATACACGTGCTTATGGCGTGCTTTATTATCAGCCCTTTTTTTATGATGTGAGTCTCACGTGTGTTTAACTTTTTCTCGTTCTTTTTTTTTTTGTGGCTGTTTTTTTTTGCTCAATAAAATAAAAAACGCTCCATTCAAACTGAATGTGCGGTGTGCTTGAGAAAGTGTATTTTTCATAGCATCTTTTTTTGAATTACCCATTTTCCGACTGTCTAAAAATTTCTTACTCTCTGTTTTTTGGAGGGATACTATCAAGAAGGAAAAAAAAAGCTTGAAAAATAAAATTTTTATACTTCTCTTGTTCTACTGCTTAAAACCACCATATAACACAGCATCATGAAGGTATGTTCAAACGCGGTACAGTGGTTGATGGGAGGAACAAATGAGTAGATCGGATCAACTTTGATTAAACGTCAGCTCAGTTATGATCAATGAGAAGCAATCAAGCATTCAAATGAAAATTCTACCCACCAGAAGAATGATGATTGAAATCAAGACAACAAATCAAAAGGAGAACGAAACACTCGAACGAAAATTTGTAGAATGATGGCACGTTTAAATCCAAATGTTTTTCAAGCAGAAATCAGGAAATGACTATTCATTTGCTTTAGTTCCAGTTCCATTTCAGATGATTTGAAATCTTTACTAACTAAAACGTCCAGCTTAACATTTCTTACCCAACCAACGGTACCCAAAAGGTGATTGAAATCGAAGACGAGCACCGTCTCCACGCATTCTACGAAAAGCGTATTGGTCAAGAAGTTGAAGGTGACTCTGTTGGTGAGGAGTTTGCCGGATACATCTTCAAGATCTCCGGTGGTAATGACAAACAAGGTTTCCCAATGAAACAAGGTGTTTTGCACCCAAGCAGAGTCAAGTTATTGATGGGCAAAGGTCACTCTTGTTACAGACCAAGAAGAACCGGTGAAAGAAAGAGAAAGTCCATCAGAGGGTGCATTGTTGCCGCTGATTTGGCTGTTCTTGCTCTTGTCATTGTCAAACAAGGTGACAAAGATATTGAAGGCTTGACCGACACCACAGTTCCAAAGAGATTGGGTCCAAAGAGAGCCAATAACATTAGAAAATTCTACGGTTTGACCAAGGAAGATGATGTTAGAAAATTCGTCATTAGAAGAGAAGTGACTGGTAAGAACGGCAGAACTTACACCAAGGCTCCAAAAATTCAACGTTTGGTTACCCCTCAAACTTTGCAAAGAAAACGTCACTTGTTGGCTTTGAAGATCAAGAACGCTGAAGCTCAAAAGGAAGCTGCTTCTGAATACAGTCAATTGTTGGCCAAGAGATTGCATGAAAGAAAATCCCACCAAGCTGAGATCAGAAAGAGAAGAGCTTCTTCCCTTAAGGCCTAAGGAATGAGATGTTTATAAACCTTTCAAAATCTAATACTTTTCATAAGTTTTGTATTTTGTTGTAATTTGAGTTACTTTCTTTCTAATTTAGGAGTCATTTCATTCATGTCACATGGAAAATTCCCGTTTTATTGAAATGTTCTACATATACTTCAAGGTGTAGCATCTGTAACATCTTCATCTCATTGTAACAAGCTCTTCAGCACTGGTTGGATGGATGGCCACACAGCTGTCAAAATCTGCCTTGGTGGCTCCCATTTTGATGGCCACACCAAAACCTTGCAAGATCTCTGCGCTGCTGTCCCCGACAATGTGTAAACCAACAACTTTCTCTTCGGGGCCTTGCACAATTAATTTGTATGCAGTAGGAGACTTGTGTTCCAACATGGCATAGTACATGGCGGTGAAGGAGGACTTGTAAATTTTGATGTTGTCCTTGCCGTATTTCTCAACAGCAGCAGACTCGCTCAATCCAATGGACCCGGCTTCAGGGTGGGAAAACACCACTGAGGGAACGTTGTTGTAGTCCAATTTATCGTGGACTTGGTTGTTGAACAAACGGTTCGACAATTTACGCCCTGCAGCAATAGCCACAGGGGTCAACTCCACATTCCCAACTACATCACCAAGTGAGTAAATGTGGGGGATGTTGGTGTTTTGGTACTCGTCAACCAAAACTTGACCCTTGGAGTTGAGTTCAAGGCCAACATATTCGGGATGAATGTCGATCAAGGACTTGCGGCCGATGGTCCAAATAAGGGCATCAACAACAATAACAGAAGTCTTACTGCCATCATCATCATTACCGTGTTTCATGTGGACCTCCAATTGTCCCGATGGCAACTTGACCACTTTGGAAACCTGGCTTGTTTTATGCACATTGACGCCCTCCTTGACGTAATGGTCTGTGATTGTATTTTGAATAATGTCGTCAAATTTTCTCAACACAGTTTCCCCACGGATAATCAAATGGGTTTCTGAGCCCAAGCCGTGGAAAACCCCGGCAAACTCAACCCCGATATAGCCAGCACCAACAACAGCAACTTTCTTGGGTTGTTGTTCGAGCTCGAAGAATTGGTCGCTGTCAATACCGTGCTCATAGCCAGGAATGTTGTCGGGCCAGATCGATTTCCCACCAGTGGCAACCAATATTTTATCAGCCGTGACTTTCTCAACGGTAACAGCCCCGCTGGCATCGCGCTTTTTGATCTCGACCGTGTTTGGAGAGTCCTTGCTGAAGGAAGCCTCCCCGTAAACCAACTCAACCCCTTCTTTGGAAAGGTTTCTCTCGTAGATCCCATTCAAGCGCTTGATGTAAGCGTCACGCTTGCCCTTGAACTGAGCCCAGTTAAAGTGTTTACTAAAGTCAGGCTCAACTTTACTGAAGCCGTACTCCTTGGCCTGAGAGATCCTGGAAGCCATATCACTAGCATACCACATCACTTTCTTTGGAACACAGCCAACATTGACGCATGTGCCCCCAATATGCTTTGACTCCACAAGAAGCACTTTGGCCCCGTACAGAGCAGCTCTTCTGGAAGAGGCCACCCCTCCGGATCCCCCACCGATTACAACATAGTTGAAGTGTCTCATTTTCTGTATTAGCATAAGTTGCAAGTGATGTGTATTTCTGTTAGATTCTCTTTTAACACTAATTTGTCATCGACCCTCTCTCTTTCTCTCTCTTTCTCTCTGTTTCTCACGTTTGCTCCTTAAAAAAATATATTTTTTTTATTGGAGGGGTGGTGAGGCACCATCACAGAGGGTGCAACAGAGGTCCGTCATACATAAGTCTCACACAAATTCAGGATATTTACTTCTTTCCCTCGAATCCTTCATCCCATCATCCAATACGTCCAGTTTATTTAAAACCCATGGTTTCTCCTTCTATTCTGATTTCCTGGACATCCTTTTTTTTTTGTTCTTCTCTTCTCTTCCCCTTGATCTGTAGCAGTGTTAATAAATAAAAATCATGCCCTCCGTATTTTTACTAGGCCCACCGCGTAGTGGGAAAACCGCCATACTCAGAAATATCCTTCAACAAATCGAAGATCCCGAACCTCCGCAAGTGCAGATCTCCTCAATAGCAAATATCCTTGTAAGCGAAGTTGCTTGGGATGGCGAACAGGATGTTGTGGATGTGCTCCAGCGAGAGATCAGTGACAGTGATGTCTTCTCGATAGTCTATGTCTTGGACGTTGCCGTTAACAGACATACCATCAGGCCCATTGTGGAGCTAGCCAAAAGAACAGACGCCTGGCAAATAGAGGTGTTTCTCCACAAGGCAGATCAGATTTCTGATAGAGAGTTTGAGTCAAGGATGCGGGTTGTGTCCCGCACGACACTCAACATGTTAGCATATGAAAATGTGGCCAACCCAGGTCGGATCAGGTTCCAAGAGACGTCAATCTACGATGACAGCATATTTGTTAACATCTCCAGAGTGGTTTCTGATTTGATCCCTGATCTTTTGGACACTTACCAGCAATTGTTGGATGGGTATATCAGAACGTGTTTGCTAACCGATGCAATTTTATGCGATTTACAATGCAAGCTAATCTTTTCACCAAATATTAGGCATATTAGCAAAGATGCACTATGCATTTACTCAGAAATGCTTGATATGACCTTTGACTTGGAGCTAATACTCAATAAAGCAGAAGAAGAAGAAGAGACCTCTTCCGATAGACAGCCTAGGTTTGCGATTTGCAACTTGTCAAACCATACAATTTATCTACAAGAAGTTGGTGATAATATGGGTTTATTGCTGATAAGCCTGTTCCAATCACTAGATGCGGTGGTTAGATACAACGCCAGCTTATTCAAGGGAATGTTACACCGGGTCAGTTTGCTTCATCAAGCTTTTTAGCAAATTCTTCAGTGGTTGGAATATCTCTCCATTGTGGCAAGATGTCTGGCAAGTTGCTTGGGAGCAACTCCGGATAGTGAGTCTCGACAGCCTTTACCACACCCTCGGCCATCAATTTGTATGCTTCCCCAGTGAAGTGGATCCCGTCGGTCAACAAAGTTTTCCAGTCTCCTTTGTAATTGGCAAACATGTCGTACATCAGGACAAATGCCACGTCCAACTCTTTGCAGATCTCTTGCAATGCATCGCTATAGATCTTGTTTCTCTCAGTGGTTCTGAAGCGGCCGCTGTCGAAATCCTCTTTGGAGAGAAGCGAGTTCCAGAGCGGGCCATTGTGGAACCCGGGTCCAATGGCAACAACTTTGATGTTCTGGGATTGTGCCAATTCAATCAAGTAGCGCATGTTTTCCTTGTATCTTGGAAGAGGCACCGATTGCTCAGAGTCCCCCATGACTGCGTCATTGGTCCCAAAGAAGATTGTGCCAAGAACAACTTTTGAATTAGAGCCCTTGACATTCTCAGCTTCCAAGATCTTTGGCAACATGTACCGCCCGTTCTCAGACGTGTACCCTCCAAAGCCCCGATGAACAATCGAGAGCTTCCGGGCATAAAGGTTGGTGATGTACCCACCGAAGGTGAACTGTGGCTCCTTTGATGGGCCAGACGGATAAGGAATGTAGGGGTTGAAACTGAACTCGGTGATGGAATCCCCGAAAAGGAGAAACTTGTCAAGGCTTAGCTTGTATGTTGACAGCATTTTATATAATATTTAAAGAGAAGACAGCAGAAAAAGAGATAAAAGAAAGATCTGAACATTCGTTGTTATTATATAATCTGGGCAGTTGGTTGACTTTCTCGAATAAGGACCATCTAAAAAAATCAAGTAAAGGCACACAACCAGAGAATATGGGGTAAGCCGCCTGGTTTCCGGGGTTTGGGGATGGGGTTGGACTTGCTCAGTTTAGTCCTGGATTTTCTCCCACCCGCGCGCACCAGACGTCCATTGCCCCTTTTTTGACTACTTTGTAGCATGACATGGCCAGTGGTAATTGGTTCACCTCTATTTATTTACCACTTTGAAGACAAACTGAAACAGATCTATTAAAGAAGGTATTATAGTGTCTAGTTCTCTGCACTGGAAATCATGTGGAGACAAACACCAAATTACGGCTAACATATAGCACCCATTAAATTTATATCTATATGTGATCGGGGATTCATAATTGTAAATGGTGATTGTCTAAAGGGGTAATGAATGTTTTAGCCCTGCTACCAATAATAATGTGCCACTTCCGTAGCAACCAGTTGAGAAGGCAAAAGGCTAGAAGACTAGGACACTAGTCGGCGAAACTATCAAACACGACGCCCTTCATAAATAATATAGCACGTACGATGGCCATTAAGCTCAGCATTACTTGTATCGTTAACATCATCATCACCATCCCATATACCAAGTTTCCAAGTGCACCATAAGAAAAAAAGCTCCAGCCAAAAGGGTCCAAAAGAGGAAAGAGGATATTGCCAAATTTGGACAACGAACTGTCCCAAACCGGAAACACACCCCAACACCACCCTGGGCTCTATTTTTGCCCTCACAATCAATCCATTCTTTATGGTTTATTTATGGTTTAGGATTTATGGTTTGAATAAAGAGCAGAGAGAAAATTTTTCCTTTTATCAGCTAATCCGTTTGTTGTTATACACAAGATATGATTACTGCTTGCCATCATCCTATACTGGTGGACCTTTGTTAATTTTTTGTTTGTCTTTTTACTATTTCCTTCTTAATCTCTTTCCTTTTCACTTTTAGTGTGCTATATGGTTTTATGATTTGCCCGTAAATACCAATCAAAAAAAGACATGACAAGAAAGTAAAAAACCACCTGAGGACCAACTACGAGGAAAAAGGTATATTGAAAGAATAACCCCCATTGGATTGTGAATCATCGTCGGAATTTTGTCCTAGAATCACCTACACTTCACATCTCATAGATCAGTACAGAAAAGTAAAATGGTAAATGAAAAAATGCGATGCTAGTCGAACGGTTGGTTGACATAATGATATCTTGCACTAATTTTCTCGATGTTTGACTTTGATCAAACAAATAAACATGCAAATACACAACATCACTTTCGGAATGTTCAATTAGAAGTCTGGCTAGCAGTTTTTCTTACTTTCTTCTGTTTCCCCAACGAATCTCAATCAATCTATTGATTAAATTAAACACTTTGAATTTCCTTTCAGTTGAAAAAAAATTAATTAGGACATCCAACAAACCTCTTTCTTTGCCTGATGATTTTTTTTTCAAAATTTTTTTTATGGTTGTAAAAATTATGTCTTAAGGTAGTAAAATGTATTGCCTTGTCTTACTTGCAATGAATGTCTTACCTTGCCGTGCAATCATTTGATCATATGCATTAACAGAGTGGGCTTACATTGTGCACACATTCTCTCACAACTTTTTTTATTTTGGCAAAAAAGATCGACCGTGCATTTTTGCATCCAGGGAAATTGAAAAAAAAAAAAAAAAAAAACCACCCACACCCACACCCACCAAGAAAAAAAAAGGCCAGAATCCAGAATCCAGACTGAGAGAGGAGTCCTTTTCTATTATTTTGTCATTAAACAACGAAATAAATAAATATTGCAATTATCAATATTGAGGAGAAATTGAAAAAAAGAGATTAATTTCTTATTAAGGTTGTTCAATCTCAAGGATGTATTGTATTGAATTGAGACCGTTTTTGATTTGGTGAATGGCATACAATCTGAAAGACCAACATTGTCAGGAATTGTGATTCCCGTAATATGATATTCTTTGTTTATCCATAAATTCAACCCCTTCAGCAGTGGTTTTTTTTTTTTCAATGAATGGGACGAGGAATTGCTTTACGGAAATGTCTACCTACGTATTGCAAATATCTTGGCCTTGTAATGAGAACTGACAATTGATAAAAGGCAAAGTGAATAAGTACATGAACCTTTTGTGATGATAAGGGGGCACGCATAATAAGAAAATCTTGTGATTGAAAAATGTTAACATTCTGATTGAACAAAAAAAAAAAAGACTACTACTCTCCTTGATTTGGCCACAGGGTAAGATGTCCTATTTAATCAAATGCATTATTGCAGACCACGACTACAGTGTACAGGTTGCATGTTGCATGTTGCATTTTGCAGGACACATGATACATTTTGCAGACTGCATTTGGCACGATACTTTTTTTTTTCTTATATACAGAAATACATCATACAATTTCTGTAGACAATGCACCACAAGGTGGAATATAAGTAGAGCAAGATGCATGTGCATTGCATACACCCACAGGGGTCCTATATCTCACAGTTATTTTCGACTAACAAAATAGATTTAATGTATTTTGCATTTACCACCACATCAACCAACCAACTCACCACTGCTTAAAAGAGAAGCCTTCACTTCCAATGTGCTCCTGCTATAATCACCACCACCAACCACCACTACAACAGCAGACAGACCTACATACAGACATACATACAAAAAAATAAGATAAAGCATGCCCTGACAGAAAAATATATATACAAACCCACATACATTATTATCCTTTTTTTTTGTCTTTTGAATAAAAACATATATTTAATACTCTATATTTTTTCTTTAAATAATCTTGTCTTCCTAAACAATTTTATTTTTTATATTACGATTTTTCAATCTTTTCAAAACTTTTTATCTTTCTCAAATTTCTCTCCTATTTACTTTCAACATATCTACGAGAACATAACTCTCTCTTTATCTACAATACCTTTAAAATATCATGTCACATCACGTTAAAATGTCGATTCAAGAAACATATCAAGACCCACCTCCTCATGACTCATTTCCATATCAAGTGCCTCTTTATTATCCTCATTTTGATATGCCACCAATGTTCTATCCTACACAATTACCACCGCCTCCTCAACCACTGCTGCAGCAGCAGCAGCCGCAACTGATTGTTCCCCCAATGGCGCAGCAACCACAGCAGCCGCATCACTCGTATCATCAGCATCCTCAGGACCCTACAATGCCCATCTCTCCGCATTACCCAATGCCTCTCACGATACAGGCCCCATCCTCAGCGCTTTCCTCTACCGGCCCTGGTTACTCAGTGGATTCGTTGTACGATACAGATGGGTATTCGAGCCATGCCAGTAACCAGCAGCACACTCTTGCATACAATCATGCACCATCATCCCACCATTTGGCCAGCGACATTGACCCTTCTTCTTCCTCTCCTCCTCCTATCAATGCTGCGCCATTGAGAACGCTTTCTTTCCCAGACACTCGCTTGGCGCTTCATGCAACCACCCGTCCCAAATCACATAAACGCAGAAACACCGATCCTAATGGATTGTCATTGAACTTATCAAAACATTCTTCTTCTTCTTCTCGTTCTTCTTCGTCTTCTTCGGCTTCCTCCCCTGTTTCTTTATCCTCTTCAACACCAGCGACAACAACTACAACTACATCCACATCTACAATTCCATTAACCGCAACATTAGCATCGACATCGCCTACTACTATTGTGAAGTCTGGAAGCCGCTCTGGTTCCAACACATCTTCGGAGAAGAACAATTGCCCTCATTGCGACAAGTACTTCATGAGACCTTCCTCGTTGCAAACCCATCTTTACTCCCACACTGGGGAGAAACCATTTGCTTGCGAATGGGCTGGCTGTGTGAGAAAGTTTTCGGTGCGGTCGAACATGACAAGACACATGAAGTTGCACTCCAGAGGCGCTTTGACAAAGAGAAAAGGCTCCAAGAGACATTATCGGGTGAAGCCAATTTCGCCAGCGGTTCCAGGGGTTGATCAACCACCACCTTCTTCCTCATCTTCATCTACATCTACATCCTCCTCTTTCTCGCCTTCGTCTTCCACATCATCAGTCTCCTCTGCTTCCTCATTGGACGAACCAAAGGAAGATGGGTTCTTGTCATTCCAACCACTGTTGGGAAATTATCAACTGTATTTAGGAAGCAACTTGCAAAAGTTGGGTTAACTGTTTATTTTTTATATTTCTTCTGCTCCTGTTTTTCTGTTAGCTTTTATGTTCTTTTGTTGTTTCTCATGACCCCTTTTGATGCCTATTGTTTTTAGCACCTGTTATAACTTTGTTATATCTTGTTTCTCTGTTTTCCCTTTCTATTGAGTTTACTCTGTTCCTCATATACAAAAAAAAAACAATTAAGATCTCACTCGCTTTCAATAAATGGAGAAAAAAAAAACCCTCCCAGGTTGTAGATATAGATAGGAATTCATCTGTCCATGATTTGCACATATCACCATAGTAAGCTAGCTTGACTGTGTTCAACATCCTGGCGTATCGTATCCCTGACATAAAACAACACACGTAGATCTACCGGTTTTATTATACAAGTGGAGCTAAGTTGGATACTAATGATATTGAACTACTATATACACATCTATGGTTGGACAGGGAAGATGAAATTGGAAAAAGAAAGATTTAGAATAAGTGCACAGTTGCAACAGAGTCAAAAAGGTTTCTAGTTTCATTCCCAAAGATTCATGTCCAGATACAGATCTTGATCCAAATACACTTTTTTTCTTTTAAGTCGATTAGTTGATAGGGTCTTGACTGTTTTGTTTTACCTTGTTGAATACCTCTCCAATGATCATCTTTTCTCCTTCTTTCTTCTTCTACAGTAAAAGTATCAAGTAAGAAAGATGGCAGGTGTCACGTGCGACGCATTTTTCAAGACGGCCTATTATATATCATGATGCCCCACGATGGCATCACCAGTTTTCTACTTCTATTCCCTTCCCTTCTCTACTCTAATTTACATTCAAGGAAAATTCTGCGGATCATGGCTGCTTATTGTCAACTGTGCCCTGGATTCTCAAGGGGTTTATATATATGAGGTGGGTGGCAGCAAAGTTTCGGATCCAGCCTTTTTTTTTTATAGACGGGCTGGTGCATAAAACGACCATCCATCAAGATTTCATGATTTGGCTACACGGGACAGACGTCAACAACAAACATTTATATACTATCCTGCTGCGTCCTTCTCCCCATTCTCGATTTCTCTTTTTCTCGTTGTATCATCTTTCTGACTTTCTTCTTTCATCTGATCTAAACCATCAAACGATATCCACATTCCTTAATACCAATGAACAACATTCTTCTTTATCTTGTTCTTCTCATAAATACGGTGCTCTCGGCGATCGTCACGGTGAGCGTGACCAACACTGACCAGGTTGACGAAACCGCCACTGCCACCGCCACTGCCATCAACACAGTGTCGCAAAGTGGAGCAAGCCTCACCACCATCTACTCAACCGCAACCGTCACCGACGGTCTCGGCAACACCAAGACCAATGTCGAGGCATCTGTCAGCACGTATCTTTCTGTGGGGTACAGCGAGTCAGTGCTTACGTTGACCACCAGTGTGCCGGTGACCTCGACGTACACCTCCAGGGGCCCCAGCACCGTTGTTGTTGTCACCACCTACACTGTGCAGACCACGTCCTGCACAACCTTCACATCCACCAGCATGGTTGTTTCCACGGTGCTGACAGAGAAATTCACCATTGTTTCGTGCGCCGACAAGCACTGTGCCACCACGGCAACGTCTACGCTTTCTGGCCGGTCATCGGGGAGCGTTGTCACGGTTGCTACATTGGGTTCAGGTGAAGACMCCMCCMCCACTGCCACTGCCACTGCCACTGCAACTGATACTGACACTGACACCACCACTGCAACCGAATCGGGGTCTGGGTCTGGGAAAACTACTATCAGAGTGACCAGAACCGGCACGGGGCTCTCTGGAAGCACAGCCACGGGAGGCGCCTCAATCACAGGGTCCATTCAAGGCCCATCCTCCAGGGGGAACACCTTGACCTTCCAGGACAAGGGGAACTCCAATACCAGCGGGGTGATGGGTGCATCCTTGTCGTTTTTTGCCTTTGTTGCCTTTATTTTGTTCAACTGATGAGCTACTTTGTGTTTTCCTAGTTTAGCCGCCTCACCTTCATCTTTGCATATCAACCAGTGTACACTACGTTATCAATAAATATATCCTCCTTCTCTTGGTCTTCTTGTTCTTCTTCTTGTTCCTCTTTCCTTGTTGCCACCACGTGCCAAGGCCTCATCCATTTTCCAGCAAATTGCTAGAAACCCCCCTCCCCTCCGGACACACACCCGGACACCAGCCAAACACAAGGACAAAAAAAAATGGCAAAAAGTTGATTTTTTCCTCCTTTTTCTTTTTCGGTTGGCTTCCACCATCAGAACAACTAACTAATTTCATTTTCTCCCTCTTCTTTTTTATATTTTTGTAAATAATTCTCACATTAATCAGCTACTTTACTACAATATATACTATACTATACTATACATACATCCCGCCAACATCCACCATGAACGCCTTTCTAGATCAGTCTAACGAAGCAACAAGCAACTTCTGGGACAACTACATGGATGCCGCCAATGATGTCGAACCCATGCATTCCGAGCTTAGCGCTGCTAATTTGCAATCTTTTATTGCTTCGCCGCCAATCTCCTCAATGGCCAACTCTGCTTCCAACATCAACAACAACATCAATATGAACACTGGCAGCAACAACAACAACAACATTAGCAACAGCCAACCTGAAATGTCCTCGCTTTCTTCCGAACACTCTCAATCCGCCCAAATTGCCCACTCACTTTCTTCCTTGATGGACAGCATTAGTAAGACAAACGAAGAAGTCCACACCATCAAAAGAGAGTTGATAGAAGAAGACGAACAGCTCGCCAACATCAAAGAAGCCCCTACAGATTCAATCACTGCTAAGATTATCGAAAACTCAAGCTCAAACCCAAACATATCCACAACTTCTTCCACCTCTTCTTCTTCGACAACACGCCCAACCGAATCAAAAACAGTTATTGACAAGAGAAAGTCACAAAACAGAGCCGCACAACGTGCTTTTAGAGAACGCAAAGAACAAAAGTTGAAGGAGCTTGAGAAGAAGCTTGAACAAAGCGAGCAAGAGAAACGAAAAGTCCTCGAGGAAGTTGAAAAATTAAAGTTGAAAAATATCATTATTCTGACGGAAAATCAAATGCTTCTTAAATCAAACACAACCAACAGATCCAGCAGCAATTCCAATGACCTGCCTGCCTCAAATGGCAGTAGCCCATTGGGTCTGCATCAAAATTACAGCCACGCCCCTGCCGCCACAATTCATAAATTCACTTTTCCTCCAGTTGCCGAAGACAAGATTGTTGATGTCACCGCTGTCGACACCCCGTTGAACGATAATGCCAATGAAGAAGCGCTCATCTACGTGGATCCTGAAGATCACAATGGTCGCTCTCATCTTCTTACATTGCCTGCAGTCTGGGACTATTTGTATCGTTTTGAAGAAGCTAACAGCGACTTTGATTTGGACGTTGATAAACTCATGGACGAAATGCGTGGTTTAGAAAGATGTCACGGCTTCGGGCCAGCATACCCATTATTCAAGATCCATGAGGGAATCCAGAGGCAGTTGATGTGAAATCTTTTCATTCATTTAATCATTCATCCTTTAATTTCTTATACGTTTTTTTTTTTTTTTTTTTTACCTATCGCCGGTGCTCTTTTCTTGTCTGTCTCCTCATATATATACTCTTTTTTTTGTTCCTCTTTTTTTTGGCTTTTTTTTTTCATATATGCGTTATATATATTATCATCTACATGTAGACTTTTTACTTTTATTTAATAATATCTGCTAATCTCTCTCAAGACTTCAACTATCAATCTCCATATAATCCGGGTTTTTCTTCAAGATAACAACCCCTTCCAAAGCACTGGCCAATGAATTGTACTCATCATTTTCCAACTCAGCACGCTCTCCAAACCCAAGCAACACCGGGGTTTCCTGGGTAACCCACCCCGTTATGGTCTTTGGCTTCCCTGCCTGGCCCACCGTGTCCACCGCTTGGCCCACCCGGACATTCACCTTGACAGGATTCAATTCTTCATCAACAGTCACCAACATTCTTGGATAAATTGCCGGGGATAGATAGTACAACAAGTAGTGCGAGTCCTTCAAAATAAAGTCCTTTGGGTCCAAAAGCAACACACACGTGGTCAAAAGCGACGCCAAGTTCACCTTGGACATTATTTGACGGTCAGTGTTGAAAGGATTCAACGACAAGGTGCCCTTGCCCAAATGAAGCAACCCTTGGGCAAGTCTAACCACAAAGAGACAATCGGAATGCTTCACATAGTAGCTGGCCAACTGTCTAAGCAACTGCGACAATCTTGCATTGTTGGTCCCCGCCCCGACAAGACCCATGGAGAAAATCGAGTTGGCAGCAACGTCTGGATCGGAATCGTGTGTGTATCTAGACAACGTATCGTACACCTTCATTTGGGGATTCGAAGTAGAAACAAGCCCCATTGCCAAGGGAACCGCCGATCTAATCACAGGGTTGCCGTAATGCATAAGATGGCCAAAATGACGCAACGACATGTCCTGTCCAACTTCTTCGCCCATGGCAATCATCGCAATCCCCAACACAGCATACGCTTGATATGTTTCGTCTTTCTGGAACTCGCTCTTCTTTTTGTCTTCTGATTCCTCGGCATCATCCTTTTTGCTCTTGGTTTTTTCTTTTGTTTCACCAGAAGGAGCGGCGGCCAAAGTTGAATTATTTCCCTCTCCTCCTTCTTCGTTCTCTTCTCCATCCTCATCCTCATCTTCTTCGTCATCATCATCATCTTCTTCTTCTTCACCTTCTTCATCTCCTCCTTCCTCTCCTGCTTCTTCACCGCTTTTGGATAGGCACAACGACAACAACTTTTGAATCTGCAAAACGTTGCCTGTACCAGCATAAGCACAAACCATAACCATAACCTCAAGGGATTTGGAAACAGGATGCTCAATGGCTCTCACAGTTTCAAGCGCTTCTTCAATAGAGTCATAGTTCCCAATGTATAACAACCCTAACCCAAGACTCAAAAGTTTCACCCATTTACTGCTGAAATCGGACAAATCTCTTTCCAAAAATGCTTGCAAGATAGTAGAGGCAATTTCTCCATTGGAAGTGCCTACAAACACATGTCCCAAAGTCAAGGCAGCAATAGATGCAACTTCCAAAGAAACAGAAGTGTCTGCAATAATAGGAGCCAACAACTCCAAGATCTCCTCATTTTGCGATCCTGCGAATGAAATCCCCAACCCAACAATAGAAGCAATTCTCAAAGGGCGCGAGCTTGAAGTAACATAATCTTTCAACAACAAAAATGATGCTTCAACGTCATCATGAATACCTGTGGATGCAATCCCCATAGCCAACAAAGCACCGGCCTTGATTTCGTCCTCAGAAGAGTACAAGAATCTATCAGCCTCTTGTAACCCATCATTGGCATCCCATTGATAAATTGAACCAATAGAAGCGGTTGAAGAAATCATACCAGCACCTTTTGTTTTGTAAACATATGATTTTTGATCATCTTCTGTGATTATTTTATCATTGGAGTAACCCAAGTTGATGAAAGCATTGACAAAATTGGCAGCCAAATTCTGCTTGGCAGAATCTATAGAGCTGACAGAGTCACCATACCTCGAGTTTTCCAAATGAGACTTGTAATAATCCTCTGGAACTTTGGCTTCCAATAAATTCAACTCCTTGGTCAAATATTTGAAATACTCATTCAACTTCAAGTTGGAAATGATTTCCTGAATTTCTTGATTCTCATGCTTGAATGATGAGTTTTGTCTAGCCAAAATAAATGCCAACTGTTTCCATACAGACACATCCTCAGTGGCATCAAACACTTTTTTTGTCAACTCTTCATCATCAAGTCTGATGGCCAAAGCCAAGGCTTGCGGAAGCTCATTATTGACCAAATAGATCTTGAAGGCAGTTTTCAAGAATGCCAAGTCATCAGGAGGAGCCAACAAGGGCACACAAGAAACCATATACAAGCAAACTCTTGAATAAGTGTTCTTGTCAACGTACTCGGCCAATTTCTGAATGGATTCAATCTCCAACAACAAATCAACAGCGTCGGCTTCACCATTGTGCTCCAAGAAAAATGGAACAATTTGCAATGCCAAGTCCAACAAATCGTCAGTAGGTTCAGACTTTTCCATTCTGGAACCGTACTCTTCACCAATCTCCAAGGCCAAGTGACGAACATATTCATGGCCCCAGCCTGCAACATCACTCTCTTTGGAAAGTAATCTGTACTTGAGGGCGTCCAACTTCTGATTACTCGAACCCAAAATGGACAAGACGTCGGCAAACTTCGACTTCAAGTTTGGGGTAGACGATTCCTCCCAGTTCTCGTACAAAGTTGTCAACAGTTTGTAGTGTGGTTGCAAGAACACCAAAGGCTTGGGAATAGCGGTCATAGAGGAGGTGGATTCTCTCAAGTATTGTTTCAATTTGTCCAAACTAGGCTCGTACAGCGACTTGTCTGAGGAATTGAGTTTTTCAACAAGAGATTCCAAGTTGTCTTTCAATTGTTGGTCCTCCTCAGAGAGCTCCTCTTCAACTTCTTGTTTTTTCTTCTTGGAACTGGCATCTCCTCCTGCCTCTGTTTTGGAGGCCGGCGGAGTGTTCTTCACAACCTCTTTTTCTTTATTTGATGGAGCCATTATATCAAGACAATGTGATTGATTCTTCCGGTCAATTAGAAGTCAGGATTGTATCAGGCAGTCGAGTATGGGAAACCACAAATAATAACCTTTTTGTCGAATCCTCAATCGATATATAATGTTATTGCCACTGTTTGGTTGATTTTGCCTCCCAAACAAAAATGAGAAAATTGGAAAATTTCGTTGTGAAGGTCTCCCCAGGGCGCTCCTAACCATTACATTGTATCATTTCATAATAAGTTATATTTCACTCATATTTTCAATTATAGTAGATATAGAAAGATTAGTAGAAGCCTTCCCAGTATTGTCTGATGGCTGGGGCCTTTTCGCCAATGGCTGTCAAGCTTTTGAGCTCTTCGTTAGTCAATTCGAAATCAAAGATGTCCAAAGCTTCAACAACTCTTTGCTTCTTAGCACTGGTGGTGATAGGAATGACATTCTTTTGAAAAACCCAGCGCAAGGTTATTTGGCCAGGAGTCTTCTTGTACTTTTTGGTCAACTCTTCAATCTTGCTGTGCAAGGCGTTGTATTCGGCACCGGTTGCCTTGTAGAGTGGGGCCAATGGAGAGTAAGCAGCAAGGTGGATATTGTGCTTTTGGCAAAAGTCATAGATCCCTGGAGACTGGTTTTGCAAAACCAAGCTAAACTCAATTTGGTTCACCACTGGCTTGTGCTTAGCAAATGCCAACAATTCTTCCAAGTCCGAAGTTCTGAAGTTGGAAACCCCAATGCTCTTGACTTTGCCCTCGTCCTTCAATTGCTCAATTTCTGTCCAGACTTGTTTCAAAGAAATGTCGTCGGTGCCGGCAATTTGCTTCAAGAATGGCGCGTGCACCAAGTACAAGTCCAAGTACTCGGTGTCCAAGAATTTCAAGGTCTCGCAAACAGTCTTGTATGGGGACAAGTTCTTGGCATTGAATTTGTCGGTGATCCAGATATCTTCTCTCTTGACCTCGGGGTGGGCAGCGTAGAACTTCTTCAAAGCAGCAGCAACCTCAGGATGGGTGTTGTAGACCTCGGCAGTGTCAATGTGGTGTTGACCGGCTTCCAACGCAGTGACAATAGCAGCAACAGTTTCCTCATTCACCTTCTTGTCGTCTCCGTTTTTGTACCATTTGGTACCGGTACCGTAACCCACAGCAGGGATTTTGTTCCCGTCAGGGAGAGCGACAGTTTTTTGGGAAAAGACCATGTTAGTTAGTTTGGCGTTGATATATAAAGAATCGGGCAGTGTTTTCTGAATCAATTGAGTGTTTATTGAGAAATTGTACTGGTAGAAGCAAATGGAAAAATGTCTCCTCTTTAAATGTGTTTTTTTTTGTCCCTAGTGTGGATGTATTAATAATAGGAGCAAGGGGAAAATATGATAGATACACACAGTTTGGGCAGTGCGGAGAGTGTAGATATCAAGGGCATCTAACCATCACCGCGGGGTACTGAGCCACTTGATATTCCCAACATACATATACATGCTTACACAAATCAATTCTAATGAGCTTAGAGAATATGTAAAATAACAAACGGGCCTACTCTTGTTTGAGATAGCCACCCCTTTCACAAAGACTGTAAAAGATAGTGCTCTTGTCCTTCAACAAGTTCTCTGGCGTGTCAAACTCTTTGACCTCGCCCTTGTCCAAGACCAAAATACGGTCGTTATCCATGATGGTATCGATTCTATGGGCAATGGTCAAGATGGTCTTGTCTTTGAACTCAGTGCGGATGGTTTCCTGAACAATCTTGTCTGTCTTGACGTCAACCGCAGCAGTGGCCTCGTCCATGATCAAGATCTTGGATGGGTTCAACAAGGCTCTGGCTAAGCAAAGCAATTGCTTCTGACCGGCTGACAAATTGGAACCACCTTCGTTGATTTTAGCATACAATGCTTTGCCTAACATAGATGGGTCAACACCTTGCAATTGATCATACTCGTCCAAATCATCATCTTTGTTTCCCTCTTCATCCTCCTCCTCCTCTTCTTGTTGTTCTTCTTCTTCTCCGGCAGCACCAGTAGCAGCAGCAGCCTCATCTCCATCATCACCGCTATTCTTCTTCTTCTTCTTCTTCTTCTTCTGATCGCCATCATCCATAGACTCGATGTGCTTCTTCAAGTGCGCCATATCCAAAGCTTTCCACAACTCTTCATCAGTATGCTTACCAAAAGGATCCAAGTTTTGACGAACCGTGCCTTCAAAAGCCTGGGAGTCTTGAGGAATGATGTTCAATTTGCTTCTCAAGTCGTGTAATCCGAGAGTAGAAGTGTTGACGCCATCAATGAAGATTTTCCCCTCGGTGGCCTCGATGATTCTAAACAAGGCCAAAGTCAATGTACTTTTACCAGCCCCGGTTCTCCCAACAATCCCAACCTTTTCTTGGGGCTTGACTTCAAAGGAAACATTCTTCAAAACAGGATCGGCGGTCGCGTTGTACTTGGTGGTGTAGTTTTCAAACTTGATAGAACCGTTAGCAGGCCATGATTCTTCCGGGCGAGTTTTCTCAATGTCAAACGGTTTCTCAGAAGGCAAGTCACAATACTCAAAGATACGCTCAATGGAAACCCCATTGGTTTCCACCTCGGCAGCCATTCTAACCAACATGTTCAAAGACGAAGTGATTTCCAAAGCGAAAGTCGTCAACAACCCAACAATACCAGCAGACAAAGGACGGGAAGTTGCCAAGGATTCAACACAACACAATGTGACAACCATCAAGAACGCAGTACTGATCCCTTTCAAGCGGAAGTTGAGCCATCTGGTCAACCAAATTTGAGACTTGACTGCTGTCAAATTGTAATCCAAATTGGCTTGGTTGATGAAACGGAAACGCTCAGCTTGACCAAAAGCCCTGATGGTGTCAACACCAACAAGGGTTTCATGAATGTGGGAATAAACAGGACTCTTGCTGACGCTGGCGAATCTCTTGGTTTCTCTGGAAGTGGCCATGTAATATCTTTGGATGTTGTAGTAAATGACGGCCAAAACAAGAACAAACACCATGGTAATTGGCAAAGTAAGGGCAATCAACCCCAAAGTGTAAAGAGTGGTGACTGCAAGTTTCAAAAGCCAGTCCAAACACACTGGAAGACGACCATCAAGTTTACTAATGTCCTCTGAAAATCTGTTCAAAATCCGGCCTGTTGGGGTGGTTTCAAAAAAGGACATTGGACACTTCAAAATAGAGGTCACCAAGTCATGATGGACTTTCTTGGAAGCACTAACAGAAGCAAAACACCAAAGGAAGACTTCTGAAAACAAAGTGCAAACCCCCAAAAAGATCCCAAACATGGCGTAGATAGTAATCATGTAGTTTGTGGAAACATTTTCAGTCTCACTGTCATTGATTTCCGCCCAGTGTTTCAACCAAAGACTGGAACCCAAGTTTGCAACACCAACAAGAACAGCTCCAATCCCACAAATAGACGCGTTGATGTACCCAGCAGCACGGAAGTATCTCATGTATACAACCATGCCAACACTGCCTTTCTTTGTGGACTCGCTGGATTGACCAGTCTTGCTGTCAGATGTCTTTTCATTGTGGCCGGCGGAAAACTGGTGGTCATAGCTAGCAACAGAGGCTCTTCTCAATGTAGCATGGGACACAGTGCGTTCAAGAGCATTGCCATCCATATCTTCGGCTTCATCAACAAAGTCAATAGCTTCGGATATGTCAATCACTTCATTTTCGTCGTGGCCCTTGTCATCAGTTTCAACCGCAGCAATAGCTTCAGCTTCGACTTCCGTGTCTTTGGAAACCTTTTCTGGGTTACCAAACTCCTGAATCAATTTAGAAAACTCACCATCGTCCTTCAATAACCCGTCGTAGGTGCCTGTTTCAGTGATTTTGCCCTTACCCAAGACATATATCTTATCAGATTCTTTCAACATTTGGATGCTGTTGGTGGACAAAATCAAAGTTTTGGAACTCAAGATACCAGATTTACTTAAAACATGATTCATAATGTTTTTCCCAACATGAGCATCAACAGCACTCAAGACATCGTCCAAAAGATAAACATCTGCTCTGGAGTAAACAGCCCTAGCAAGAGAGATACGAGCCTTTTGACCACCAGAAAGAGAAATCCCCTTTTCACCAACTTGAGTTTCCGCGCCATCGCCCAAGATTTCAAAATCAGACTTCAATTCACAAGCCTCAACGGTTTTCTCAAAAAACTCAGGGTCCCACTTGTGGCCAAACAAAATGTTCTTCTTGATAGAAGTATTCATGATCCAAGGTTGTTGAGGGCAATAAGCAATCTTCCCGCGAATTTCAAGTTTAGCAGGTTCTTTGCTCCCATCGGTGCTAGCGGAAACATAGGGGAAGTGACCAAGAAGCGCTTCCAAGAACGTGGATTTCCCAGAACCAACACTACCAACAATGCAAGTAAGTTGGCCTTTGCGTGCAGTGAAATCAATGTTGGAAAGAGCAACATTGTCAGTGGTGGCTTCTATAGAGGCCTCGGAGTCTGCAGCAACAGCAGCTTTGGATTTGGAAGAATCAGTTCTGATAAAAGTAGCGTTCTCCACTTCAACAGAAACATCGCCCTTCTTTTGTACAGCTTCAAGCTCCTTAGCCAAGGACTCGTCCAATTCCTCATCACACAAAAATTTGAGTAATCTAGCAACAGAGACTCTGGACTCAACAATACTGGAAATGACTTCAGGGATGGTGGTCAAAGGACCGGTAAGCATTTGAAACAAGGTCAAACTTGGGAAAATCAAGTCAGAGGTCAATTTTGCATCTTCAATCAAGGAATAGGCAGCAAAAGTGATGCAAGAAATCACAAATGGAACGGTAATCCAAATGAACTCAATGGAACAGTTGGTTAATCCAATTAATTTCAAGGCAGATAATTCTTTTTGTTCTCTGTAGTAATGAGTCTTGGCTGCCATTGGGGATTCCCAGCAATAAAACTTGATGGACTTCATAGCGTTCAAAAACTCACTAACAGCTTTGGTTCTTTTGTCCTTGTACTTCATGGATCTCTCATAATAGACTTCCATCTTGGAGATGATGTAGGAGTTTAATGGAGTGACCGAAACAACGATTATCAAACCAGCAAAGGCAGTCCAACCAAGCAAATAGTACAAAGAAAACAAGCACAAGAACAACTCGACAGGACTGGAAAGCAAGTTTTGTATTTCAGTGATCACTAATTGGATTCTGCCAATATCAACAGAGACCAAAGTGATGATATCACCGACATTTCTTTTTGCTCTTGCTTGAACCGACAATTTCAAAGCCTTTTCGTAAATCAAGACCGTTAATCCAAGAAGAAGTTTGTAACTGAGATTGTACATTTGGGTGACAACCTGATTCCACAAGACAATTGACACAAAGGAGAAAACACCCATGGTGACACAAATCATAATACCTTTCAAGATTTCTGTCTGGCCACCAGAGCCAACATCAGAAGAACCATTGAGAACAACAATGTTACTAGTCTTTTGGGCGGACAAAAAGTAATTCATCAAAGACTTTAACAATTGGGGCAGAGCAAAAGTGGAAGTTGTTTGGAGAAGCTGAAGAGTCGACACCAAGGCAATGTCAAACCAATAAGATTTTATCAATGGCAAGTACAATCGTTTGACCTCCTTTTTCAGCTCTTTTTCCCAAGTTTTGCGCAATGGCTCGGCAACTTTGCTAGCGGTGTATATCTTTTCAAGTTCAGGCAAATCTTCGAATTTCAAGCTCTGTTTTTCGTAAGCAGTGCTGAGCAAAGGATTCAAGTTGGTGTAGGTGATTTTCCCAATGATACTAGCATTTGTCAACGAATAGACGTCAACGTCATTGATTTTCAAATGATAGGTGTGCTCGTGGCATCTTTTCCACCCAACAGTTTCCAAAAGGGCAACTGAGAAAGCATTCAAGAGAGCAAAGAACTCAGTGATTTTGTAGTTTTGAGAGCCGCTTGAAAT
This sequence comes from Saccharomycopsis sp. UWO(PS) 91-127.1, assembly GCA_002895615.1. Classification (NCBI taxonomy): domain Eukaryota; kingdom Fungi; phylum Ascomycota; class Saccharomycetes; order Ascoideales; family Saccharomycopsidaceae; genus Saccharomycopsis; species Saccharomycopsis sp. UWO(PS) 91-127.1. Next base: position 80,276 of record JNNM01000006.1, read on the forward strand.
TGGGTAGTCGGTGAAGTTTGTTTGATATACGTAAAATGGTAAAATCAAGGTATAGCAGAGCCAAAATGCCAAGGGAGTACCGATTTGCCAAACTGATTTGTGAACCTCAATACACTGTAAAGGAAAGACGACTGCTGCAATCGTGAAAGCCATCAACAAATAACCAAAGGCGAAATTGTTGGAAGACTCTGTAATCTCAGAAGACCAGCATTCAAGAGCCAAATAAAGGTTCAACAACACTTGCACAGAACACAAGGACAATCTTAAGAAGTGGGTGAAGCCCTCACTCTTGATGTTGAAGAATTTTCCATAAGAAGTTTTTCTTCTGAAGTACAACAATTGATAAGCCCCACTGATCAAAAAGGCGAAAGCAAAATAAGTCAAAAAAGACGCCAAGACTGGGAGTTTGAAAGCGTTTTCTCCATCGATAACGATCTTGTCGAAATCAAAGAAGTCCCTTGATGAAGAGGAGGAGGAAGGAGAGGACGGTTCCAGGAGCGAAACAGCCGACGACATCTTGAAAATTGTCGCCATTATGTCTTCGTACTAGGTATGAAACGATAAGATAAGTGATAAATATCTATCAATTCCTTTTTTTTTTTTGATAAAATTATATATAGAAAAATGTTTCAATTTTCAATGCAGTGCGTGAAAATCTCGAATCAATGCAGAATTGTATATGAATATATATATATAAGTAGAGGAGGGAGGATGGTGTTTGTACGGGTTGATACTTAGTTTCAAAGGATTGTGGTTGATTGAGAAACTGTTCAAAGTCTGTAGAGCAAAATCGGAAAATTTTCAAGAGTCTGGACTAAATAGCACCAATTTGATGACGATATATGGAAGCAAGACCAAGTGGATCGCTGGAATTGACGATCAATGGAGATGTAAGGTAACATAGCTTGCTTGGTACTGCCGCCCAATGTACGCAATATGGCTAAGCGTGGAAGCAGGGGAATGAACAGCCACACGACTTGCAAGCGACGCGGGTGATAGCGTCATCTCCATGTTTCACCTGAAGCCCCTCTGACACGTGATCCCACCCCCTTTTCCAGGGCCTGTGCATTCTGAGAATAGCCGTGCTGGTAATGACACAAACCATGGCTATGAGAGCATACCACCGCGGTGGGACTTCTCAGCAGCAGGCAACAGGCGGCAGGCGGCATGTGAATAAAAATTGGCTGTGTTGCTGGTTGTGCTGATGCTACGCGCCCTCCATCGGGAACCCGCAATAATAATAGGAGGACTCAGAGGAATGAATGAAGTTCAACAATAGAGAGGACTGTCCGTAGCCATTACACGGTGGAATAGCAACACTTGAGCTCAACATACTTGCTAGCTACTATGTAGGACACCCATACCAGTATATTTTTGTACTACATCAACACCCTTGCTTCTAACTATTTATGCCATCCGTTCCTTTGCCCGGGAGTCATCGCTCTCATCTATATTCGCAGATAGGTAGAAGGTGTTATCACATCCGACGGGGCCCCCCAACCAGATAAAACAATAAATACATAACTAACGAAAAATCCCATCACAATACAAGAAAAAAAAAACACTTGAACCCAACCAGAAAACTAAAAAAAAAAAAAAAAAAAAAAAAAAAATTAACTAATAACCGTAACGAACGGTAAGATATCTATTTCTCTCTCCTCAAGTCAGACCCCTATCAGATCATACAGATACACCCCTTTACCCTTTTATTCTTCACCTCTCCTACCTTATAATGCCTTTGGGTTTAAAAGTTCCAAAAATACCAGGGGTTACCGGTGGCTCTGGTGCCACATCTCCTATCAGTCCTACCTCTTCCAATGCTACTTCCGGTCCTCACAATCACGTTGCTGCCACCTCCGGTTCCGCCAGTGACAATTCCGAATCCGCCCCAATTGAAGATATCGATGAAGTTGATGGTGAAGGTCAATCTATCTTGATGGGCATCATTTCCCAGTTGCGGCCTGGCATGGATTTGTCTAGAATCACTTTTCCTACATTTATCCTTGAGAGAAAGTCAATGCTTGAAAGAATTACCAACCAGCTTCAGCAACCAGACATTGTTCTCCAGGCCCATGCCGATCCTGATCCAGTTCAGCGTTTTTTGCTTGTCATCAAATGGTACTTGAGCGGGTGGCACATTGCCCCAAAGGCTGTGAAGAAACCTTTGAACCCTGTTTTGGGAGAATATTTTACTTCTTACTGGGATTTGCCAAATGGACAAAAAGCGTTTTATATATCCGAACAAACATGCCATCATCCTCCTAAATCCTCTTATTTCTACATGATCCCAGAATCTCACATCAGAGTGGATGGGACGGCAATCCCAAAATCAAGATTTTTGGGAAATTCAACCGCTGCCATCATGGACGGGGTATCCATCTTGAAGTTCTTGGACATAAAAGATTCCAAGGGTAAACCAGAAACTTATACTTTAACCCAGCCAAACATGTACGCTAGAGGGATTCTTTTTGGCAAATTACGTCTTGAATTGGGGGACCATATGATCATTGAGTGTCCGGCAACGGGGATGTACGCTGACATTGAATTCATCACAAAGGGATTTATCTCAGGCACTTATGATGCCATCAAAGGCACTGTCAAACATAAAAACACTGCTCTTTACGAGATCACTGGCAAATGGAACGACAAGATGTATTTGAAAGACTTGAAAGCTTCTTCAAAACACGCCACCAGCTTGTATTTGGACGTCAATGCTACCCATCCATTGCCTCCAAAGGTCCGTCCTATTGATGAGCAAGGCGAATACGAAAGTAGAAGATTGTGGGAAAAAGTCGTCAAAGCCCTTGGCGAACGCAACCATGAAGTCGCCACCGACGAGAAATTCAATGTTGAAAACCATCAAAGAGAGTTGGCCAAGATGAGAGCTGCTGATGGCGTTGAATTCCTGCCAAAATTATTCAAAACAGTTTCACATTACGATCCATCCGATAAAAACCAGGTCGAGTTTGTCTTGTATAAACACATTCCAGATGACGCTGATCCGGAAACCCAAATCAAGGATATCTTGTCGGTGGCGCCAATATTGCCTGGCCAAAAGTTTTCATCCGAGTTTGAGATCCCTGCTTACAAGAAACATAAATCAGAATTCGCAGCAGCCACGGCCCCTACTCCCACAACCACTGCAGAGAACCCAGTTCCAGGAATAGCCAATCTCAACTTGAATCCTTAAAATTCTTCTGGACATTATGGGGAACATCAGCAAAAAGAACATATTTCTATTTTTCTATAATTCCATATTTCTCTTTCAGTCTCTATAATCTCATCCCATCCCATCCCATCCCATCCTCCTACAAATCATAATCCCTAATTTGTTTTTTTTTTTTTTAACTTGATCTTTACTTTATTTTTATTATCATTATTATTTTTATTATATACTTTATTCCTTTTATCGAGGCAATCAGTGTAGTATCAATCTGTAAACTTATAACTCCCACTGGCCATAGTGATGGTTCCGCCCCTGTAGCTTCCTCTCTTCATCTTGTTCTTGTTCTTGGTAAAGTCCTTTCCCCTCACCTTACCTAGCTTTTCATTGGCATTTTGGCCCCAGGTACCAGCTGCACCCTTGTATGTATTGTCCTGCAATGCCTGTGCTTCAAATGAGATCTTGGACCGATCAATTCTGGAAAAATGTTTGCGCTGACCTGGTTTGAGCTCATCGTTGTATGTTTCACCAGCACTATCGCTGCCACTCAATGAAGGTGTGGTTGATTCGGCATCCTCAGCAGGTTTTTCCTTCTCGCTTTTGTCCACTTTCTGCTTCTTCTTAGGAGAGGTCTTGGAATCGGCCTTTCTCTTTTTACTTTCTGTTTTGCTTTCACTGTCTGATGGACTGTCAGAGGAACTGTCAGATGAACTGTCAGATGAACTGTCAGAGGAACTGTCAGAGCCCGAACTTGAGTCGCTCCCGCTGTCCGAGTCTGAGTCCGAGTCGCTATCCGAGTCTGAATCTGAATCTGAATCTGAGTCTGAATCTGAATCTGAAGAGCTTGAATCACTGTCTTTCTTCTCCTCTTTCCTTTCCTCCTTCTTCGTTTTCTCGGAATCACTCTCATCATCGGAAGAGTCGCTATCACTGGAGCTCGATCCACTGTCGGAATCAGAACTTGAGGAGCTAGATTCACTGTCTTTCTTATCGTCATCCTCAGAGTCCGAACCACTGCTGGACGAATCACTGTCACTACCATCAAAAGAAGAATCACTGCTACTTCCAGAGTCTGAATCTGAGCATGAAGTGCCAGCTTTAGTGTCTTTTTTCTCCCCCTTTTTCTCTGGTTCCTCTTCTGAATCACTGTCTGACGAGCTGCTGTCAGAGTCACTGTCAGAGTCACTGTCAGAATCACTGTCAGAATCACTGTCAGAATCACTGTCAGAACCACTGGCATCACCATTTTTCATCTCCTCATCGGAGAAACTTGAATCACTCTCCTCCTTCTTCTTCTCCTCCACATTCCCGGCCTTTTCTGCGGTCTTGAGAGCCTCCTCGAGCTCCTTCACTTTCTTCTTCGCGAGCTTGAGATCTTTTTTGATTTTCTCAACGCTGGTATTTGACATTGTCGTTGCACTCACAAAGTCTACAACTGGTGTCATGCAGTGCACTAAAGAAAAAAAAAATTTTAACATCATCGCTTAAAATGAAAAATATGTATCACCAATCACGTGACAACTGGGTATTGTACTCCTCTATGATTATATAATATACTATGCTATATACTCTACTCCTCCTGCTTGTTGCCCATCACCATGTTGCGGATCTCGTAAAGATACTCTCTGTCAACAATGTCCATCTTGTCGTCGCCTGGCTGAAACCAGTTCCGTACTTTTTTGAACCAGCGCTCCTCTTCCTGAGCAAACTTCTCCACCATGTCGTCAGAAATTTCAAACTCATCACGAACACCAAACTCCTGGTTCGTCGTCTTTGCAAACACGCCATTAGGATTAGGGCTGCCGTAGTTCGGTTTGGTGGATTTCTTGACGTGATTATTATTATTACTGTCCTTGGAAGAAATCACTCTCATCTTCAGCTTCATTTGGCTACTGAGCAAATCCATCTCGGATTTCTTGCGAACAGAGCGCTTGAACTCGCTCACATTCATGCTTGGCGTCCCCACCTCAAGATCGTTGATGTCTCTGAACGGATCCTCTTCTTCCTCATCGTCTTCCTGCTCCGAATTGAGGCCCCTTTCTTTCTTGAGGGTTATCCAGCATAACTTCTTTGGATTGAAATACATGTTGCCTTCAATTTGCAACCCGTCCATGCTCAACTCTTCAAAATCACTGTCGTCCTCACTGGTAATGCTCAAGCCTTTTTTAACAGGGCTTTTCTTCTTAACGGGCTTCACAGTGCCTTGGCCCCCATGATTAAGCCCGCCACTCAGATTGAAGTTCCGCTTGTTCAAAAACGTAATCAAGCCGGGCTGTTTTGTAGATTTTATGCCCGAAAATTTGTTTGCGTCAACCTCATTGCCTTCCCACTTGAAAGTCACGGGATTGTAAACCATTTTCACACCATTGTACCCTTCAGCAACCACTTCCTTTTGGGAGGTGTTCAAATGTTTGATGAGACCCATCTTCTTGCGTCCCCGGGCTTTCTTGGCATGGTGTTTCGACTTGTTGTTACCGTTCTTCAATATACCTTGTGGTTGAGGTTGTGGCTGTAGTTGTTGTTGTTGTTGTTTGTGTTGTTTGTATTGATGATGGAAATGATTTCGCTTAGTAGGACTCTCCTCCATGAACCTGGTTATATCAATGGTCTTTCTTGAGCTTCCCCTGATGGTGCCCAAAAGGTTTCTCCCACCATTCAAGGTTTGCGTTTCCTTTGTGAAATCCACATCCAAATCATCAAAGGTGTCCAATTCATCCCCATTACCGAAAAACTGCCTACTATTCACCGCTTGTGTGATCAACTTCTTGCTATTGTTACCTTGCCTCTTCTTGAAATTGATATTATTTCTCGATGCACCAGGGCTATTATGGAAAAATATCATGGAGGACATGTTTCTTGGGACCCTTTCTCTTTGTTTGCTGTCGTTGTTTGGTCGCAAAGAAGGCATCGACCGCTTGGGCTTCAACTTCCGATCAGTGTCGTCCAAATAATTGTTGAGAGTCGCTTTCCGCGTTGGAGATCTCGATTTGCTGCTGCGATTACTGGCATTGTAGAATCTCATCAAGTTTGGATCATTCATTAGTAATTGCTGCTGCTTGCCCACCTTACCAAGATGTGAATTCCCGTTTTTCACAATGATGTTGGGGTGCACCTCGTGTTTTTCTCTTCCAACCGCAAAGGAAAGATCCTCATCGAACGGTTCGAAATCCTCGAGAAACTCGTCCTCTTGCTCTTTTTCTAATTCGTTCACGTCCTCGTTGCTTTCCTCCAAGTACTGCGATGCTGTTGCCGGCATTCCCATCGCATTGATGGAGCCTATATGTCTCACTGACCCCACCGGGTACACAAAGGTGTCGTCTGGCAAATCCATCAAATCTGCAGCACCAATGTCGGCTGCTTTTTTCCTGTACTTTTGTTGCTGTTGCAAATAAAACTCTCTTTCCTCGAGCTCTGCTTGGTATTTTGCCTTTCGAAGTCTCATCTCCAATAGTTTCTCAAAGTCGTCGGCAGCGTCCTCGAGTTGGATGTCGTTGTAGAAATCGGTCGCGTCGGTTTCGGACTCGCTGTATATCGAAGCAGCAGAACTGGAAGAGTTGTCGAATTGGCCCGAGCCAGAAAACGAAGAGTTCACCGGCGAGAGATCTAGCGTGGAATCATAAACATGCTCGCCTATCTGTGGCGGCCAATTGTTGTGGTAAGCATTGCTATTAGGACTCTGTTTTCGCTGTATTAGGTCAAAGTCCTCTGGAAATTCAAGGCCTTCCTCCATGTCGCTGCCTTCGTCTACCCCGAACTGCAATTCCATGGCAGAGTGTTTCTTCAACGTGCCATCATGTTCATCTTCTTCTTCCTCGTCAATCTCATTTTTTTTTTTGAATATGCCCTTTTTCAACGTCCCACTGTTCTCGAGGGCAGGCTTCTCGTGCGGTTTGAGAGTGGGGTAATTGAGGCTCTCAAACTCTGCTAGTGAAATACTCTGACACGGCTTATTGTTTCTCTTGGTTGGCGAGCCATTCTCCGCTGATGTGCCTCCAACTTTCACTGGTGAGGCAGCTACTGAGCTTGATCTGTTGGAATAGATTGAGGTTCTCAAAACGTCGTCAAAGTCCTGGTTGTTGTCTACTAGATCGTCCCAATTGTCCTCCTCTGACTCTTGGTAGCTTCCCAAGTATTGGGACTGGAACATGGCTGGTGTTGATATACGTCTCACAGTTGTTGTGCTTCTTGATGTTTTTGTTTTCTGTTTTTTGATGTCTGTGTGTGTATCTGAGATCAGAAAAAATTGGCGAGTCTAATCGACGCCCGTCTGTGTATGCGGTTTGCTGTGGGATCATGCGGGATGCACGAACACCCGCGCATTGGGTCCCGTGTCGTACACAAAGTCTTACAGGGGAAAGTATCTAAGAAAGAACAGTGTTGGTAGCTGACAGCAGTTAGAAAGAGACCGAGGCGTTCACTTGTAAGCCCGGTGTGTATCCCGCTGTGAATGGGCTATCTAGCAAGGGAATGCCGTAGCCCAAGTCAAAAGTTCCGTTGGGAGATCTGAAAAAGAGGCCGGCACCCAAATGCGCAGAGTGGCCAGAGGCAACAGCTTTGAGGGCACCGGAAAAGTTCCCTGCTGTCACGTTGTTGTAAAACTTACCAAAGGTGTGTTTTTTCAACTCTTGCAAGCTGTCAGCAGTTTTGAAAGAGTTCAAGTAGAATTGAAGCCGCAAGATTGACGACCGCTCATCCTTGAAATAGTTGTGAAAGATTGGCACTTTTGTGAAGAGCCTGAATGTGTGGCTACTCACGATTCGCTCTTCAATAGGGAGCATGGACATTGGGGTGGCAAACAATTTCGACTGCAAGGGCAAAAGCGAGGGGGACAACATGCCGGGGGTGAACTTGTCGGCATTGTGGGGAATCAGGGTGGAGCTGTTGTGGATGTATCCAACGGAAGAGCATGTATTGAAAGTAGCAATGTTTGACTTGCCAAATGAAGTGTACGATTCATTCGACCAAAGAAGTTTCACGAGATCTCTTTGATTGGCAGGATCCCATGCACTGAGTTCACCGGTCAAGTTCATTTCACTGCCACTAACAGGGAACAACGAAGAAGCCATGAACCTGATGTTAGAGAGCTTCAAACTGCCGACAAAGGATGTTTTGGCAGATATCTCCTCCGCACTGCTAGAGTCGCCACCGCCCTGTTTATGAAGGAGCTGATTTTGGGTGATGGCCACCCCGCCAAATGACGACAACGTGTGGTCAGAAAGTACAAAGCTGTTTTTGCTGAACCCAAGGGACATTTGGTTGTCGCGAATGCTCTTCAAGTGGCTGAACACCCCGTTCACCACCAAATGGGTGTTGGAGTAGCTAGTAACAGGAACTGACAAGTTCACGTTGGCAAACTTGTTCAGGGAATCTTTGGAGATTCCCGCAAGCACCGTGAGGGTCTCCCCGCTGCCATAGAGGTTTCCGTTTCCGAGAAGCACACTTACCCCTGACTCTTCGTCGAAACCTTGCGGGTCAGCAGTGGTGTATGTTGAGACCTGCAAGTTGGTTGCTGGCGAGCCCGCGTTGCTTGGGACTTTTATCACCAACTTGTTCCCGCCCAGGCTTTTCTCCTTATTCAATTCAATTCGCGAGTTCGAGAGGTTGGCAAGACGCAAGTTTTCGTCGAGCTTGGCAATTGCGCCTTGCAACGAGTCTATGGTGTAGTTGGAGGCCTTCAACACCGGCAGCAACAAAGTCTTGAGAAACGGCTTAGAAAGGTTTTCTGCACCCTGGACCTCAACCTTGTCCAATTGAACAGGTTGGGTGTTGTCCTTTGTGAGAAGCTCCTTTTTGGCTTCGAGGAATTCACTGTTTGACATGGTAGTTTGGAATCTAGCTGAGTGCTCTTGGGGCGGCAGAAATAGTAGTAGTATGCTTTTCTGAATTTTATGTATCAAGCAAATCTGATTTGCTGAGTGCGCAGAGAGCTTTTTGCCCGTATTCTTGTCCTTCTTCAGCAGCAGGCGAATGTCCAACATTGAAAGCCCCAATCATACATGGTGGACAAGCCAGGCGATGCGAACCAGAAGATCTACAAGATCCGCTCGATTTTGGAGAAGAGCGCGGTGTACCCCCACAGAATCTTACAAGTGGGCCCGCTCCCAGACAATGTTGACTACTATACAAATGAGTTGAAGGAAAACGACACCTTGGAGATTATTCTTTGCAAACGGTTCTTTCTCGAGTGCTTCAAGGAAGCCCATGACGTGCTACAGGAGAGAGCAACCCAGGGGAAGGAATCATATAAAGGAAGTGCCACGACTCTCTACAATGCCACCCTTGTTGGGTTGATGGCCACCCCGGAAAACTCCACCACATTGAACATCCACGTTGAGCTTGTCCTGATTGCTGCGTCTGCTGACTTCGAGCTCTGCTTCATAGAGACGCTTCTCACCTCCCGGCTCCTGCGGTTGAACAAGTCGCTGATTTTGTGGCTGTTGTACCGCAGGCACGTTCTTGGAAACGAGCAGTGTTTTACAATACAGTCCCTCGCAAGGGTTCTCGAGGTGGTGATGCTCTCGAGCAACAACCATCCACGAAACTACTACGCCTGGAACTTCCTTCGGTACGTTGTGTATCGCGTCCACAACAATGCAAGCTACGATGAAAATGAGACGCAAAAACAGTTGGACACCTTGTACGAGGTGCTCAATGGGCATTGTCACTTGAATCTCAGCGACAGCTCGCTCTGGACAGTGTTCTTGGACGTGATTTTGCCCTTGACTGAAACAGATAGCCGATTGATGCTGACAGGGACTAGAGTTATCATCGATGAGGAGAAAGTTGTGGTGCGCTTGCGCGCGCAAAAAGACTTTATTTGCGGGGCAAAAGTTACCAATTTGTCCCCATGGAATTTCTTGAAAGACTTGCTCGTCCGGTGCAAGTATTATCAGTTAGATGGCGGCGGAGAAGCAGTGCTGAAAATTCAACAGGAATTGGAAGAAGAGGCTTTGGAAATGACAAAAATTCTGGAGATGGGCTTCGACAAGGGGAGATTTACACGAGTGCCGGATTACGAAACGTTCGCCGAATTTGAAAAATATGCAATCCAGAGGAACTTGGAGAGGTTGGTGAAGTTGAGCGCGCTCTCTTGTGAACCTTTCACCACCTGAATAAACGACTACTTTCCTATTTAGAAAGCGTGGAACACCAGAATAATCACCTTTGTGTAGTGATAATGATGGTAATTATGATAAGCACAACGTGAGTTGGTGGTTCTTAGAGAGGAACCTTAGCCCCGGTTGTGCCTTTTCAATCAGTTGCTGATAGACTAAGGCTCAAACAGCTGGCACAATGAAGTCTTTCCATTAATCAAAGCATAGAAATTTACAGGCTCTCACTGAAAGGAGAATTGTGGAAGACTATCTGGAGTCTCGTGGGAGGAATAATTCGCCTCAGTTTTGATTTTACTTCAAACGGCCCATCAAAAAGTTTGGCGTGCTGCCTTTGTTTGTTGAAAGGAATCAGGGCAAATCACCTTTCTTCTGAAGCATCCACAGAGACTGTTGCACTTTTTTTTTCTTGAAATTCTCACTCTGCCATCTACCTCGGTCTGAAAGCTTTTCTTTCTGTCAACCATGGCTTAGCCTTGTTCGCGATAAAAGTAACATTCCAGCCTGTATATCCGTATAAATGATCCTCATAGCGTGGTGAATAAAGTGCTACATTGGAGGTCCATGGCTTTGCCTCAGACAACTTATTCTGGTTTGGTGCCCTAGTGTTTAATCTTCTCAGGATGGCACAATTCTACCGCCCTGATACTTGGCGGGCTCTACGTCGATCACTGAATCACCTTAACCTGCGATGCCTGCTCCAGATAAATCTGAAAGACGCGAATTGAAAAAATATGAATGGGTGTTATTATTCGAAGACACGCCCGTATACCTCAAGAGCGGACTGTAAACTCTCTTGGAACTCTTGGAGGATTTTCGGTTGGAAAAGTATCTTGAGGAAGACTCATGCTGTTCAACTGACACAACCACACACAATGCGATAATCTCAAGCGCAGATCAAGAAAAAGAGGAAGGATGCAAAGTTCACTTCTTCTTCAACGTCGACAATGGTGAAGAAGATCTTAGGGAAATTTGGAAGGATTTCTTGAACTCCATCAAACTAGCGACTCCATACTATGACAAAAGAAATCAAACTGAAAGCCTTCTCAAACTCAACTCTGGAGAACCCTACGAATGGATAGACAACGGTACTCTTGCTTATCGCAATGTTTCATTGCAAATTTTGAAATATTATGTGAGTTTGTTAATTCATACAACAAATGGTCTTACCCCACCACCGATGAAGAGATTGGCAAAGCAGCAGATTTCAAGGAACTAAACGATGCTGCTATTGACGAAGTGATTTGCTATGATGAACAAAAGTCCTTGGAATAAACCAGTATGGTTGCAAATGTTCAACGAGTGAATCAACATGGCATGGGCTCTGTGTCGAGCACTGAATCTCATAATTTGGAGATACATGTTCCAGAGAAATTCGGAAAACACGAGGTGCCAATATAAAATTCCAACGCACGCCAAACCCAGCAGGTTTCTACAAGCCAAAACGTAATCCACGGAAATTTGGAAATTATTCGTCCAAGGCATTGAGCTATGAGAACAAACCTTGGAGCTTCTCAAATTAACCATAAAAGACGGTGACTGTACAAACACATGGGAGGACAACATTGACCTTGCTCTACGAATTGGTCAAGATGAACAATTCATCACAGACTGGGAGTCATTTTCTGGCCTTAGCAATGCACGAAACAATTGGATATCCCCGCTTACCGAGTGGAATATCAAAAGAGCAACAAATTTGCGAGATTTACGAAAAAAGTACCTAGCAACGAGCACACGAAAACATAAAGTATCAATGATGTTATTGTAGCTATCTCGATAGTGAGACACCAAAAATATCTTGAGCATATCCAAAGCATATAATACACCTTAGAGATACCCATCACAACATCTACGTAACAACTACCCCCAATGAGAGATTAGCTCTTATATCACAATTGCTAGTCAACAATTTCTTGGTTCGATAATCATTTTTATAGATCAGAGAATCTTCACATTGAACAGGAATTGGAATTTGGAATTATTAGCCTCAGAAGATACGAGGGAAATTTTCAGCTATTCGTTTCTGGCTGTGCTCTTGGGATATCCCCTATTTGAAAGTAGAAAGAGATGCAGGAAGAGCATATATATTATAAAAACGGGTTCCACTCATTACGCACTTGCAAAAAAGTTCAAGAGCTAAAAAGAGACACAAACAGGATCTACAAATAGTCAAATTCAAGTATGAAAATCTGTATTTTGGCGGAATGTTCAATTTGGGTCAGATTGCCATATTGAGCAAGCCTGAAAAAGTCTAAAGCTTGAGAAGAGTTATTTGAATAACCTCGACACCCTCTTTTGCGGCTTTCTCAATACCTTGCTGCTCTTCACCAATGCAGGTTTTGATGGAAGCGAAGGCACCTGTTTTGCAGCGGACATCATCACAGGCGAAGAGGCGGCCGAGGAAACAGACACCGCTGGTGAAGACGGCGCTGGAGACTGGATCTTTCTGCGAACCTTGCGGTCTTCTCCAATAGCAGAAGCAGGATTGATCTTTCTTGCACTGCCCAAAGAGCTCGATCTTGAATGAGGATGAACCGCTGAAGACGAGGATGAAGGGGAGGAGGAGTAGGTTCTTTTGTGTGGATTGCGTCTTTCTCTTTCTCTTTCTCTTTCACCACCGCCTTCGTTTTCGCTTTCCCAAAGCTTCTTTTTCCAGAGAGAGAGCTCATTGTGGAGCTGAATCACCCGCTGTACGGAATCCAAGTAGTCACTATTAGAACTGCGCTGCTGGCGCATTTTGTGCTTGTTGCGCTCAACGTAATCATAAAGCTCCTTGTACTCTGTGTAAGTTTCCCTGAACTTTTGCGCCAACTCAAAGAGACTTGCATCTTTGTTGTGGGTAGGAGTTTTCTTTTGGAGCTTCTTGTCTAGTTTTGATGGCGAGGTGGAAGATGGGGAGGAAGAAACCTTTTTCTTGTGATCCGCGCTGCTTGCGCTTACGCTGTTGGAAGCAGCAGCAGCAGCAGAAGACAAGCTGGTGATATGGTCGCAATTCTCGTACATTGTGTTGTCGTCATCTTCCAGACCACTGAACTGAACTTGATTTTTACTGCCTGGGGTGGCGGTAGTGGGAGAGATTCCCTTTGGAGTGATACCCTTGCGGGCAACCGCAGAATAAGAGCCCGATTTCCTGAGAGTTTTCAGAGTCAGGGTGTGATGATAATTCTGGTTTGTTGTGTCATGATTGGATGTGGAGGAAGAAGAGGAAGAAGAAGTGGTTGATGGCCTTGTAACGTTTATGCCAAGCTCAATCAACTCTGCAGGTTGAGGTTGAGATTGTCTTGTTACAGAAGTGGTGGAAGCGGAAGTAGATGCGGAAGAGGAAGATGAGGACGAAGAGGAGGCAGGTGGGGTTGGCGATTGCTGAGATTTAAGCCTTGATTTTGATTTGTTGGTAAACTTCAGCAATGTATCAGTCTTTATGGATGATGATGATGATGATAATGATGATGATGAGGAAGTGACCGAGGAAGAAGTGGTTCGCTCTTTGTTAGCCTTTTCTTGAAGTTCTTTGGCGTTTTCCAAATTTAATTTTGCCTTGCGAAGCTCTCTTTCTTCGTATTCTTTCTTCTTTTGCTGTTCCCGAAGAAGTTCCTGTTCCTTTTGTTTTTCGGAAATAATTTTAGGATCAATCAAAAGATCATACAAGGGATCATCAAAAGGGATGTTCAGTCTTTCAAAAGCGTTTTTCATGTTGCTCAAGATGCAAGAGCGTTGTTGGTCCGAGTATTTCCAATCCCATATTTGTAGTTTTTGGTAACATGAGTCTTTTAGTATATAGTAGTGGCTGTTATTTGAGTTGAAAGAGGTTAGATCATCAGGGAGTTGTGATCGGTTGAAATAAGTGTCGTTTTGGAATGCAATAATGTTGTTTGAGGATAATGGGGTGCCGAATTTTTTCACCAATGCTTCAGTTTCTGAGATTGATTTGATGTTACATCTTTTGTCAATGCCTTGAATGGTGTTTGGGCCAAGGGCCATAAGATGAAGAACTCTGGTGGCGGGAGAGTATTTTGACTTTAAGTTGTTGACGGCAACGATTCTATGTTGTTTTCTATGAGTGGAGGATGATGAGGAGGAGGAAATGGAAGTGTTTGCCGCAAAGCTGGTCAGATCTTTAGGCAGTGCTGAAGATGAGGAAGGGGATGGAGAGTGGGATGAAAATGAAGGGGAGCGTTTTGTGTTGGTAGTATCAATAGTTGTGCTCGTATTATTATTTGTTATTATTTTTGATTCAGTGCCAGATTTTGAACGCTTTATACCGCTTGTGAAGATTGATAATCTTGAGTTTGCAGTTGCAAACATGTGATAGTTGTGAGGATCATTGGATGACAGTTGAGAGTAGCAACGGATAAGGGCTGAATCTTGCTGGAAAGCTGAATCGTAGATGGATTGGGTGGAATCCTTGTGGAATAGTTTCAAGTAAGGCTTACCATTTTGGACAATCAATTTGGGGACGGACAGAGAAGAGGCGATTTTGAGAAGCAAGTCATCTGATAGTTTGATATTGAAAGCCAAGGGGGTGATTGATGACGAGGAAGGTGACAAAGTGGCGTTTAAAGGAAGAGACATGGTGAATGGTGAATGGTTGTTCACGGGAAACACACAAATGGGGGGAAAAGAGCCATGTATTGGAATAAAAGTTGGAATGGGGAATGTTATTGCTTATAGTGCTGGTATTGCTATGGTGATAGTGAAGGATAAGGTATAGTATAGTATAAGGGTAAAAGCAATACTGGGATAGTATATAGTATTATTACTAGTATTGTAGTAATATAATAATATATAATAATATATAATAATATAATAATAATAATAATATAGGGAATGGAAATAAAAAGAGTGAGAATTATTGATATATAGTGTATAATAAAACCAAGTAAAGTAATAATATTATTATTATAGAGAAAATGGAATATTCCCAGTTACTCTTTTGATACCTCTGCAATGGTGTTACCAATGCCATATACACAAACAGGGTTACCTTCCCTTCATGTCATATCATATCATATCATTACTGTCTATCATGTTACTGCCCCAACTGCTTTATTTACTTACCACATTCCATACATACACTCTACTGACAAATATCCTTCCAATACGTATTATACTATGTGTATAAATTTAGTATATAGTGTATAATATGTAGTATATAGAATATATATCATGCACCAATATGCAATATCATGTGAAACACACACACACTCCAGTGTATCTCGCATACACACCCTTACACCCTTACATACACACACACTACATTACTAATCCCTTACATAATACAGGGCACGTGTCCACGCCCTGCCGCTGCTGCATCAAAATTCAGACATTTCAAGCACATTTCAAAACAAACAAACAAACAAACAAATGATAAAATAATAATAAAATAACATCCAATCATTGAACAGACATTCCCAACAAGCCAAAAGCCAAAAGCCAAAAGCCAAAGGGATAAAAAGAGCAAAACAACAAAGAAAGGTTTCTGTTTTGACTTCCAAATACTTCACTATGCACATCCTCACCCTTGACTCCCCAGACCCCTACGTCCGCGTGAAACTAGCAGAAGTCAACAAAGTTGTCCTGTCCAATAAGAAGATCATCGTCCTCACCGGTGCTGGAATCTCCTGCAACGCCGGCATCCCCGATTTCCGCTCATCCAATGGTCTTTACCAACTTGCCAAATCTCACCACTCCTCCATCGTGAAGGGCAAGGACTTGTTTGACATTTCCCTTTTTCGCCAGGAACTCACCACTCAGCTCTTTGCTACTTTCATGGAGTCACTTTACAAACAAACCCTTGCAGCCAACCCAACAGAAACCCATAAATTCATAAAGCATTTGAAGCGCAAAAATAAACTCTTACGATGCTACACCCAAAACATTGATGCCCTTGAACGCAAGCTTCTGCTCACCACCGGGGTTGTTGAGTCCAATCAGGCATTGAACGCTACAGATTTCAAAAAACACTGGAAGAACTTGGATGTCGTTCAGCTCCATGGCGATTTGAACTACTTGTCATGCACAAATTGTACCGCAAACTTCAACTGGGCAAGAGAATTTCAAGACTCGTTGCACAACGGCGAGCCGCCAGAATGCCCTTCCTGTATTGAAAACTGGTGTGCCAAAAGCGCAAAGGGCAAGAGACTTTCGTCTTTATCGATTGGCTTTTTGCGCCCGAAAATCGTGCTTTACGGCGAAAACCATCCAGATTCGGAAAACATCTCCAAGGGCATAAACATCGACATTCGCTCAAAGCCCGATTGCTTGATTATCTTTGGCACCTCTTTGAAAGTCCACGGGGTTCAGAAACTTGTCCGCACCTTGGCAAGAGAAATTCATGAGCGTACTTCTACCAACATCAATAATAACAAAAATAATGGCTGCGTTATCTTCATAAACAAAACAAGACCCTCGGCAAGCTGGCACGAATTCATTGACTATTTCATTGAATCGGATTGTGACTCCTGGATCAAGCATTTGCAATCCGAGATCCCTGATATTTTCCTCACTCAGGCTCAGCTTGCTCAGTACAAGTTGTTGACCAAGAAGAACAATAACGGCAAAAAGCGAAAATCTGCCTCAATTTTGACTCCTCCACCTCTGCCTGGACATCTGCTTCTGCTTCTGCTTCTGCTGCTGCAGCTGCAACCGGAGCTGCCCGAGAAAAGCAAGAGCCCAAACAAGGCCAAGAACAAGAAGAAAAGGAAAGTGTTGAGCGATACAGTTGTTTCTCCGGTAAAGAAGCGATCAATAAGAAAGAGACCCGTGTTGAAGATTGAAAACAAGGAGAACATCTTAGTGAAATGAGTCTAAAATAGAAAACGAGTACAGTAACTTTCCAAACTGTTTGAAATGACCATCCAATGTAAACTAAAACCTACATTGATTTGCGGTAGCGTTTATAACTTAGATTCATACTCCACACATAAAAGACACTACAAAGGCCAGTGGATCAACTGAGAATCGATCTCTAGTGAATATCATCTCAATCAAATTAAAACTTTCGTAGTTACCGTCCGTACAAGAAAGTGCCGCAAGCCTTGGCTGTACCGCCCGCGTTGCAAATTAAGTGAAAAAAAAAAGGTCAAATCAAAATCAGTTTAACAGCCACCCATAGCCGTTGTCACGATCAAGATGCCTACACTGCTGCCCACACTCCCCCCGAACAACAACCGTATCACTGAAACGCCTTTTCAGATCACTCCTCTCCAGCGCATGATGTCCGCGTGCATCGGTTCCCTCATCAACTCCTTCTCCATGACCCCGTTCGACGTTGTGCGGATCCGTCTTCAGCAACAGCAGTTTCTCTCTTCCTCGACATTTTCCGCCTCCTCTTCCTTGCCCAAGGACTGCTGCCGGACCCAGATCGTCTTCTGGCTTCTGCCCCAGGAGTGCTCGAACCCTTGCGCCCTGACCCCCACCGCCACCGCCCGGCTTCTGGGCGGCCTTTGGCATAGCTTGAAATTCATTGGTCTTAACGAGGGCCTTGGGCTGCTTTGGAAAGGCGTTTCCTTGGCGCTCTTCATTGCTGTGCCCAGCAATGTTGTCTACTTTGCCGGCTACGACTACCTCAAAGAACGAATCTCTCACATTATACACACATCCAACAACAATAATAATAGTAATAAAAACACATTTGCCGTCCCCTTGGTGGCCGGCAGCCTTGCGCGCACCGTTGCCGTGGTGCTGGTATCCCCCATCGAGCTCATCAAAACAAGGCTCCAGGCCATGCCAAACACCTCCAGGCAAAACACCCACCAGCTATGGAATCTCATCAAGGACACCCGCCGGTCCGTCCACACCCACGGGGCCTCGGTGCTTTTCAAGGGCTTGCAGCTTACTCTTTGGCGTGACGTGCCTTTCTCCGCAATATACTGGTTCTCCTACGAGTTCTGCAAACACAGATTGACCAATGCCACCAAGAATAACAACAACAACAACACCACTAGCTTGGGGGCGATCTCCTTTGTCTCGGGTTCGCTCTCTGGGGCCATTGCCGCCATTTGCACAAACCCGTTCGACGTGGGCAAGACAAGATTGCAGGTTGCAGCCGACAATAGCCCCAGTAAGAACGCCAGACACCCCTCCATGTTCACGCTTTTGAAGGACATTGCCAGAAACGAGGGCTTTGGGGCGTTGTACGTTGGGTTGACTCCGCGCATCATGAAGATTGCCCCGTCTTGTGCCGTGATGATATCTACTTATGAAATATCAAAGAATTATTTTCACCACAGATATCTCAACAAGCTAGTCTAATTCACAATCACTGAGCGGAGCGAAGTGGTTGTGAATCAGCACCATTAGGCGAACCGCTAACATGTGATCAAGGCCGGACCATATGATGACGACATCATATCAACATTTGTTTCAGCATCTATTCCACTAGATCCTTCTGGGCTTCTCCAAGCTCATTTACTTAGATATTTCCTGCAAGCTCGCTCTTATACATATTCACTCCATTATCAAACAAAGAAACTCTACTTGTATTTATGCTGGATACCATTATCATCATTGCCACTCACGATGCATGTCCAAACTGGTTGGCCGCACAACATCAATATCGCTGAGTGGGATTGGGATCGGGGCAACGTTCTTCAACATGACATTGCCATTGCCATTTCCAAACTGCTGACTGTTTTCAGGGCCCAACCCCAGTCCCAAATTTGGGACTCCCTTCTTGAACTGCGAGTCGTTGTTCGTGGCCGGTGGGGTGTAAATGTTATTGAACGAATGGCCTGCAGTATCGTTGGCTCTGTTGGGAAACACATAGACTTTTCTCATTGCTTGCGGATAATGGCCTTGGTGGTGATTTTGATGCTGATTTTGATGCTGATTATGATTTTGTGACTGGTCCATTGCTTGAGATATTTCGGGCCCCACGCCTGGGCCCGTGTTTGCCATCACTGAGGGCTTCCCTGGTGAGTCCAATACATTATCGCTTTCACAAATTGGCAGGCTTTGATGCCCCACAGCTTGCAAAAACTTCTCAATAATCTCCTTGTATCTCTCACCCAAAGTCTTGTGTGCCATCAAGTAATCGGCCATTGCGTCTTTCAAAAATGTAGAGATTGCCCTTGCGTACTGGTCATTGACCACCTCCAAAGTGCAGTCAATCTCCTCGATTGCCTCCTGGTGGCGCACAAGCTCCTCTGGATCGGTTGACTTGCTTTGGGCCCACTTCATCTCGCTGCGCTTGGCGTCTCGGCGGGCCCGCGTGTCAAAGCACTTCTTTTCCCGCACAAACACTTCCATCAACTTCAACTTGATGGCCTCTAGTCTTTCAACAAGCTCGCTTCGGGCATTGCCTTCCACCGTGAGACACTTGATGAACTCAATGAGGAGCTTGCGGCAGGAGTCGTCGGGAACGCTGGCGGACCAGCCCGCCAACTGGCTGAGAAACTCCTCGTGGCCCGTGAGCACCTTATTCTCGAGCTTGATCTGCTTGGTGAGCTTGGCGCTGAGGGTGGAGGACGTGATGGTGGGGCGGCGCCGTTGGTGGTGATGCTGGAGCCCCGACCCGTGCTGATGCTGGAGGTGCTGGTGCCGCCCAGAAAACTTGTCAATAATGACGTGGAAAGGGTTGCTGGCAATCATGGGCGGCGCCGAGCTTTGGAAAAACGCCGGTGGGAGAACACTCGAAAACAAGCTGGTGGTGCTGGTGGCGGTGGTGATGGCTGACATGCCTGTAACAGCCCCGCCGGTGGCAGGGCAAGTGGAGGCGTTGTCGTTTCTTCTCAGAAACTGAAAGTTGTTACTAAATCTTGGTTAATAAACAAATCTCCAGGTCTAACAGAAAGGGATTACTCACCGTTGCATTGGTGGTGGTGGATGGTGTGGGAGATGGATGGAACACAAACAGAAAGTGGGATTTTTTTTTTTCATGCATGCTGGGAAAAAGAATCTTACAAAGAGGCTAAAAACTAATATATCAATCCTTAACGTTCAACCCAGTTATATCGGCAATCTTGTTTCTGGCCTTCTTGTCAAGCGACTTGACGTATTTACTGGTGGCCTCTGTGACGGACTCCACGGCGGTGATGGAGTTCTCCACCAGCGCCACAAGGCGGTCCTGGGTCTCGGCCACCACGGGCACCTTCTGCTTCTCCACCTTGTACACAAAGCCCATGGTGTTGGAGTACGTGTGGGGCAAGGCGAGCTTGAACGCCGCCAAGGAGAACACCAAGGGCCCGGCAAACCGGAGAGCAAGCCCCCGGGATCGGGTGACGATCGACCCAGTAAGCAAGCCCGTGACAACATACAAAAACCCAGGCAACAACTCTTCGCGCTCGTCGTGCAAGCCTGCAACAGTGTCGGTGACCTGGTGCTCCACTTGGAAGTATTTCTCACTTGCCTTCTCGCTCGAGCTCTCGGCAGACCTCAAAAGACCCACAAGAGACCCTCTTGCCTTGTGGAATGCCTTTTCCAACGTGTCGCTCGAGCGCACCGACACCCCGTCAATCACTTTGCTTTGCCCGAGGGCCTCAATTTCCGACCCGGATGCTGGCACGATCGTCCCAGGAACGGGCGTCACGTCCTGGTCGTCCTCATAGAACTTTCTCTTGGTCTCGTTCTTGACTAACGAATTACCCGCCGTCAATGCACTCACGGCAGCCCCTCCAGGAACCGCAATCTATACTCCACTGTTAGTTCTGCCCAATATAATCAACATCAAGAATGAAAAACTAACCTTCAAGAGCTTTGCAAAGCCTTTCATCTTCAATGGTATGCCTCAAAGTGAAGATATGCCCTTCTCTCTTCGCTTTTTCATCTATTTTTTTGTCACCCTCCGATTCGCTGTGACGCGGGCCCTAAGCGCACGACTTTTACTTTTAACTAGGCGTAGTTATTATCTTACAGTCCAACTCATCTCTAAATTTAAAACATAAGATCTAACTAATAAAAAAGAAAAAGAAGAACCCCTACATATCATCGTCTATTCTGAAGCGATCCTCACTGTCCGAGCCGTCTTTGGACCCTTCGGAGCTCAAGTCAGCCAACTCAATGTCCCTGCTACTGTTGGATCTGCCTGCGGTGTCCAACCTGGTGTATCTGCCCAATCTTCCTCCAAAGAGTTTCTGGAAAACTTGGAAAATGCTCAGCCTTCTTTTCTTGCCAACAAGTAGGTATCCAATAACCATTATCATAACAAAGAATACCGCCAACCCTGCCAAGCGATGCTTCTCCAACAGATCCCCCCACCCTGAATCATCGCTCTTGTTGACCTTGTAGTTTTTGTAGTTGTCTGCACTAATGAACTTCGGTCTCGGAGCAATCCCCTTGGCCTCCCCGCCGTAATAGAACGTATCTGTGGCCAACCCATGCACAAACCCAACCTTGTCGGGTTCTTTGTTGGTTTTTGATGCAAACGCCGCAGCATTTTCCGCACTGGAGTACAACACAGCACGTCCCAACGTCCATGAGAAATCAGAGCCATTGATTTTCTCGGCAACATGTACACTGGATTTGTCATCATCGTCTTTATTATCATCATCATCATGACCATCATTATCATCGTCATCGACACCATATCGAGGAAATCCCAAACCCCTGTGCAACACGTTCAACACCCAGGAGGACTTGTAACATAACTCAGAAATCTCCTCATCAGACAAATCCCCCAATTTATACTTGTCGTCCCCCGCAGAGTCATCATTCAACTTCTTCAACTCTTCCCATTTGATATTGCAGATATCCGATGCTCTTTGGTAGAAAGACTGATATTTGTAAGCATTGGCGTATTTTTCTTCTTTGGTGGCACTGGTCTTGTGGTCCTGGGTGACATTCAAAATGTTCCCAATCGAGTCCCAGTATCCGCTGACCCCGATAAAGTTGTCGATATCAAAGTCCAACGAAGGTATCGAATCCGATAATAAACAAGACGATACATCTTGCGGGTTTGACGAGTCACATAACAGCTTGGTGCTGTCCTCCAGTGACCCCACCAACAACGGATATAATGAGTTCAAGCAACTTGTAAAGTTACCCGTGCCGTTTACTGTGAATTTGCGGTTGTTGTTGATAGTCTCAATCTGCAACTTTTGTTGGAGTCCCTGGGGCAAGCAAGGGTCTTGAAGTACCAATCTTTTGTCGTAATCCTTGTTCACGTCCTTCAAAGCATTCTCCGCAAGTAGATTGAGATACTTGTCATGCGACTGGTACATGCCGTAGCCCAAAAAAGAGGTGGAGAACACGTCGTAAGAGAGGTCCGCGCTTGACTGACCAACAGATGCAAGCTGTAATTTGTAAAGGGTGCTGGAGTGCTCTGAAACTTCAGTTTCATTGGGTTGGAATGCAATTTGGGTAGATGCACCGCCCATATCTAGCAACCCATAAGTGTGATGCCCCTTCCCATGGTCGTGCATCTCAGGGCTGTTGAAAGACCCCATCAAATAGTTGAGGGCCACCCATCCGTACAACCCTTCAACGTCTCCGTTTATCACATTGATGTGCGATCCACAGTCCGGAAGATAAAAATTGGAGTGACTCTGTATGTATTTGCAAGTATTGTCCAAGATTTGATACTGCTCACTTGGCTTCAACAAGCGCATTCCCGCCGTGGCGTGGAGGAAAATAGGAGTTCTATACTGTTGCTCCTTTGGCACCACTTTTGAGGCGGCAATTAAAAGCTTTTTAACGTGGTCGTGGCCCACGCCTCCAGGGTTCAGTCTGAACGAGGAGATGCCAGGCTTGATCTTCTTCTTCCATGTGGGTCTTGTGTATATTGAGGGCAATCTGTCGTCGATCTTGATGGAATCCGGCTGATGCTTGTTCTTTCTCTCGCCTTGTTTCAATTTGTGGTGTTCCTCATCTTCAGAATCACTTGCATCACTATCAGACACCTCACTGTCATCATCATCATCATCATCATCATCATCTCCATGTGCATCTCGAGGGTCAAGCTTCTTCACCAACACAGGCTGAGACTTCTCTATCAGTATGTCATGCTCTATCAAGTACTCTGCGCTTAGCCAGTTGTAAATGTATGCTCGAGAACCCTTGGACCCCGCATCAATAATAATGATGTAGTCATAAGGGATTTTGTTCTTGTTGAAAACACGCCCTTTGTTCTTTTTGTCMCCCCGCCGATGATATACCATATTCACCTCCTCTTGTTCAATTCAAGACTCAAGTGTACTATGAAATGCTCAACAAAGTCTTGGAAGATTTTTATGTCTCCGAGAAGTATCTGCCTTTTCTTGTCTTTTCTTTTATTTTCTCTTATTTTCTAGATGAAACGTCTATCTTATCTGAACTGTCCTGACAATTCAACCAAAATTTCAACCTGTTGGCACCTCGGTGCTTCTTTCCAAATCTATTCTTTCACGGTCGATGGAGTCCAATCCAAATCCAAACGCAGAAGACTTGTCCAGTTCGAAAATACTCAGGGTTGGAAACAATTCTATGGAAGAAAAAAAAAAAAAATTCAACCACCATACAAAAAAAAAGCGAGGCTACCCGGTGGGCCCTAATCAACATTTTGCTGTTTACCATATCGACTACTTACCACTAATCTAAAATGTATACTATGCCTATGCCTCTTGTGCTTGCTGCTAGTGCCCAGCTTCCTCAGCTCGCTGCCGCCTCGGTTAATTGCGAGATCTCCGATCCGATCTCATTACTCTTCACTTTCTTGATTTTCTTTGAGTTCTTGTCGCTTTTTCTCTTTTTGCCTTTACTCTGCTTCACGGGTCTTTGCTCATCTTCCGAGTAGACGCCGTCCGGCAAGTCATATAATCTCACCCCTTTTATTTGAAGGTCGTTGGCTTCTTCGTCGTAAGTTTCTAGCTGTTGACAAAAGGACAAAAAGTCTTTGCAAACCAAGTGAATATCAACTTTTTTGCTGTCCCCATTGTTGGAATGCAATTGTAACCCAATGTAAAGAGTTGTGATGTGAAGATACTCATTGGACTCATCAGCAATCATCTTCTTTATTTCTTCAGTGTTCTTGTTTTCATCAGTAACCGGGGTATACTGTTTCATCAACTCCTCACCTTTTAAGGTCCCAAAAGCTACAAGAAGTGCTTTCCGTCCAGCCACATCAGCTTTTGGTATGATGAAGCTGTGCTCAAAATACTTGACATACGGATGCGCTAGGCTGATAGCTTCATGAACTTCCAACTTTTGTACCAAGAAACGAACCCTTGACTCAATCCACCCACTCCACTTCAAAGCAGACTCCTCATCACCTTTTGTTGCCGCTGTTACTGCAAGATATGACTTGTAATTGTGGAAAAACTTGTGTTTTTCAAAAAGCGCTGACCATTCTTTCTTTCCAGCAGAAATTTCATTTACAATCTCCCCGCCCCTTTTCAATTCTGCCAATATCACTTTCATTGTGGATGCTGTAATGTTGTGTGTTGCACACATTGAAGGATAAGCTGGAGTAATGACCGGCATTCTATGTTGACGATCTGCTGGATACAACCGTGGATTCCATACTCTCACTTGCAAAGGCCCATCTTCAATTTGCTTCAAAAGCACAGGCTGTGGCCAGGCCCACTGCGTGAGAATGTGGAAAAATCTTGAGACAATCACGGCACTGCACGCATTTGGATACAACTGGCAAATTCTCGCAACCAACATTGCCCAAGCAACCCCACCTGGGAACCCAAAAACATTACCATACACCGCCCTTTGTTGCGCCCAAAGTTTGATAGTTCTCAAAGCATATTTAAAAGCCATTGGTTTGGGGACCAACTGCAATATTTCGTCAGTGACTCTTGTACCATTCAAAGCTCTGATGTCCTTTTCATCAATGTTCTTCAACAAGTTTTTGTCTAGCAAACTCAAGTTTTGGGGAATTTGATTCAAATCCAATTTGGCACATATTAAATCAATAGATATCTGGAAAAACTTGATCTTGATGATAGGCACAAACGCTTCAGGCACAATCACAATTTCGTCCAAGCCTTCTTGTTTTCTCAAGATCTCAGCAAACACGGTGAAGAAATCATCTCTGGTAACGTGCTTTGGAACCACAATCAATGTATCGATATCTGAACCTGGCCCATACACCCCCAAACGATACGAACCAAAGGTAAATATTTTGCCACCAGCATCTTTAGCCATCCCCTCCGACATGTTTTTCTTTATGGACACTGTGTAAACCAACTCTTGCGCCAATCCTTGTAATATCTTCAACACCTTGATTCTCTTTTTGGTGGCTTCTTCAGTTTCAAACGATCCCTGCTTTTTGAGCTCTGTGATCATTTTGCTATTCAAAGCGGTCTCAGCATCCGTGGACGCCTTCAAAGATATAGGAGGCGTCACGCCGAAAGTCTTCAGTTGCATGATTATTTGGTGTTGTTATTGGTTTGCCAAACACTTTTGGTTGGTTTTGTGGTGATGATATTTGTAAAATAGTAACGATTTGTTGCCATTTTTTTTTACTCTTTTTTTTTTCTTCACATTATTTCCTTTTTCAATTCTTGCGTGTTTTCGGTTGTGATCGACTTGCTTGGTTGGCGGTGGGCCTAGTTTGAGAATAAGCAGTCAAAAAAAGGTATCTTGCCAGCCGCTGCTTGAGTGATCAAGAATTACACAAGAGAGAAGGGCTGATCTGTAAAGTTCTATAATAAATGTATGTAATGTGTAAGTATTGTACCATCAATTAGGGCTTGAATTGACAGCATGATAGATGTTAATGGATGAGTCGTTGGCAGACGATGCAGCAAGTACCATTTTATGTGGGTGCAAAGTCAAGTTCAAAATGTTCCCGCTTTTGTGTCCATTGTTTGAAAACGAACTACCGAATAATCCACGCTCACTCAAATACGTATTTCTTTGGTCATTGTAGAAATCGGAAACGGTGTAACCAGAAGTGCTCCATACCTTCACGGAGTCAGAACCGGTTGCAAAGATAGGAGCGTGTTCGTGGACTTTCATACTGTTGAGCAACAAGCCTGTTTCAAACACTTCAACCGGATCGTTCAATCTGATGTCCCAAAGCTGCACCAAACCGTTGTTAGAAGCGCTGATCAACTCTCGGTACCCACCTCTTTGCATGTGAATGTTGTTGATTGAGGTTCTGGACACATCACGCGGGTTTTTGCTGCGACCAATCCACTCTTTGACCATTTCCTCTCTCGGTTTGCATCTTTTATCGTACACTCTGATGTCACCATTACCAAATCCCGCGGTGAAGATACTACCATCCAATTGGTCACAGGTCAAAGAAGTAATGTGGTACGAGGATCTTTTTGGAATGATCCGGTAAAATTTTTCCTTCATGGCATTCCAAATGTTGATTGTTTTGATGTTCCCCGTGGCAATCAAATCTCCTCTGGCCTGCTGCCATTCAAATAAGAAATTGGTACCATCATTGATTCCCATGACATTACTCAATGTTTGCCAAGATGAAATCAATCTGCATCTATCAAGGTCATCAAAATTCAGATAAAGTTTCACGGTCCCATCATTGCACCCCACAATAAGGATTGGCTGATCATCTTCATTCATGAACTGCAACTGCGAGATCTTACTCCCAACTGGGTTTTTATTTGAAAATTGACACAACTTGTTACCATGTTCGTAGTCCCAGACACTCACAACGTCTCTACCATCAGATGTCACTAATTGACCTTCAAATTGTGTAAACTCAAACACCTTAGTTGAGGCCCCCGTGTTGATGGTGGACACTGGCACCGACCAGTCCCCACTCAAAGAAAGCTCTTTGTCACGTTGTGCAGACGCAATCAATGCATCGTTTCTCGAGTTTCTCCACACTGAGAACTTGTGATCATTTTCATCGATCAACGGCTGATTGTCAGGGAATTTGGTAAGTTGCGGGGTTTGATAATACTCTCTGCAAAAGTCCAAAAGCTCAGACTTTAGTGGGATCAGCGGTTTGACTTTCTTCAAATTCTTTGGGGTGAACCTTGGGGGCAACGGATGAGGTAATGAACCATAGGACTCACCATCAAAAAGCTGGTAATTTCCCAATGATTTAAATTGCTGGCCGGGCATGCGTTTGGCCTTATCAGAATTATGCTGTTGCTTCCCATTCTCAGAAGTCACTCCCGCTGATCCTGTGATGGTTTTGATAATATTGGAAATAGAGGTTGTTCTATGTAAAAGACCCTCTACTGCGTTGAAAGAGCCATATGAGTTGACAGATCTGACTGAGGCATTGTCACTTCCTCTTCGAGTTTGATTCCCATTGCTTGTGCCATTTTGATAAGCAGACACAGTTCTCCTATTATGGAGTAATTCCTTGTTGGACCGCTTGCCATTGGACAATTCGTTTCTCGATGACGAGGATAAAGCAGAGAAGGATGAACCGAAAAACAGATCCCCATTAGTTGTGCTAGCAGCATTTCCATTATATTTTGAGTCCTCATCCTTGAATAACTTGTGCACCAAGTAGTCATAGCAATATTCAAACGGCTCTTTCAATTCAGGAGACTCCCTCAAGGAGTTCAAGACACAAATGATCACTTGCTCAGCAAGATTTTGCACTTCATCATGTGGGTCCGAACTGAAAATCATTAAGGCTTTCCATAAAGCACTATGGATGGTACCATAAATAAGAGCTTTAGAACGGAACTCGTATAGTTCCTCGTGCGCCTCAATGATCACAATCTCTTCTTGCAAGGATGAAAATGCTGCCAATCTATAGAATGGCAAATACTTGCTGATATATACCGACAAAAAAATCACCATTTCTTTCCTCACAGAAACCGAGGCATCGTAGATATTGCTCAACACTTCTTCCGCCAACTTGTTCTCCAACTCAGAGATTTCTTCAGGCAATTTGTACTTCATTGGTTGTCCGGTGGTATCGTTGTCATCATCAGTTGTCAAAAAAGTAGCAAACCCATGAATAATCGCAGAACGCAAATCTGGAGGGCTGTCTTTCTTATGGAAAATTTTGATCATTCTATACATCAAATTTTCACGGTAGGCCACGAATTTTGCTTGTGGTGACCCATTCCAGGCTTCTGAAAGGAAAAGTGCTCCCCATAGCGATAAATTCGGGCATTTTTCTTGAGTACCTCTCTCTGTGAGTTCCACGACTTTGATGAACAAATCAGGATCCATAAGTCTATCTCTGCCGTTGCCAAAATCTTTGATGAATAAGGTCAACACCACCAATGCCGTGGTCAAATGGTGGTTAGTCAATCCATTCAAATAATCAATGATTTTATGCGGTTGTGCTTCGAAATCATTATCACGAGGGCCTTCATTCACTGGAGTGGTCTTGAAAGCAGTCAAGGTTGGCCTACCGATCTTGGCCTCCAAAAGCTTCTGCCCTCTTGCTTGTTTATCAATACTTTCAAAATAAGCCTTTTGGTGTCTCACCTGCATCTCGCTTAATTTTTCATTTTCTGGTACTAAAATATAGTAGAAGTACTCATATGTGCAACCTGCAGATGTGAGCAAGTCATTTTGAAGGTTTTTGTAATCACACGCTAGCAATTTAGCCCACACAAACGATAACATTGGTTTGAGTTGTATCACTGGAGATTGAAGCAATTTCACGACATATGGGAAAATCCCCAAGTTCAAAGCTAAAGACACAGCCCAGGGACCCAAGTCAACAAAGAACGCCAAAAGTTTCAAAGCCCTAGCACGATATTTTGGAATCAAAAGCAATTGGAGGGTCATTGCAAGTTGTGGAGGAGGAATCATTGAAGATCTACCATACTGGATCCATGTTTTTAAATAGTCAAGTGAAGCGTCAAAAAAATTGGAAAAAATGTAACGAGGGCTTTCAGTTAGTGCTGCAGAGAGGGATTTATTTTTGTGAAGCTCTTTAATTTGAACCAAGGCCGTTAGAAAGTGTTCAATTGCCATATCCCAGTGATTCCACAATTCATGATCATGACAGTCCGGTAAAGCAGGATCTGACATGGGATTGCAGTTGTAGTACTTCATGATTCTTTGAGCGAGCAAAAAGTTACGGAACATGCCGCAACAGAATTGATCTTGTCTGAAACAGCGTCTGAATAAGTTGCGCGGAATCTTTGTGTAAGCAATAGTGTCGGCAATTGAATTGAAAATGTACATCAAGTCAGCAATTTGATCCTTTTTGTCGGGTGGTTTCTTGAAAAATGAGGTGTCGAAGTCACTCATCTTATGGTACTTCATTTGGAAATCTTGCAAATTACTCAAATCCTTATCGAAAAGACCTTGATAATAGTTGGCAAACAAAGGATTTCTTAACAAGAAAAACTTGACAGAAATCTCAATAGGTGTGGTCATACAACAGGTGAACAAGTCTGCAGGAACCTCGGGTAGCGATGGTAGCGTTTCATTAGAAGAGCATGCCGCAAATTGATAAGACTCCAAATACAAGTTAGGGTTCACTGGGGTATAGGGATTGCTTGCCATATTGTTGGTTTTCATGTTGGGATTTTGGTTGAAACCATTATTCATGGCGAAGTTGTTTTTGCCATAGTATTGTTGCTGTTGTTGTTGCTGCTGCTGCTGTTGTTGTTGTTGTTGTTGCTGCTGTTGTTGCTGCGGCGAAAGACCGTTATTCATTGAGGATCCTGGCTGACCTCGATGTAATTGCTGCTGTTGTTCCTGAGCTCGAAGTCTTCTTTGCCTTTCATTATACTGATCGATTTTTATTTGGGTGTGTGCCTTGAAGCCATTCAAAAGATTTCCTGCCTTATTACAGTCATAAACAAGGAGACTAGGTGCACCCAACCAGTCTTGTAAGTCATTGATTGACACCGGAATGTACTGCGTGTATTGTCTGTTGAATACCCATAGTTCACCAGAGGGAGTAGGATTCGGCACACCATGGCCATTGTAGTGAAACATATATCTATTGACTTGGGCATTCTCTTTTGAGGTTCTTCGCCATGTCATCAAAGCTTTCTTCACATCATCTATCACGGCATCTGGATAAGCTTTGAATGTGCATTTCAAAGCCATGGCTTTGTACTGCTTCACCACACACTCAGCTACTGCAGCAGCAGCTTCCGAATGTTTTTGACCAAAAGAGTAAGGGTCGATCCAACCTTCAACCTTGGCGAAGGGTTTGCCTTTCCTTCCCTCAGGAGGATCCACCGAGGCATTTAGGCATATGAACACCCCTCCATGCAAGGTTTGAACTTTGGGGCTGTTGCTTTTCCAATCGGACGTGAACTGATAGTAATTCCCCTTTAGCGCCTTTTCTTCGGGAGTGATTGGCTTGTAATTGTCATGATACTTTTTCCCACAGAAATACAAATAGAAATGGGTCAAATGTTCTTTGGTATTCTCGTAGGCATCTTCGAATCCATGCCTCGTTTTGTTATTTAGTGGTTTAAACTCAAATCCAGGATCCTCAGCGCCAACATCTCCGTTGATTATACTGTTACTCAGTACCTCCGATGTATCCACAGAGTTTACAGGCCCTTTCGTCATGGTATGATCAAAGCTCTATTCTCGTGTTCAAGGGTGATGAAGGGCTGTGATACATGTACATCTCACCAAGTAGAAGACTTTTGCAACTTCTTTTTTCTTTGGGCTCACTGAAAAAAAAAATTATAATCAAATAGCGCCGCTTAGTAAAATGGCAGCAATCCAATAGATGACCATCCACAGAGACTACAGTAGTAGTAGCGTTTTCTGATCCAGGACAAGCCAATAAACAGTGCTTTATGGACGATACCGCGATGTTTGCTATGATGATAAGAAGCGATCGAGCCCTTGTTTCTTACGAGTTGATGCTTGTAATCAGCATCAACAGACAGGCTTCTTGAAAGCCCAACTGCTTGTGTAATAACCATACAATTGGAAAGCAGATCATGGATATGTTTGTTATCAATCTCTACTGTGATGATGCCGATATCTTTCCCTCTATAATGATGCTCTTATTGGTACAGCTTATGAATGGGACGTGAAATGGCACTATTGTTTTTCTCTCCTTCTTCTAGCGAGCTTTCCTCGTGAAACAGAGTCCGCAGCTGCCTGCAACTTTGCCTTTGTAGGGTCCTTTTTCACAATTCTTCTTCCACCCTTTTCCAATTCATGGTTATCAAGAAAGTCATCCAAAAGACTTTCCAAGTCCTGCCTTTCATTTTTGATATCGAATTCTTTAGGTTCGTCTTGTGAGTATTCCTCTTCTTCTTTATCGTAATTGATTTGGAGTTTTTCGAAACGGTCGTCTAACAAAGTGAGGCCTTCACTTCTGAACAAAGCGGACGATGACATGGAGAATGACGAAGTATCAGTCATGGCACCCTTCTTCTTTCTTTCTTTTGTCTTGCTTTTCTTTGCTTTCTTACCACTAACAGCTGCTGAAGAAGGCACAGCATTGTTAATGTCTGGCAAATCTGCAAGCTCGTCACCTTCTTCATTTTCATCATCAAACTCATCATCGGAGTCCCACTCATTCCGCTTGTGTTTATTTATGGCATGATACTTTCTGAAATCTGCCTCCCATCCCTGATCTCCTTCTTTCTCAAATTCATCGGTATTATAACCTGTGTCGTCAAAATTATCCATATCCCATTCATCGTATTCATCATCATCGTGCTCATTGGCAGGCTTTTCACCCCCTTCTATCAAGGCATTGAAAACGTCTTCATCATCATCAACGTATTCTTCATCATCCAAAGCTTCTAGCACTTCCCTCAACTTTGGATCCATATCCGGCTTGAAACCTGCGATTTCGTCCGGGACGTTTTGCATATGCTGATACTTTGCCTTTCTGGCAAAGAATGGGAGTCCGGCATCTTCTGATGGCTGTTTGGTTGTATCTGCAATTAAGTCCTCTTTGATAAGAATCTCAGTAGCTTTATCTTTTGAAGATTGCTTCTTGTCTTTTGGAACAAAGTAGCCTGTTCCTTCTCCAATGGGTTTCAAATGCTGCATATAATCATATTTGGAATCGTCGTAGGTGATACCATAAAGTGCAGCCTCACCTTCATTCTTTCTGATTCTCCCAGCTTCCAACTCAGCTTCCAACTCCTCTTCTAACTGGGCCCTTGTTTTGACTTTTGCAGAGGCAGATGCGGTCTTCTTTCTTTGGGAATTCTTGTTCTCAATAGGGACCAAAACGTTTTGAGATGCCTCCTCATCGTAGTATTTGGTGTCCTCGTGGGCACGGTGCACTACAGTATATGTCTGGGAGTTTTGCTTATTGAACCTTTTTCTCGAGGAAACGGTCTTCTGGGTCTTTTCCAGTGTTTCGGCACTCATCTTTTGTGGGTATTATAAAGCTTTTCTTGCTTGATGAGGTCGTTATCAATCTTCCCAAAATGGTACGAAAATTTTTGATCTTCCAGATTTTTTTTTTTCCACATTTATTAGAATCATCATCATCATCTCATCAGCGATGGAAGCGACCGATGAGTCGATATTTGTAGCCAAATTGAGTTGTACATCCTCCTAGGACATCTTTATTCATTGTTGGACACGGGATCATCTCACACAACAGCCCTTATCGAAGGAAACCGTCGCAGAGCGAAGGCCCAGAGTGCCTGGAAGGTGAGGCGTTATAAGGGGAAGGAAGGGCACCTGTGCGCAGGCAGCCTGCAAGGTGGAAAAGAAAAAAATTTTCCCCGTTGCAGTGCAGAAAATTGCAAATCGAGCCACTCTGAAAATTATCCGTATTCTTCACAACTTCTTTATGCCCGGTTCACCCTCAACAGTAGTTACAATTGTTTGTTTACTTGGATAATGAGTGACAACAAACGTCGGAAAAGTCAAAGCGAGGACCGCCCCTTGTTCTTCGGGAAAAGCCCTGCCTCACACAAGAAGTTGGCAATCCCTCAATCGAAAACCACCACATCCGACAGTGAAAGTGCCGAGGAGTTCAGTGCCAGACATTTGAACAAGCAGTTCGCCAACTATAATCAGCTTGGGCTTGATGCTAGCAACATTAACAATAACACAGACGAGACTTTTATTCCTTCAAAGCCGGTGCTGATTGGCAACAAAATATCGAGTAACAACATTAATAGCAATAGATCCCAGAACAGAGAGTCTGTTCTTTCTCAAAGTTTGAGGAAAACCACCAACACGAACAGACATATGAAAAACAATGGAAGCAACCCTAATCTCGCTAGTATCAACAACCAAGATTCAGCCGTTGCCGAAAGTCTTACGGAGTTTAGCCCCCACTCGTTCAAACGGAATTTATCATCATCTACCAATGGAAACAGTCATGGGAACTTGTTCAGTTTGAGCAACACAGGCAGATCCCCAAGGCCTTCTAGTAATGTTGATGCTGAGAACCCTGACTCTACTACCATCGACATTATTTCGCGCCATTTGGTGGGTGGCGGTAGTGCGTCGCTGCCGGTGATTGATTCTGATGAAGCATCGGTGGGAAATAACCGTGACAACCCTGATGAAGCATCGGATAATGACACCGGTTCTTTGGCTCCGGGAGGTGAGGAATTCGATTCACTACAATTACAAGGGGGTGACATCACAAGGGAAATATACAACTGGAAAAGAGACCATTCAACCCGGGCTGTAAGAAGATCAAAATCAATTACTTCCGTTTCAAGAAATGGTTCATTCTCAAGCTTCAATAATCCTAATAACATCCCAAGCGACAGTCACGATACCAAAGCCAATAAGAACATTGGCTATCACACTTTTGCTGAACCTGACTTGAACGTGAATGACATTTTGCTTCCAGGTGGGTTTAGAAGAAGCTTTATTGCTCAAAAACAGGCTAAACAAGGTAAATTGAAAGCAAACCAGAAACCGACTTTCTTTACAAGGAATTTCATTGAGTTCTTGTCCTTGTATGGACATTTCGCTGGCGAGGAGTTTAGTGATGAGGATGATGACGAAGACGAAGAAGATGAAACAGCAGAGGGGGAAGAATATTTCGACGATGATGAAGCGACAACAATAGACATTGAGCGCGGCTTTGAAACTGATCGCTTGTTGATACCTAACAATGATCTATCCAGGATTAGAAGAATGAAAAGCAAACACAAGGCCAAGACGATATCTGCAACCGACGCAGAACCAGAAGCTCTAGTTTCTAACTTCAAAGCAGTTTTACTTCTTTTGAAAGCTTTCATTGGCACGGGTATTTTGTTCTTACCAAAAGGGTTCTACAATGGTGGCATAGTGTTTTGTATTGGGGTCTTGGTGTTCTTCTCAGTGCTCTCCTTTTGGTGTTTCTTGCTTCTAATTGACGTGAGAGTCAAGTCTGAAGTCGACAGTTTTGGAGATATTGGACGCAGATATTTTGGTAATCTGATGAGAATCTCAATCTTGACATCGATTGTGTTGGCTCAGATAGGGTTTGCCTCGGCGTACATTGTGTTTGTTGCCCAAAACTTGAAGTCTGTGTTGATTGCTATTTGTGGTAAAGACTTGAGCATCTCTTTCTTGATTTTTCTGCAATTGGTCGTTTTTGTACCATTGTCTCTCACTAGAAAGATTTCCAAGTTGTCTGGAACAGCTTTGGTTGCTGATTTTTTCATTTTGTTGGGGATATTGTACATTTACTACAATTGCACAATCGAGATTGCCACAAACAGTTTCAAGCATGTTGAATTCTTTAATCCAAATGAATGGACCATCTTCATTGGTACGGCCGTGTTTACTTATGAAGGCATTGGTTTATTGATTCCTATTCAGAAATCCATGAAGCATCCAGACAAGTTTACCCTGTGTCTTGGTGGTGTCATGATTGCCATCACCGTGGTCTTTATCTCCATTGGTGCTATTTGTTACTTGGCTTATGGTGACAATGTCCAAACCGTGATATTGAATAATTTCCCACAGGATAACAAATCAGTGAACATCATCCAGCTTTTATACTCTATTGCTATCCTCCTTTCAACCCCATTGCAACTTTTCCCAGCTATTAGAATTTTGGAAAATGGAATTTTTGGACCTCACAGATCAGGCAAATACAACCTCAAGATCAAGTGGAAGAAAAACATGTTCAGAATCGTACTCATCATCATAACCTCTTTGATTTCCTGGGTGGGGAACTTGGACTTGGACAAATTTGTGGCATTGATTGGAAGTTTTGCATGTATCCCCTTAATCTACATTTATCCTCCAATGTTACACATCAAATCCTACTTGGAAGAACAGGGCGGTATCACCAACGGAGCAGCAAGAAACAAAATGTTCAACAACCAGCTTGCATTGTATGGTAATATTGTCGTCACTATCTTTGGGATGGTGTTGATGGTGTACACCTCTGCAGATGCTATCAAGAGTTGGGTGTCGTGAATCGCTTTGATAATTATATAAAAATATTCAATGTGGAATTCTCTTTTATGAAAAACACCTTGTATTTGAGCTTTTTTTTAGAAACAAAGTTTGGAATAGGAACATCAAAGTACTCTGTTTTGGTTTTATAGTTTTTGTTCAAGTTCTTCAATTTGAACACCGAATTGGGTGAATCGAACATGACTTCGTAATCACTTGCTGAAGTCAATTCAGAGCTGATGGCGATCAAAAGTCGGTATCCTTGAGTTTTGTCTTGAAGGCCTGAAAATTTTACTAGATAATGAAGATTTGGCTTATTTGTTGGTATTGGGACCTGTATGTTACCATTGCCATTTTTGCTCGTTACCTTCTTCCTTGTAGCAGTATTAGTACTTACTGGGTCAATTTCTTCGATAATGAGCTTTCCGTTTTTGGGTGGCAGCTGTTCATCTGCCAGGGTTTTAAATATTGAAATTTCATCGTTCACAGGTTGATTTTTCGAGTCCTCGACCGCGTCCAAATACAACAAGTGATCGCTCTCCTTCTGAAGCTTCTCCAATTGTGTCCTCCCACTGTTGACCAAGTCCTGCTTTACCACTACTAGCGGTATCAATTGGCCTTTGTAACTCAACTTGGGATACTTGATGGAATCTCTGTCCAACTCAAACCCTCCTCTCACTTCCACGCTCTCAATGCACCACTCAGACACTATGTGGCGAAGCTCTTTATAAGCCTGGCACCAAGTCATGCATCGGTCATTGATGAAACAATCGTACACATACGAAAGTACCCCTTTATTATCAGTGTCCTCCCGCTCGCCTGACGTGATTAACGGTATCTCCCACTCATTGCTCACTATCAAAGGATAAACAACTTCAGGCTGAAACTTCTCGTTGTGATGTTCTGGGAGAGGAACATGAGGATTACTGCAAACATTGATAAAAACTTTGGCTAATGACTTGCGAAATGGATCCCGAGTGCCTGCCAGTAGCCTTGTTTTGACCACAAAGCCAGGCTTCGGCTCAAGCGTGAGCTTCTCAGCTGATTGTTCTATCATCGACATTGCTATTGTCAAGCATAGTCAGTGTTGGATTCACATAGTTGGGCTACCACTCCTAATTATAGTGGTGATTCTCAGATTTTTTAAGGGGTTATCCGGCCGATGGTTATGAGCTATAAGCTCTCAGATTTTAACAATCTGAAGGAAAATATGATGTATGGAAAGCCGGCCTAGTATAGTGGTCAGTACGGGTCGTTGTGGCCGACCAGACCCAGGTTCGATTCCTGGGGCCGGCAATTTTTTTGCTAACTCGGAGAATGAGTTGAGAAGGAATCATGAATCTATCCCACGATGACACATCTTACTTGAAACCTACAACATTCTAAGGAAGATTCTATAAGTGTATCTATGTATGGCTAAGGAACGAAATGATATCTAATCACCGTGGTTGACCGAAATTGAGTAGAAGTCGATCTCAGTTGGGACATTGCCTTGATTGTAATTCCCGGCTTTAAAGTAGCATGTTGGATTATCCAAGTAACTAGCATCAAGGAATGTCTCGTTCTTACCATTTATCAAAATGCTCATCTTGTTCTTTTCGTATCTGATCTCATAACTGAACTTTTGACCTGGGGTGATTTGGCCTACTACTGTCTTTGCACCGCTAACAACAGCGGTCAAGACGCCTTTTTGGGAGTAGAAGAATTCACAAATAGGCTTGACCGCGCTTTGCCCTTTTTTTGGAAGGATTTGTCCTATGGTAGTTCCATGAGTGCCATCATCCAAACTGACGGCAGCAAGAGTAACTTTTAATCTGTTCAAGGAAGCAGTTGGCACCCAGCTTTTGTCTTCTTTCAACTCTGTACGACAATGTTTACTACCCGAGGTGGTGACACATCCCGTGCCTTCAGGAGAGCCTGGGACCTTCATGACGATAACTTCCTCGCCTTTGACAGTTGATTTGTAGAAGTAATCACTAGAATAACCACCCGCTAACTCAGCACTTTTGATTGTGTCAGGCTTCTTTGGCTGCCCAATAGGCAATTGAAGTGACCATTTTGATAAATCTATTCCTAGGGAAGTAGAACCAGATGAAGAAGAAGATGAAGAAGAAGAAGTGGATTTGGAAAGGGTTAAGTCATCGCTGGTTCTGGACTCACGTTTAGAACAACTTCTTCCTTTGATGATAGCACAACTGGCCTGCGAAACTAAAAGGAAATATAATATTGAACTTGGAAGCATAGCTGTGGACTAATGGCAATGAATGATAATCAGGAAGATAAATTGTGAATACGAATATGGAGGGTCCTAGAAAAAAAAACAGCAGGAAAGTGACACCTTTTATTCATCTTTGCCGGCACCTCACCGATAGGATAGATGAGTCCAATTCTCCTCTATAACGAGAATTCCCGTTCCAGTCTCAGCCGTGCAAGATTTATCACTCAAAATGTGGTAGGAGGGAGAGCCTTTTTTTTTTGAAACCCGGTGAAAAATACCACAAAAAAGTACTGACAACTGCGTCTGCATAAACTATTTCTAAGGTTGGCCTGCCGACAATATCCAATACCAAATACTCACCAACTGAACCGTTGAGTGGTAGATAAGACACGCATGCGTATATCATCCTGTTACAGAGCTGCAGGGAAAGCCAAGTTTTCTCTGTGCGCCACATACTCGGATTCAACGTACCCCAAAGCATTTTCAATCTCATTGCTATGCAACCCTTTGATTTTGTTTATCTCCACAGAGGTGTAATTGACTCTAGCCCTTCCAATTTCTCTCATCGGTCTGGCCATGTCCAATGAACCGTCTTGTTTTTTGAATCCCTGCTTCAATGTCACACACTGGTCTTCATGGAATGATCCTTGCACTGCAAGAATGCCCACTGGTAATAGTCCTGCTCTGTTTCTTCTTGTCAATGCTTTTGAAGCTCCCTCATCAACAATTATTGTTCCATATGACTTCAACCCATAAAGAAGCCAGAGCTCTCTGTTTTTCTTGGAGTTGTCGCCCTTTTGGCCAATGAACCTAGTGTGTAATGGAACCTTGTTCATGGTCAACTTTTGAAACTCGGCCTTTTGTGATTCCAAAAAGTCTTCCTGAGACTCTGTGTTTGTTCCCATCTTTTGTCCTTTCTCTGGGGTTAAATCAATGTTCAAATTCTCCAAGTTTGGGAGGCCCTCCTGCTCATTTTGTATGTAAGCAACAATACTGGCAATGTTTCCTGGCACTGAGCTTTTTGTGATGATGGTGGTGACTGCGCCTTGTGTAGCTATTTCTGCAGCAATGAGTTTGGTGGTCATTCCACCAGTGCCAACGTCACTCCCACCACTAGAGGTATCCACATGAAGATCATCCATGTTGCTGACTTTCAAGATTGGGATGGCACTTTTGCTTGTTCGTGGGTTTTCAGTGTACAAACAGTCAACATCTGTCAACAAAAACAAGTAGTCTGCTTCAATCATAGCAGCAGTGACGGCTGAAAGGGTATCATTGTCACCAAAACGAATCTCTCGAACGGATAGCGTGTCATTCTCGTTGACTATCGGAATGATGTTCATATCTAAAAGCTCGTTGATAGTGTTTTGCGCATTCTTGTACTGAGACCAATCAGCAATGTCATTCTTGGTGATCAAGATCTGGCCAATAGGCTGGTCTAGGAGCTTGAAAAGATCGTCCCACAACGCTATCAAACGC
The DNA here is from genome assembly GCA_002895615.1 of Saccharomycopsis sp. UWO(PS) 91-127.1. Taxonomy (NCBI): domain Eukaryota; kingdom Fungi; phylum Ascomycota; class Saccharomycetes; order Ascoideales; family Saccharomycopsidaceae; genus Saccharomycopsis; species Saccharomycopsis sp. UWO(PS) 91-127.1. The sequence goes on from JNNM01000006.1 coordinate 119,376, forward strand.
CCCTGTCCGATCGAGGCAAGAGCTTGAACCTTTGATAACTTCTTGGGCTTAGTCTTCAAACCAACTCTCTTCAAACCGACGGCAATTGCACCAGACGACACAATGACTATTCGATGGCCTTGTCTTCTCAACTTCACCAATGTCTCAACAATGAGAGACATGTTGGCGATACGGGGTTCCCTAGTCTGCTCATTCACAATGGATGAGCTTCCCAACTTCACAACAATTGTTTTTGGTTTTGCCGTCATCATGTGTCAACTGTGATTCAGTGCTGCTCCTTTGAGAAGGGAAGGGGGCTTCATCAGAGTAGGGATGATTCATCTTTCAATTTTTTTTTGGGTTTTTTTTCGCATTCTATCTAGATTTAAGGATAAAAAAAAGGTGTTTGAATGTAACCTTCCTTTGCCCTAAGGGATACGAGATAACTCAATAAAGACAAGTCCGAGCACAATGGTTCACTATATAACACTTGCTACATGCAATCTCAATCAATGGGCGCTTGATTTTGAGGGAAACAGAGACAGAATTGTAGAGAGCATCTTGATTGCTAAGGAAAGAGGTGCCAGATTGAGAGTGGGCCCCGAGTTGGAGATCACCGGCTATGGCTGCTTGGATCACTTCTTGGAAAATGACATTTTTTTGCACTCATGGGAGATGCTTGGTAGCATCTTAACGAACGAAAAGTGCAGTGGGATCTTGTTGGACATTGGTATGCCAATCATGCACAAGAACGTCCGATACAACTGTCGGGTTTTAGCGTTTGACGGAAAGATCATTTATATTAGACCAAAGATGTGGTTGGCGAATGATGGGAATTACCGGGAAATGAGATTCTTCACGCCATGGACCAGACCAAAGTATGTGGAGAGCTTCATCTTGCCTCGAATGATTCAAAAGATTACTGGCCAGTTGACGGTTGATTTTGGCGATGCTGTCATATCGACTTTGGACACCTGTGTTGGGGCAGAGACATGTGAGGAATTGTTCACTCCACACTCTCCGCATATTGATATGGCACTTGATGGCGTTGAGATCATCACCAACTCCTCTGGATCTCACCACGAATTGCGGAAATTGGACACAAGAATGAACTTGATCAAGGAAGCAACCACAAAGTGTGGAGGGATATACTTATACGCCAATCAAAGAGGGTGTGATGGTGACAGATTGTACTACGATGGTGGTGCACTTATTGTTGTCAATGGTGATGTGGTGGGCCAAGGAAGTCAGTTTGCCTTGGATGATGTTGAGGTTGTCACCGCTACCGTTGACCTTGAAGACGTTAGAAGCTACAGATCGCTAATGTCTCATGGACTCCAAGCGGTCAATCAGAAGGAAAAATACAAGAGGGTTCATGTTCCAATTGAGCTTTCGTTGATGAGTGATACTTTTGATTTATCGATCGCGCCAACAAAGGCTTTCCCAATCCGTTATCATACTCCGGAGGATGAAATTGCTCTTGGACCTGCGTGCTGGCTCTGGGATTACGTGAGAAGATGCAAAGCTGCCGGTTTTTTCCTACCGTTGTCTGGTGGTATTGATTCCTGTGCCACTGCGGTGATTGTGCACTCCATGTGTAGATTGGTGGTCGAAGCTGCTGGGAACGGTAATCAGCAGGTTATCAAAGATGCAAAAGTCGTTGCAGGAATACCAGCAGATGATGATTATGTTCCGAAAGATCCTGCTGAGTTTGCTTCAAGAATTTTCCATACCACCTTCATGGGAACCGAGAACTCCTCAGCCGAAACAAGAAGCAGAGCCAAAGATTTGGCAGCAAAAATCGGTGCTTATCACGTTGACTTGAACATGGACTCATTAGTACTTAGCGTCGTTAACTTGTTTGAGGTTGCAACCGGAAAGAGACCGATTTTCAAGATCTTTGGTGGCACTCAGACTGAAAATTTGGCGTTGCAAAACATTCAAGCCAGACTTCGAATGGTGTTAGCTTACTTGTTTGCTCAATTGTTGCCTTGGGTAAGAGGGAGAAAATCAGGGGGATTGCTTGTCTTGGGGAGTGCCAATGTGGACGAATGCTTGAGAGGATACTTGACCAAATATGACTGTTCGAGCGCGGACATCAATCCTATTGGTGGTATATCAAAGACAGATTTGAAAAGATTTATTGACAGCTCGTCCAGGAAATTTGATCTTCCGATTTTGCAGGATTTCTTGAATGCAACCCCAACAGCAGAATTGGAACCGATCACCAAGGACTATGTCCAGTCGGATGAGATTGACATGGGAATGACTTACGAAGAGCTTTCCATCTTTGGAAGATTGAGAAAGATCAAAAAGTGTGGACCTTTCTCGATGTTCTTGAAGTTGTACCACATTTGGAGTCCAAAGTTGACACCCGAGGAGATTGCTACAAAAGTGAAGAGATTCTTTTTTTTCTATGCAATCAATCGTCACAAGCAAACAGTGTTGACGCCTTCTTATCACGCTGAACAGTACTCTCCTGATGATAACAGATTCGATCTTAGACCGTTTTTGATTGATCCTCGCTTCACTTGGGCAAGCAAAAAAATTGATGCTTTTGTAGCCCACGCCAACAAGGGGAACCTTGACGAGAGTGACCTCCTGACGGTGGATTGATCAATCACTTACATTTATATGGTATGGTCCAAAATTTGGTGTATTTGATAACTGGTGAATTAAATTTATATATGGAGAATGTGTAATTTTTTCAAAGAACGGGCTAATCAATTTGGCTCATCCTCATTGATAGGTCTAAACTTTGGCTGGATTTCGTACGCATTCGGGGTCGGTAAATCATCTTCTAGTTTCTTTTCTTTCCCTTTATCTTCACCATCTCTCTTTGACGTCTTCTTCTTCTTCTTTCCCCTTTTATGAGTGTGCTTGATATCATGTGAACAGTGGTCATGTCCCTTATCGCCCGCATCTTTGCTTTCTGCATCACTATCGCTATCACTGCTGCTACTACTGCTGCTGCTCTCGCTCCCGCTTTCGCTTTCCACCTCTTCGAAATCGGGATCATTAGGGGTGAAGATACAGCAGATTTTACTGCTTTTCTTATTCATGAACTCGTTGTCAACAGTGCCTTCTGCCCAAGCAACCCGGCGTCTTGGTCTGCTTCCTGATTGAGTCTGAGATTGTTGCAGTTCTTCCTGTTCTTGCTGGGGTTCGTCTCCGTCCAGCGCCCGGAGATTGATATTCACGGTGCTGGGTATTGTGATAGTTGTGGAGGTGGTTGCTGCAGTATTTTCTGGCATATTGTAGCTTATTCAATGCAATGTTCTCGCAGATGATCAATGATTACCGGAGATGGGGGTATTTTATATGATCATATCATCAGTAATTATAATTTCTGGAAAGCAAAAGAGTGTGGTTACGAAGCGATGGCGCAAAGGGCATATGGTTAATATCGTACACAGAAGAGAGAGAATTGGATAGGAAGAGGCTAGTTTCTCATGTGCCCCCAGAGAATGGGTATTTTCTTGTCCGATGGCTTGAAGTTTCTTCTCCAGAAGTCTATCAAGGTCACTGCCGTCTTGTTTGGAAAGTCTTCGTGGAGAAAATGCCCGCTGTTCATGAACACAATTAGCTGGAATTTGCCTTGCATCTGGCCGATCATCAAGCCTTTATCCAAATTGTCATTTCCAGCCAAAATCAATAGCTTCGATTGAACCGGCGCATCCACAAAACCCTGGGACAACCCCGTGAACCACGTATTCCAGAATGGTTCTGTTTTTGCCAAGTCGCTTCTCCATTTGTACTTGAAGTTGGGGTCTTGCAAGTCCGGGACATCGTTGAGCAATGCTGGAACCGATACCAAAGCCGACTCTTTGTTCTTAAGCAAGTGGTTGACCTTCATGTGCCAGTTGATTGCCATTTTGTAGGATCGAAAGCCTGCTGGGCGGGCTTTGAGGAATTTATTCATGTGGACAAGTGACTCCACAGCAGTATCCTCCACGATATCGAACATCACAAGCCCTTTGATGATGCTCAAATCAACTAGCCGCTTGTAAAAATCCTCTTTATCTGTACTTTTGTTGAATTTTTGTAGTGCTTCAGTGAGAACTGCGCCGCCCAAACTGTGGCCAATCAAAATGATAGGAGGAGCAGAGACTATCACACTGGGATCTGCGGTGGCGGCCAGCTTCTTTATGATGATATCTTTGAAAAGCGGATCGAGTTCCTCAATGTATTTCTTCAAGAGGAACGCAAAGTCCCCAACAAATGCATCTCTGGAGTAGTCATCCTTGACGTTCGTGGTCTTCCCATGCCCTCTTGCATCGAAGGTGAGAAAGCCAGGCTTGAACTTGTCATCTGGAAATTCCCGTTTCAAGGACATCTCAATGCTTTTGCAAAGTAGCGCAAAAGTCAATCCCGATGAGCCTGCGCCATGGTGGAAGATGAACATTGGAGAGTTTGGGTTTTTGGGCAAGGTGTAATAAACATTGAACTTGTCTCCGTTGGAGTTCTCCATGATCTCATTCTTGTCAAAAAACTCATCCCAGGTTCTCGGCTTGACATCTTCATCTAAGGCATTTGTAGGTGTATTTGTCTCTGGCTTTGGCTTTTGCTCTGCTTGTCTCTTGATGATCTCACTCAATGAAGTAGGTTGCTTCTTGGGAGGGAAAGGAGCATCACCATGGCCAACCAGCCCACTATCTTCTTCTTCTTCTTCCTCATCTTCATTGTTTTCACTGAAGTCATATCCAAGAAAGTTCTCAGCTTCCTTGAGCTTGTTCTTGAAGATCGCCTTATGAAACTCTGACATGATTCTCGTTGGGAGATTGTATCGTTGTAATTCGGTAAAGGGAGTATGTCAAAAAAAAAGATCAAAACAATTACAAAAATATGGTTGCAAAAGATCTAAGAACACACCGCTTTTTCAATCAGCACCCCAATCGAAAATGAGCAAGGCAATCATGTCCAAAACCAAAGAGGAGCTTCTCCAGCTCACAAAGAGTTTAGTTCCGCCATTGCTCCCCAATTTTTACAAGGGCCAACTTGGAAGAATCTTGATATTCGGTGGGGAGTACAATGGTGCAGTGTTCTTTGCTGCAGACTCCTCGGCCAAGATGGGAGCAGACTTGGTCCATGTCATCTGCTCCAAGGAGATATCTCCGGTGCTCAAAGGCTATTCCCCGGATTTGATGGTCCATCCGTACTTGATTGAGGGAACCAAGGAGAACGCTAGCAAAGAAGATGAGATCATAAGAGACGAGGTGATGCCGAAAGTGGCAGCCATTTTGGATAAGGTTGATGTTGTGGCTATGGGCTCAGGATTGGGAAGAAGCTCAATGAATTTGAAGACCGCGGCAGAAGTCATCAAAGCCATCAAGCTGAGAAATTTGCCCGTGGTGTTGGATGCTGACTCATTATTTTTGCTTGCTCAGCAGCCAGAATTGATCTCCGGGTACACGAAAGCCATCTTGACGCCAAATGCCGTTGAATTTGAAAGATTGTACAAAACCGTGGGACTTGAGAAGGGAGAAAGCAATAACAATGGCGAGTTCGACCCGAAGAAGGTTACTGACTTGTCGAAGAAACTCGGTGGGGTGACAGTTGTTCAGAAAGGCCAGTACGAGATGATTGCCAAGGGGGATCTTTTCCTAAAGGTGGAAGAGGCTTCTTCCCCAAGACGTTGTGGTGGTCAGGGAGATACATTATGTGGAGCAATTGCTACATTTGTGGCCTGGGGAGAGAAATACAAAAAGAATCTATGGAAGCATGGGGATGAGATCGAAAACGATTGGATCCCAATGCTTGCAGGGTATGGCGGAAGTACGATTGTTAGACAGGCTTCCAGGTTGGCATTTGAAAGAAAGAAGCGGTCTATGCAGGCATCAGATCTTCATAAGGTCTTGGGGGAGGCGTTCGAAAGGCAATTCCCAGTGACCACGAAGTTGTGAGGGTACATTCTACAATTATCAACAAATGAATAACGACTGATTTTTTATTTTGATATTTCTTACAAGTAGAGAAACGCCTGTATATGTTTGCATGACTTTATGTTGGAATGTTACCATGACTATATTTGTCATTTGACTGATTCCAATCTTATCGTTGTTGTTATCGTTATTGTTATCGTTGCTTGTTTGTTGAGTTTTTCCTCAATATTGACCAGTCAAGATGTTTAAAACTTGAAAGCAGTTTCATTAGTGTAACCCAAATCACCCAAAGCACCGGTTATTGGGCCTTGAGCAGTCTTGGATTCTTTAGCACCAGAAACAGCCTTGTACAAACCCTCTGGCCCACAAATGAAAGCATGGGTCTTTTCACTTGGCTTTGGAACTTCCTTCTCCAAAAAGTCTTTGGAGATGAAGCCAACATGGCCATCAGGGAATTCACCTTTGGCTTCGTTGACAAAATAGTCAACCTTGACCTTGGTTGGGTATTTTTTTGCCAATTCGTCAATTTCCGGTTTCAACAAGATATCTTCAGGGCTTTTAGATCCGTAAATCAAGTGAACCTTGGTGTTATCTTCTGGATTCTTAGCAACGGTAGACAAGATTTGATAGAGTGGGGTGATACCACTACCACCACCAATCAAGGTAAGGGTTTCGAAAGCATTTGGAACGTATTTCCATTTTTGAATTGGACCTTTGAAAGCAACAGTGTCAGATGGACTCAAGCCAAAAATGTGGGTACCAAACTTGGAGTTTGGGTATTTCTTGATGGCAAATCTAATGGTCCCGGTTTCGTCAGCATCCGAGATAGGAGTGTATGGTCTGATGACTGGGTTGCCCTTTTCAGTCACATACTTGCCCAACACCAAAGAGGCAGTTTCCAAACCAGAAACGTGCTTGTCAGAAGGCAATTCAAACACAAATTCCCTAGAATCGTGGGAAATGTCCTTGAAGGACTTCAACTTCAAGTCAATCCATTGACCAGGGTCGGTGAAGGTTTTCAAAGGTGGGGTTGCTACTTTTGGGGCAAAAGCGGTTTTGTAGTAGTAGTAAGCACCACCACCGACTCCGGCAAGGGCGGCAAAAGTAATGAATTTGGAGGATGATTTGGCAGCAGACATGATTCAATTGATCTAGTTAAAGGGTAGAAACTTATTTTGACTTTGTATAACTTACTTAACTGGTGTGTTTGTAAGTATTGGAAGGATCTCGGAAGCAAACTTGGGTGGTTTTCTAGTTCCTTTTAGTGTGCAAATTTATTTTATAGTGTGGAAAAGCCCCACCGTCGGCTGGATTGTGGCAGGGTAACTTCTTCACGGTGCTGCGGAGAGAGCGACGACGGCATTTGCCGACACCCTGGTTGGTCCAGATTGGTCCAGGTTGGGCCTCCTGATCGATTGCTCGCTGGGTTGTCCAAGATGGTTGTTCTACTCATTGCGTTGGATCTTTTGATGCGATCTCTATCACACTATACATAAAAATACCTGTCACCATTTATTACCAAACGTTCTTGCTTCTTCTGTGGCGCACCCCAACGTATCTCGCCAAAATGTTGTAAAAGTTGTCAATCTCATCCTTGGTGAACCCAGCCTTCACCTTCTTCTTCTCCTCCTCGTTGAGCTCTATATCCTTCACTTTGTCCGCCAAAAAGTCTTCGATTTGCTGTTTTTGCTGTTCGGATGCAGGTAAGATCTGGAAAAAATCGCACAATTCCACAACCTTTGAGTTGCCAAGTTCCTTGAACTCTCCAAGGGTCTTGGGGAAACTCTCTGTTTCTACCCCGTCGGAGTCGGGCAATGGCGCAAGCAACGCAGAGTCATCACCATCAGGCAACATCAAGTTCAAGCCTCTGCGAATAGATCTTTCCTCGAGAATGTCTAGCTGACTCTGAAGTTCCCCTACCAATTGGTACAAATCTTCGTTTGTTGCAAAGTCTGAATTGACTACCGGGTCAGACCCCTGGACAGATCCGCCAGCAGCAGTTGCTTCTGCAGGACCAGCCAATGATTGCTTCTGTTTTTCCAACTGAATTTGCATCACTTGCTGGCCAGTTTTTGCAATCACTGTTGTCTGCTGCTGGACTTTCTTTGCCAATGCATCGACTTGCGCCTTGAGCTCTATCACTTCGGAGGACATTGTATGGGCGGCAGGTGTCTATTCAATCTATGATACACAGTTGTAAGAGGTGTTGACGGCGTGGTTTGCTATTCAACTTCCGCTCGAGAGAGACTCACAAAAAGGCAACCTCCCTGCATCCGGCCGGAGCGGAGAACACGCCTCAACCGCAACTTGACTTTTCCACACTGAAAAAAAAAATGTAGCACTGAAAAAAACTGTTGGGATGAGCCAGTAACGATATGATACATATGGATAGTCAGAATGGTTGAGTCAGTCCTGTCTTTCAAGTCGACGGTGCAACTTTCGCGCCCGTATCTCCCCTTTGGTACCATCAGACACATTCAACGGAAAACAGTTGGAGATTTCACCGTGTACCAGCAGCATCTATCCCAGGTATTGAACACACTTTCAGCACTAGCGAAAGAACTTAAATTCCCTACGCGAACCGTGGAGTCTGCAATGAGTCTTTATCAGCGATTCTATCTCTGGAACATGTTTTCATTGTCCAGTCACATGGATGTGGCCATTGCCTCTTTGTTTGTTGCCAGCAAAAACGAAGACACAATCAAGAAGCTTCGAGATATTATAAGCACTGCAAATTACATGAGAAGTATTCCCAACACCAATGAAGCCATTGAAGATCTGAGAAGAGTGATATTGAGGATAGAGAAAAAGCTTCTAGAGTGTATCAGCTTCGACTTTCGCACACAGCCGTTGGACGAAACGGTTATCAGAATATGCAAAGATCTTAAATTATCTTTTGATTTTGCATACATCGCATATATGATGGCTTTTGACTCATTGTTGACAGGAGTCTGCTTGAGAGTGCCGCCACATGCAATTGCTCTTGCCGGAATATCTATTGCAGCAAGGTTTTTGAAGCTTCCAAACTTGCTACCGTTGAACCTGAAGAAATACAAGTGTGACTCAAGGGCTGTTAGTGAGGCTATTCACGCTATTCTTTTGTTGTACGCCAAACACTACAACTATAGCTGCTTGATTGATCAATACCCCCATGAACAAGAAACATTTATCAAGTTGCTTTCAACTTTTTCTTTGGAGTCAAAGTTCCCAAAGACACTGAGACCAGTGATCGAATCAGATCGTTACCTTAAATTGAGCAGTGAATTGATAAGCGATACGGGCTGTGCTCGTTACATGTTGGATAGCCAGCTGGATAGATTCTACAAAGAGATAGAAAAGCTCGAGGACGATGATAAAAATGAGTTCCATAATGGTGCCAAGATCATAAACAATCTTACTGACATAAAACTGGATGATAAAGACGAAGACAACGACAAAAGCAAAGACACTTCCAGGCATGAAGAAGGTATCAGCCAAAATAATGGGGATGATGCTGATATCATCGACATAACTAGCCTCAAACAGAAGGAGGAAATTGAACATGACAATAACAATGACATCGGCTTCAGAAAACTCGACAGTCACAACGATTACAGCTATAATGACTACAACGATACGCACAAACGTCCAAGATACCATTGAGTGAGATTTTTGAGTTCTCTCTTTACAAGCTGTTGAATGAACGATCCCTAAATACCTTCTAACCACCATATTTATCCAATAATGCCTTCTTTTTGGCCAATTTCCTTTGTTTTTCCTGTTCTTTCTGCTTCCTTATACTTAACATCATCGCTGTAGGGCTTGCTTCTGGATGCGATTCCAACATCTTCTTCAATTCTTGCTGTTGACTGGCTTGGTCCATCTCTGAACCTGCCGTCTGCTGTGGGAGCTTTTGTTGTTTAGTATTTTCCCATGCAAACTGCTTCATTTCTTCATACTCTTTGGCTTCCCCATCAAGGTATCTGACAAACAAATTCCGCTCGTTAAACTCCCCCAAATTCGTATCTATCATTGATCTAGTCTTTGGATTGTACGTCTTCTTCTTCTGCTCATGGCTCCCTTCGCCCGCGTCCTCATCCCCTTCCTCTGGCTTCGAGGTCACAGACTCTAAATACTTTGCCTTATCCTCCAACAAACGCACTGTCTTCTCACCTTGGTCTTTTTTGCCATCAATCTTATGAGTGCTGGTGCTGACCCCCAACTCTGCCAACTCTGCTTCTTCATCTTCTTCATCGGAATCAACTAGATTGCCAAGTTTATTCTTCTCCTTGGCTTGTTCCTTAAGCTTTTCTTCCGTCTCTTGCTTCTTTCTCTGATCTTCTCGATATCTCAAAACATTTTTGTCCCACTCGTTCACATCGTATCCGTAGTAATTGTCCCGCTTCAGATCATAGCTCTTGAGCGCTTCTTCATCACGCACTTCTACTGTCTCAGCCGGCACTTCACTCGAATCATCACGATACTGAACTGCAACCTTTCGAGGCTTTTCTAAACAATCGGTTCTTTTATGACTAATTGACCCGCAATTGGTGCACTTGATATTGTTCTTATTTTTGAAAAGCAATTTCCTTTTGTTTCTCACGTCCGTTAAGGTTTTGTGACTATCCACGACGCCGGAGCCTCTCTGGGCAATCGAAAAATCTGTAGCCTTCTCATTCCTATTTCTCCTTTGATGCGCTAGAAAGTCATCAGAGTTTCTCTGCTCTTCTTCAAGTGCTGCCCGGTCTCTTTTCGACGTAGGCACTTTGCCTATGCTCAAGTCATCTGTTTGGTACCAAGGGGCACTGGCGATAAACCCAGGAATGTACTTGTTCTTTGGTTTCGAGTCCTCCAATCCAGACATCTTCAACGGTAGCAGCAGTTCTTGTAACGAGTGATTGTTTATTATACCATAAGCTATTGCCGCTCTTTTGATTTTTTTCCCTGCAATGTGGCTCACGTGAAGAAGCATCGCAGAAAAAGATTTCAAAATAAAATAAAATAAAAAAATTTGATTGATGATGAGTTGAAAGATTAGAAAGAACCCCTAACAATATTACACGAAAGCAAAATGTCTGAAACAGTGTTCGTCAAAAGATTGGCGTCCAACGACCGTAAAGTCCGGGAGAAGGCAATAGATGCTTTGAAGCAATACTTGTCCAAAAACACAAAGGTCTCTCTTTACAAGTACCAAAAACTCTGGAAAGGTCTCTACTACTCCATGTGGTTTTCCGATCGTCCTAGACCCCAGCAGCGATTGGCATCGACTTTGGGTGGCCTCTTCTCAGAGAGTGTGTCTACAAAGAACTTTGTCACATTTGTAGAGGCGTTCTGGCTCGTGATAATACATGAATGGCATCAATTGGATCACCACAGAATTGACAAGTTTTACCTCTTGGTGAGAAGAGTGATAGGGTGCTGCTTCGAGAAACTACAACTGGAAGAATGGGATGAGAATTTTGTTGTGCTGTATATGAATACATTGGAAAAGACTGTTTTATCGGGAAATGTGAAGATTCCCCTTTCACTTCCTAGCCATATTATTGATGTTTACTGGGACGAGATGGAGAAATTGGTGTTTCAAGACATTGATGAAAGCCCGTTGGCCAATGGGAATCTCGACGAAAAGTCCAAAAAGAAGCTTGTCGAGGAAATCAATGAGAAGAAGCAAAGCGCGATCAACAAGTTGCCTTTGAAAGAGTTGTTCGAGGTGTTTGGCAGAATTCAGAAAACTACACCGGTGAAGCCATTGAAGAAGAAAATAACGGAAGATTTGTGGGAAGACGAAAGGTTTGCAGATTATGGCATCGATGTGGGTGATTTTGCTTTCGAGAAAGATGCGGCTGGCGCTGATAAAAAACCTGCTGGAGAGGACGAAGAGGATGATATCTACTTCCAGTAAATGCATATACAAGTATATATATAATAAATCACTTCTGCGTGAGCACCGCCTAGGATACTCGCCAGCCATTTCGTTTCCTTCGCTCGTTATACCATGTAATCTCTCTTTCTCTCTCTCTCTCTCTCTCTCTGTTGGGTTCTCTGTCGAGGCAATCAATGGCTGGGCTCGAGATCTTTCTATGCGCACCCCCGGCCAGTCTCAGACAAAAAGTATCAAGAAACAAATCGAAATTGTGCGACATCGAAGGCATCACAAAGAATCCCCTTTGGCAACAGGGTGGGACAGCTGGATAGTGCACCTTTCTTTTCACTCACCACTACCACCATGTCTTTCTTGTCGATCTTGTCCCAGATTAAAGGCGAAAAAGCGCCGGGACATTCTCCAAAAAAGAGTAATAGCAGGAGCAACAGTCCAAAGCCCAATGTCAGACCCTCTTTAAAAACTCCGAAATCATCCTCAAATTTGAAATCTGTTTCTCACAAGCCGCCTTCTTTGCCCTTTGATGAGGATCCTGCTGTTCAGCGACTCAAAGCGGCCAGACAAGCAGAGAAACTCAAAGAGCAAGAGCGGAAAGAGCAAGCACAACGACAGAAACTAATCAGCCAAGGGCTTGATCCAGACAAGGTTTTGAAAAAGAAGAAGAAAAACATCAGTCCTGCAACGAAACAAGTGGCTTCTGAGAGATCAAGGACCAGCAGCAATGGTAGTGGCTGGAGTAGAGCTGGAAAATCTTCTTCTGCTTCTTCTTCGTCTGCTAACGCTGCCGTTGTCTCTGCGCCTCGCCCACCAGCCAAGAAGTTGAAATTTGATGACTTGATGAAAGAAGCAGAGAAGGTCGATACCACCACGTTGGCTATCAATATGAATAGAAAGAAAGCAGAAACTCCTCCAGCGTCTCGAAATCCACACGTCAAACAAATGCAAAGCTCTCACAATATAAAACAGCGGTCTCCTATGGCATCACAGAAGTTCACAGCCCGGACTAAACCAACCAAGACTAACCCGCAATCGGCTACACTTCAGAAACGTAGGCCAGCAATAGATGGACATAAACCATTGTCTAATGTGGCACCAGCAAAGATTGCCGGGCCCTCAGAAAAGCTTCGCAAGACACTCGAACAAAAAAAGAAAATGCGCGAGCTTCAATCTAGACAGAAAAGATATGGTTATGACGATGATTATGACGAAGAAGACGATGAATTTATTGTGGACGATGATGATCCAGAGGTGTTGGATGATCAAACAGACCCAGGTTATGATCGCAACGAAATCTGGGCTATGTTCAACAAAGGTAAAAAGAGACACTATTACGATGAGTACGATGATGATGACGATGATGACATGGAGGTCGCTGGTGCAGATTTGTTTGAGGAAGAAGAGTTTTCTGCGAAGCAAGCGATGTTGGAAGAAAAAAGAGAGAAGGAGTTGGAGAAAAAGTTGGCAAGAGAGAAACAACAGAGGTTGAAAAAGTACCAAAGATGACAAGATTTAATAAATTTCAAAGACTATGCCTAATATAACATCACTTCATTTAGTTTTAATAACTATTTTCAATTGTAGCGCAAATATTTATTCAGAATCACTATACTCGAAATCAAAGTCCACGTCAATATTTTTGGTGTCAGCTTCATCGTCATCTCCTGCATCATTATCTTCATCGTCATCCTCTCCGTCCTCCTCTTCTTCTTCTTCTTCTTCTTCTTCTTCTTCTTCTTCTTCTTCTTCTTCTTCTTCTTCTTCTTCTTCTTCTTCTTCTTCTTCTTCTTCTTCTTCTTCTTTTTCTTCTTCCTCCTCCTCCTCCTCCTCGTCATCAGCATCTGCTCCCTCTCCTTCTCCACCTTCATCCATCTCGTTTTCTCCTTTTTCATGTTCCTCGTCGTCTCGAACAATATCTTTGTCCTCTTCAATACTTTCAGTGTCTTGCGGTGCCTCAAGGTTCTTACTGCCAACTTGTTCAATTCCATCATCAAATCTGCTTTCCTTTCCATTTTGAAAAGTATTTTGATTTTGCACCTGCATATGGTCTATTACCTCAACCTCACTATCAACAATTTCGATTGGCTGCTCCTGAATGAGACCTTTCTTTTCAGATGAGGTGATCTGCTCTGAAATATCATTGAAAACTTCTTCCGAGTCGCTATCTAGGTCTGCTTCAATTTTTTCTTTGCCTTTTGACCTCACCAGTTGTTTAATCTGATTCGTATCATCTTCAAAGTCCTCGCGAAATCCACCTTCAGTGTCATCTTCATTTTCATATCCCGTTGAAGAATTGTGTTCATCCTCATTTCCATTGACATTATGGTTGATCTCAAATTCGAATTCATCTTCTTTGTTATCGCGAGATTTTCCGTCACCTTCAGCTGAAAATCCACCGAAATCACCATCTTCTAAGCCATCAGGAGAGTTAACAACATCTTCAGCTAGAAAGCCCCCACCACCATAATCCGTTTCATTTTCTTCTACCAAAAATCCTCCACCACCATTCTCTTCCTCAAACACATCGTCCTCTGGGAAAATCACTTCATCCAAATCTGAATCTGCTTCTTTACGCAAATTTCTTAAATTCTTCTCTCTCTTTTCCTGTTCTTTCTTTCTGCTTTTCAGCCGCACCTCTTCCTGATCCATATCTCCTGCTAAGAACCCGCCACCTCCATAGATGTCGGCGTCCACGTCTTCATCCAAAACGTCGAGTTCTTCATCTGAACCATTTGCTTCCTCCTGGTCTTCGATATCACTTCTTAGATCAACGTCTTCCTCAAGTAGTTGCTCTTCTTCTTCCTTCTCCCTCTTTTCTGCTTCGTCATCTGAAACTGCACCATGTTCACGGTCTAATCTTTCAATAATCTTGATCTTGCCAAGCACTAATCTCCAAGCTTTGATCGCCTTAGCTGCAACTTCTCTTCTTTGTTTTTCAACATCACGCTCTTCCAAGTGATCTACAATCAAATTCAAAGCTTCTTCGTACTCTGCTGCCACCACAACCCCACCAACTTTCGGTTTGGTAGAACCCCGCTGACCGAATTTAAAGCCCGTCACTGCTGGCGAATAGTCAACTCCCATTAACTTAGCAGCCTGGACGGCAAGCTTCGATGTGCACAAAACACCACCTTCAGGAACCATCCATTCTGCATAAACATCAATATTCCCATAAGCATTCTTGGGAACAACTCCGTTTCTGATAGGGTCGGGCTTGTATAGCTCGGTTTGAAAATCGGCATACAATCTCACATTATCTTCATCCTCAGGGGTTTCATCTTTCTTGTCATCTTTATCATCATTAAATCTGTACGCTTTACGTGCATTACCTCCCCGTTTTTTCTTTTGCACTATCTTCAAACATCGTTCTCCAACTTTGATCACCCGACCATGATGAAACCAGCCTTTTGCAGATTTCAACTCATGCACATTTTCCCTGTGGTAAACCGGCAACGTCATAGTGTTACGCCCTCCAGTTTTCTTATGAGCATAACCACATGGGTCTTTTGGATGAATTATCTCATTCCACTTCAACTGAGATTCTAAAACATAAACTGGGTGGTTTCTAAAGTCCCCAATGCTGGTTGGCATACCTTCTTTCACGTTTCGATCAAGTAAGTAATCATCCTCCATAATATCGTACTCTTTATCGGGTTTAGGATTCCCGTAAAACTTCATAACCTTGTTGAACCATGAATTCCCCTTATTGTCCCTGGTGATCCTTTTCTTTCTGACCTTGGAATTCATATAGGTAACATATCTTCGTGTGACATCTTTAGCGTAGCCCTTTTTATCAAACGCAGTAGCATATAGAAGATTGTTCCGTATATCGCTCATGGGCGGCTCTAGCTTTGAGATTTTCTTAATGTCTTCAATCACCCTGAAATTGACAGGGTCAATAGTGATCCACCGCTTTGAGTATTGATTCCACGCTTCAGCCCAGAAAACGGGGTAAGGCGATAGATTCAGGTTCTTTAGAAGAATTTTCTCCAAATGATAGCTGTTTGTCTCATTCACATTCAACTTCTTCGAATGCGAGTCGATGATTCTTTGTAAAAGTGATGATTTCTTATTATTACCAAACTTTGGAATCCGATTCACGTTAGCTGGCTTGGGTTTTTTCACCTTATTTTTCCTCTTCATGGCTTCTTCATCCAGATCAGAATCAGAGTCGGAGCCAGATTGTCCTTGAGACTCTACATGAGCGGCGACTGTGAAATCTGGGGGTTGAATACTGAAAACCAACCTGGCCCGAACCTGAACACTTCGTAGAAGAGCCACAAAACCTTGGGAACCAATATCGCGGTTTCCGTTCAATTGAAACAAATTGTAAAAAAACATGCTTTTGTTCATATCGCTGTCCGACTTTGCCCTCATTGATTCCAAAATCTCCTTGTTTTTGCTCTCAATCTCATCCCAGGTCCATTTGAATAATCCCTTGGAAGAGGTCAACCGGTATTTTTTCACCCAAAATTCCATTAGATGCCGTAGCCCATCCAAAAAGTGTCGACTTTTGATCCCACTTGTCCACCCTTTATTTTGTAAACTTGGGTGTAGCTCAAAGTATATCTTTCTAGCTACCATCTTGGCATATTTGGCTTGCAATGTTTTATTGTTAATCCATGCGTTTAGCACTTGACCGTGCTGAATCATGATGAGAAGGTGCATCATGTGTATTTGTTTACGGCGCATTCTGTGGTCAGAGTCAACCATTTGAGACTTTGGTTTGTTTATTCTTCTCCTTTTCACATGTATTGTAACTGGGGTATTGTCATTTATCGTTGTTGCAGATTTACGCGTAGCCACAGTCGTGCTGGGTCTTATTTCCACATCCTCGAAATCATCACTGTCAAAATCTTCATCATCAGAGTCTTCATCACCGAAACCATCAAGATCTGAATCGGAATCGACTGTTTGATATTTTTCAGATGTAGCAGCTGTGGGCTGTCGCTGCAGGTGTGTTTGTGGTTGTGTTTGTGTGTGTGATTGTATTTGCGGGCTTGGAGCTTTAGTGAGCGCATTGACCAGCCTGTGATCTTCCTTCGATATACGACCAGATGGACTACTTGACTGTGAAGTTCCTCTGCCTTTGTTTATGTCACGATTGCTATTTGCCCTTGAAACCCGCTTGACGACTGCTGGGGTCCTCACCTTAGTAGTAGTGCTCGCTCTTGATATCGTGGATTTGGATTCAATTCCTTGCAGTTCTGATTCTACGCTCAGCAGCTTGTTTGCAATTGGAGCTCTTGTCTTTGGTTTCACAACTTGAGGTCTCAAGGTTTGAGGTGATGCTTGTTGCGTTTGTGCTGTTTGCTTAGTACGTTTCGAAGGAGATGAGCTTGGAGAAACAGATCTGTTGTACTCATTGAGCATCTCATAGTACACCATTTTGGCCTTGGACGAGCCTTTCTGTGGTTGGCCGTCATCGTTCCGATTGCTTCTAGCTCCATTTCTTCTTCTCGGCGGCATGTTGAAGCTTCGATCACATTGAGTGGAACCTCCAGAACTTGTATGCAGCAAATCAGATTTTTTTCTTTGAAATATCAAGAAAAAGGAAAAAAATTTAAAATCAAAATTTCAAAGCTAAAGCGAAGGAAGGCTTTGGAGTCAACTACATTTGCTCTCTTCTGATATATTGACGATCTCGTTCTTGCGAATACTATGGTAGTGATATAGAAACCATTCTATTTTCTTAAAAGGCTCATACAATGCTAAATCTCCGGCTGACACGACGAATCCAGCCTCCGAGATCATTTTGGCGCTGCGATTTACGACGATGGTTAACAGGAAGCGCCGATGGAAAGGAAGCCAACTCTCGTCAACTTGACCTGCTGGCAGGCTTCAATGATAAGGATTGTTCTGGCTCTTATCCTGATGTTATTCCACCTATACTAGAACGGAAATTACTACGACGAGGTCAACAATCCCAGATATCCAACCTTTTAGTGCGTAGCAAACGGCAGGACTCCACCTCGAATTTGAATCGTCAGAAATACAACATTGTCGGTCTTATTAAGGCTCTTCTGGATAACCAAAGGAAAGATTTCAATCAGTTTGACAAAAATGCTGCTCATTGGAAGCCAGACACGTTGCAGGCAACTGTCATGGGTATTCTATATACGCTACATTTTGGTTTTGCAGTGAAAAACTACACAATATCCAAAGCAAAGGCTCTATCTATTCTTGATCTTTATTTCACAGCCAAGGACCAGGAAGGCAATGCCGAAAATTTGCTCTCTTTGGCAAAAGAAAATATGTCTGAAGATTTGATTTTGAAACAGGAAACCGAAGCTTTGATTCAGTTATATAAATTGGGGCCTGAACGACAAGCCCGTCACAATGACAAAATTCCACTGGTTTTAGATGATGAGTTCGTTGAGATCATACGAAAGCTATTGACCGTTTTTCAAGCTGTGGTCAGTCAATCTCAGCCTCCAAATAATTTTACATTTCACGATTTGAATCAATGGATAACTTGCATTTCTCATCATTCAGTTGCGAAATCGTGGGAATCACTCAAGCGGCAACGAGAGGGTGAAAGGAAAGTGCCGAATTTTGTGATTTTTGACATCCTTTTCAAAAACGTTTCCTCCTCTGCAGAATGCTGGATTCTTGTCAAGATCTTTCGAAATTTTTTTGGTGCTCTTCGACCAAAAAATAGGCATCACACGTTTTTACACATCATTGCATCAACTCAGCGATACCTTACCTCAGCTGTTCCGGATGTCACAAAGTTCTATCTATCACATTATGATTGTGTTGAATTACCTTATCATAAGTTAGGATCCAAATCTACATCACAGTACACATTTTTGAATAATTTGCCGCAAAATAATCAGGCAGGCACCATAGGGATGTTTGATATGAACAACTTGTTATTGATTTTGTCAGGTAGAAGTTTTCCCTGGAAGACAGAGTATCAAAGGCTCGACATGATCCGGGCTCAAACCTACGTGGTTGACTTTTTGATTACATCCAAGAAGCGATTTCATAGGGAGCATGATTGTGAAGTTGTTGCTGATTTCAACTTGAGCGAAAATCTCAATCTTTTGGGAAATTTGGGAGTTCTTTACAGTTTGCACAAGACGGAAACTACCCATGATAAGTTCCTCGAGGATTTAGAAAAGATCAGAGTGAAATATTTTGAGCCTTTAATCAGGCTTCTCAGCTCACCAAAGAAGCAAATGGGATTGAACTTGTTATTGAGCCAGAACGGAAAGGTTGAAAAAAAAGACGTGTACCGGTTATTTACGTATTATTTCAATGCAAGACTAATAGCTTGTCAAGATGAGCGGCACTTGGTTGAGGAGTTTGGCAAGATTACAACATTTCACAAGTGTTTCTCCGAACTGCACAAATTTGTTTGGTTGCAAAACAACTTTGACTCCTCGTCTTTACTTTGGGCAACTTTTGTCAATAAACTATGGGATTTCAATTTATTAACCAGTGCAAGAGCACAGTTGATCATCAAGAAAATAGTGAAACGTGAGATTGTTGTTAATGAAAATAGCATTGAGATGCTCCGAAAGTTGATCTTTGCTACTGATGACTATCAAGTGCTCAAAAGTTTCATAGAGGCGTTGAAGCAGAGGAAGTTGATGACATCTCGGACAACACAAAACTTGATAGTCAAACTTTACCGATACGTGTTAGATGATGGGAAGAAGTACCAATTGAGAAACATTGACTTGGATGAAAACCATGATTCGATGCTCAGTTACGTTAGAAGCTTGGTGAAGTCACTTGAGTCGATAGCTCCACCTTTGTTTGGTAGGATATTGTACTACGAGTCGTTCATAGATCCCCAGAATGTTTACAAGCTTTACCGAGATTATTTCAAAATTCACAAGGACCAGTCACCGGACCAGCACTGTTTGTCAGGGCTTTTGTCAGCCTCGATAAATGTGGAGAACTTGGTTTGGCTGTTAGACAATGAGGATCAGTACTCGCAGTACGCGGTGAAGATCGCGTTGGCAGAGTACGATAAATGGGTTCCGAAGTCGTACCTTGAGTATACAACTTCAATGGACCTGCTTAAGCGGTTGGTGTTCCCCGAAGACAAGGCATGGCTCTTGTACATTGATAATCTTTATTACTACAACAAGATGGAGGAGATGTACAATGTGTTCAACTGGTGGGAAGACCTCAGATACCTTCCAACGAAGAAATCTTTACTACATGTTTTGAGTTCCTTGCCTAAGAAAGAGGGCCGTCGATTGGCCGAATATGGTTACCAAACCTTGGCCAGCAACAACACCGTCAATGAGGTTAATCCAAAGCCGAGAAGCCAACACAAAAACGCATATGTTCCCCTAGATTACAGCTACTCCACCAAGCTCTGGCCCTGGCCAACAGAATCAGAACTACAAGACTACTCCCAGGTATTGAGAAAATCGAAGAGTAGCTAATCAGCTTGCACCACATCTCCATATATCTCACCCTTGACACCCCTACAGCTAATTTTTTTAACTCCTTGGATGTCATCAGAATTTTTTATAGAAACAATGTGAAATTCAAATAATAAACACTTAGAATATGTTTGAAGTTTTTATAAGCATTAAGAATGAAGTTTCATTCAACCCTTTCTTCCCATCTAGCATTTGCTTATTTCTGAGATTTCTTTGACTTCTTGGTCTTCTTAGATTCAGCAGCAGCTTCTTTGGCTTGTTGTTCCTTCATGACCTTCTTGACAACCTTTTGTTCTTCAAGCAAGAAAGCTCTGACGATTCTGTCCTTGACGGCGTTGGCAGATCTCGAACCACCGTAAGCTCTGGAAACTGTCTTGTGAGTCTTGGAAACGCTGGCGTATTGTCTTGGTCTGAGGGCAGAAACACCTTTCAATGGCACACCAGTGTCACCACACTTTGGAATGGTACCGGATTTCTTCAAGTGTTGGGCCTTCAAGATCCCACCTGGGGTCTTAACAACCTTGATTTGGTTGGAACGGGTGTTGTCTAGAAAACTTGTTAGTAATGGTTTCGATAAAGGTGGATTACCACACAATGGGGCAAGTTTCTAATCTCCAAATTTGTCCCAGCAATCTCCCGATTTTTCCAAGCTCCTCGTAACATGAAAATTTTCATTCTCACTTCTTCCCCCCATGATAATTTGCTTGTTCATTCTGGACTTTGGTTCAACAACTTCTGACTCCCCCACTATTTCGAGATAAGCTCGCTCTCATTGTTGTATGTGATTTCTGATATGGCATCGATACGTACATGGATTCTTTCTTCTGAATGTGATTCTTTGAGCCATTTTCGATGATGTGCAATACTTCGTTCTACTGTTAAAGGTCAGGTCAACTCAGAGAAAAATTTTGTGTGGTTTTTTTTTTTTTTCGTGAAATTGAAATTTCCGTTGTAGATGCTGCTACTGCTGTGCTGGGTAAGGTCTGAGAGCAAATCGGCCAGTCTCATAACCATAATATTTAATATAGCAGAAAAACACTGAGAAAATAAAAATAAAAATGCATTTTTTACTGAAAGCACGTGCTTTATTTTAGGGCTTACGAATAGCCCTTGGCTTCATTAATACTCTTATTTTCATTATTAAAGCCTAAAGGTTCAAATCTCAATCATAGCCACAACAATCCAAAGATCAATGACCATCACCGCCACGAACAACAGCCACACCCAGAGATAATGGTGCACCGGCGCAGTTCGGAACCTGCATAGCAAGTACCCCACCGATAAAGTCGTAAGCCCAAAGGAGATCAACAACCCTGCGAAAATCATCAAGGTGATCGCGGCCTCGGCAACGGGAGATTGCTCATAGTTGGGATTCAAAACGATGGAATAGGTGACTCCCAAGGATGAGCTGGCAATGATGCCCGAAATCGTGCTCATGATAAAGTAAAAAAACGTAGCCACAAGATCATGGCTTTGTATTCTCTCTTCTTCGTAATTCACAGTGATCCTTTGCTTGTTTCTCTTGCTGTTTGATTTGTTCATCTTCTTTTTGCGTTGACTACGACCTGGAGGCAAAAGCAACAGCCTTTCATCGTCTGTGTCGTCTTCTGGTCTTGATCCTCCTGCATACTCCTCCAAGTCATCCTCGTCCTCTTCATGATAAGATGAAAGCCTCTTTCTGGCACGCTTTGCTCTGAGGTAATTGGCAGTGGCTTTTGTGGTGGAATTGTGGTGCAATAGTTTCACCATGATGCCGTCTTTCAATTCGTTAGCCATGGAGTGGATCTTGGCAGACAACTCCACAAAAAAGTCAACGACATCATCCGATACCAAGTCACCCAAGCCTGTGTTTGCATTTTCATCAACGTAAAAGCCGTAATCATTAGGTACTCCAGTTTCTTCAGGCAACCCATCATCAAACTCATTCCAGTATCTTGTTTTCCCAATGTTGATGGCAGCGCCATTGTTGTGGTTGCCAAGGATTTTGCTGTTAAAGTTCATATCTGGTGTTTGGTTTGCACCAGAAGTTGCAGACCGCATTTCGCTGCCCTTCCTGCTGCCGCTCGCTTCATAATTTCTGTTTTGTTGTTGCTGTTGCAATTTTGACAATAGCTCCTTCTTGTGCTCTGAGCGATATAATCTACTAGCGATAATCTCTTTCAAATGGAACTTCCGACTTGTAATCTTGTCAACCCAGTCCAATGGATACTCAAACACTTCGCCACTTTCTTCGTCGTCGCCATCGTGTCCTGACGGTACAACTTCCCTTTCTTTCCCAATGTTATTAGCCAACGCCACAGCAAAGATAACAGGGGTGAAATATGGAACTTCGTAAAGATAATTAGAGTTGATTAATTTGCGCACCGTGTTATCAAACTTTGTATCGGTTTCGTCCCATTTCATCTCGAGCAAAGAGTATTCAAAGTCGCTGAATGTTTTACCCCCACTTTGAAATTCAATGGCTTCATGCGTTGCGAAATAGTAGTTTGAATTGGAAAACTTATTTGCCTCTCTACTGGTGCCGTTGCTGTAGATGAACCGTTCCTTGAAAGCCAGAAAGTTTGCAATGTTAAAATGCTGGATCTTGAACATTTGTTTGAACTTGGAGAGCTTGTGCATATCGCCGCTGCAATACTTGTCAACCAAATTTTTGGACTCTGCGGACAAAGGTTGTTGTTGATCTTCATCTATGCTTAAAAGTGAGGCCACCATTGTTTCAGGTCTTGCAAGAACTTCAAGAACGCTGTTTTGAAATTCAAGATCAACCACCCTTCCAAGACTGCCACAAACTCCTACAGCAACGCATGAGCTTTCCTGATCAGATGAATTCGAAAGTACTTCCACAGGCCGAAATGACTCGAAAATCCCCTTGGTAAACATCTTGGAGTCATAAAATCGTGTCATGGTCAACGATCTAGCGTCACCAAGGGATTTATTCTTCAACGCTTCGACAATTCGATCAACATTTCTTGGAAGTTCAATTTTTTTGAATAAAGAATCAAGCAAGAATTTCACTTCGTATATGTACTCGTTGGGGATTAAAAACCAAGCGGAGTTCACGCACTTTGAAGAGTTGATGTCAAATTGAGTGATAGGCATATCATTTGATCCTTCAGATGGTACATCTAGCTTTTCAAGTTCTTCTGGTTTCATAAGGTAATGACTGAGGAAGCTGGATCGACTGTAAACTGCATTCAATTGAGAGCTGTTGTAAATCAAAGATCGTTGTTGAGCAACCTGCTTTATAAGCATCACTATCTTGGTGTAAAGAGAAAATATTGCATCAGTCTTCATAAGTAGCGCATGAATGAGTTCATACTGATTAGTTAAATTAGAGCTGTAGAATAAAACTTGCTGAATTGATTTCTTATTGAATTTTTGAAGAATCATCTGTGATGTATCCAACTGTGTCTCAATATCATTGATGTTTTTCAGAAAATAAGTGAACTCTCTTTCGTATATTGTATTCCCGAAGACACTGGATATACCTTGAGTCGTGGTTATTCCCAACACTTTTTCAAAAATGATTTTGAATATGAGATATCTTTCACCAAAGGATAAGAGTAAAGAGTCTTGCATTTTTAGGAGATAGTCGTTGCCACCATTGTCAACGTTTAGCTCGCTAAAAGCATGTTCATCCATTTCAAGATTACCTGTCACCGACAGCAAAAGATACATATAACTGACATCATTCGCCAGTTCGTATTCTCTCAAAATGGATTTATTGAGTAGACGGAGAAGATAGGAAACCACGAGTTTTTGATAATTTGTGAAATGCACCAATTTTAGGAATAGATCTTCCTTAACTTGATTGATCTTTTGATCTATTTTGTTGTTGACGACATTTATACTCTCCAAGTTTCGCCTCACAACATCTAGATTCAACAATTTGATTGACAGATTGTCAAAATGCGGCACTTCCAGATGAGACTTGGATTTTTTTAGGTTGTTCAATTCTGTGAGAAATGTATTGTTTATTGCTGCTTCACTGTACAAATTTTTGTGATATTCTGTGAATCTCTTGTCGATATTGGAAACCTCAGTGATCAAGTGTTGCTGATTTTTCCGAAAACTGCTGCTGTTGGACTCGAAGATCTTTAATAATTCAAATGATTTCAAGTTGATGTACAGTTCTGCAGTTTCAATCTGAGCAATTAGCGAGTTTGACAAAAAGTCTATTATGAGATCGTTTTTCCTTTGCCGATAGTGCTTTGTAAGAAGAGACATTGATTTTTTCAACGAAAGCTGTCTGTGACTGTCATCATCGATAAAGTCGTCCTTCATTTCCTCGTCGGAGGAAGAAGACGCAGAACAGTAAGACCCAGCGGAATCATTGGCGAACTCAGAAACCTTCACGTTGGAAGATATTGATGTCGAAGTCATCAACGATGGAGGAGATGATGACAAAGATTCATTACCATGTTTTTCATTATTCGAGACCACTGACCCACTTGAGGTTCCTCTTATTTGGGGCGGTCTTAAATGGTTAGAAGAAATTTCAGCCAAATCATGATGATAGCTTTCGTTCAACTCGGCGATTTTCACATGGTATGACCTGTTCAAGGCCTTGAGCTTCTTTGTTAGTCTTGCAATGTCCTGCTTGACGGCGCCTGAGTCAATCGAGTAGTTTTTCCAGTCCTCCACGGGACATTTCGCCAACTTGCCCATTGATTTAGAGGAGGAAAATGATATGTTCGAGCGGTTGAAATATCCTCAGTGATCAATATAGGAGTTTATCAAAAGGGGGAACTTTTGTTGCATATGAAGGATATATTTGAAAAGGGTTCATTCATATGGAGTAGATGGATACTTAGATGGAAACGTATGAAAAAAAAACGGGCTTGTCCTTGTTCATTCCTTCCAGAGACCGAGCCAACTGTTTTTAGTGTCTAAATTGGCTCAAATAGGATGAGATAAGGGCACGTGAAGAATGACAGACAGGTTAGGGGTCCCAATGGAGTTCAATGGAGCTGTTTGAGTTGGCGGTGAATCTAGGACTGACTGGAATTCGGCAAGTGGCAGGTAGAGAGTGCTGGTTGATGAACTTTGGTCGAGAATGATGCGATATCTGGTAAGAGTAACCCTTCTCTTCTCTTTTCTCGTCTTTCTGTGTACTTGTGCTCGTTCGCGTTGTGCGGTTTTGCAGCAACCAAAAGAGGTTTATCAACGTGCTCCACCCGGGCGGGAGCTTTCGCCTCGGCTGGGGCAGGGTGCGCATAACCACTCCAGCAGTGTGGGGGGCTATCCCCAGAAGTGCGATAGCACTTCTGGTGTTCCACCTCAGTCTGCTGCTTTTTTGATGGGCAAGGGCAACGGGAACGCCCTGTATCCAATCAATATCTGAACTGCTCTCTCTCCCGGCTAGGGACCATCAATCGGCCCTCATACAGCACTCTAGAAGTGGGAGAAATAATCATGTTTGTGAGGAGAATGTGTTTAACACGTGCTTCTCTTAAGGGCTTCTTGCGTGAATTTTATTTTCTTCTTTTTCATGCAACCCCACGTGCGCCCCCATACAACAAAATGTCCGGGTGGATGCCACCAGCCTCTCTGACTAACCCATAATAAAAAAAAATTAAAGCAGTCACTTTTTTTCGCTGTTTTCGAGAAACTGCAAAAACAAGAAAAAAACTCCCAAAAAAATTTTAAAATTACAAGGCAGTTAGTTGATAATAATATACTTTTCATCTGAAGTAAATCAATTCTCTTTGTGTTTTTTGGTTACAACACTCGATAATTATTCAATAGCAAAGATGGCCACCAAACTTGTATGTTATAAGAGATAACGATCACAGAATGGAGTGGAATGAAATGGATTGGATTGGAGCAAATACCGCGGAGAACAGCAATCACGATAGTCTCAAATCTCATTCGGCGGGAAGCACAAATCCACGATGCTCTGAAAAGATTGGCAAAGAAGCGCTGGATCAAAGTGATGATAAATGTAGGAACAAGATCATACTCTAAAGCGAAGTGCAACGTTTGTGGGTTACTCAAAGGGAAATCGTTGAACAAATGCGCTGAAAAAACAAGAGAGCTTCCAGCAAAGCTCGATTCTCCTCCATGTCACTTCACCCATTCTGTTGTGAATTTTCAATTAAAGAAACACTAATACTAACTACTCATTTTAATAGGCCCCAAAATGGTATCCAGCTGAAGATATTCCAGTTCCAAAGACCTCTAGAAAGGCTGCTCAACCACAAAAGTTGAGAGCTTCTTTGGTTCCAGGTACAGTTTTGATTTTGTTGTCTGGTAACTTCAGAGGTAAGAGAGTTGTCTACTTGAAGCCTTTGGAAGACAACACCTTGTTGGTTTCCGGTCCATTCAAAGTTAACGGTGTTCCATTGAGAAGAGTCAATGCTCGTTATGTTATTGCCACCAGCACCAAGATTAACATTTCTTCCCTTGATGTTAGCAAATTCGATGTTAAATACTTTGCCAAAGACAAGGCTGCTAAGAAATCCAAGAAATCGGAAGAAGAATTGTTTGATGAAAAAGCCGCCAAGAAATCCGTTAACCCAGAAAGAGTTGCTGACCAAAAGAAGATTGACTCCACTTTGATGGCCGAAATCAAAAAGACACCTTTGTTGAAACAATACTTGGCTTCTACCTTCACCCTCAAGAAGGGTGACAAACCACATTTGTTGAAGTTTTAAGTTTATGACCTAAATATATTTTAAAACGGAAAATAAATGAATAATAAAACCTCTCTCTTTATCCATCTCTTCTATTCCCATCGTTACTCAATTGAACCCCAACAACCTATTCTCTTTGAAATAAGTTTACTTGAATCCTTTATTTTTTTTGAAAATTAGTAGGATAAAATGTGGGATGGGCTTTCATCTCAACCATATATGTATATATATATGCTGATGAAGGCCAGTCCTCTTTCAAATCTTATGTTTGAAATTTTCTACTCAAGATTTCATGTTTGCTCTTTTCTTCTTCAATTTGTTGTTAAAACTTTACAATGTATAAGTCTTTCTTTGTAAGTACCTTCTTCATTCAGATGTGATGATTTTGACAGCATGTTCTTGGGCTTGATTGAGTATTTGCTATGTTGTCATGCATGTCGCGAAAATGCTCTGCTCTCTTTTTCCGTTTTCTCAGCATCTGTCTTTTAATGATATGTTCCCGAAGAAATGAGTGTTCTAGTGGGTAAACTAGATTGTACTGTTCTCACTTCATTCTGGACATGCGAGTTGCTGACACCAATGATACCAACACTAGACAAAATATATGGTCAGATGTCAGAACTCCAAATTCTACCATAGCTATTATAATTAATATAGATAAAAAAAATATTTAAATTTTGAACTATATATGTAATCTTTCTTTATTTCGAACAAATCAAGCAATATCCTTTAAACAGGCGACAACAAAAAAAACTTGAGAATATGAAAATGGATGACAACTCATATCTTTATGGATATATAAAAAAAAAAAAAAGGGTTAAGGAATGAGCTTATAAGTCATCATCAGATGACACATAAGCATCACCCAATTCCTTCTTCTTCTTCATTCTTTCCTTCTTCTTCTTTCTCATTTCAGCACTGCTCAACTTCTTCTTCTTCTTGACAGCGGCAATCTTGTTACCCATGGCATCAAACTTGTCTTCCTCGTCTTCCTTCTTTTCAAGTCTTGGACCAGCACCTTGACCTTGGACCCAGTTGTGGCCGGATGGAGTCATGGTACCGTTGATAACAGCCCACACTTCCTCAGTCAAATCTTTGGTGAACTCAGCAGAGTGAGTAATAATGACAACACCACCAGTAAAAGACTTGATAGCCTTGGACAAAGCACCAAGAGAGTCTCTATCAAGATAGTTGGTTGGTTCATCCAAAACAATAATGTGGGGTCTTTGCCAAGTACAAGCAGCAAGAACCAACTTGACTTTTTGACCACCAGACAACCCTCTGATTCTGGAGTGGGAAACCAATTCGGTGTCCAAACCCAACATGGAGCAATGGTCTTCAATTTCTTTTCTGGTCAATGGTCTGAATTGACCGGAAGCAAGAGCTTCCTTCATATCAACTTCGGCAACAAGCTTGGAGTGAGTTTCAACCAATTCACCTCTTGGCAACCAAGTGTTGTCAACAGACATCATTGGAACTTCTCTTTCATTCTTCATGCCTGGGTTGTCAACCAAGTACCAGGAAATTTCATACTCATAAGAGTTCTTGAACTTTCTTCTGGCCAAGATTTCCTTGATTCTTCTAGCAGTACCTTCAACTTTGAAAATCTTCTTCATGCCTTCTTCATCGTTTTCATTGATTTGTCTAGAAGCTCTGTCCATGGTTTCTCTATCTTCACCAGTTTGGAATCTCCATTGAATGTATTCAGATGGAGTCTTGTCCAAATGAGAATCAATATGAGCAAAAGCATGTTGTTTCACATAAGCAATACGGCAATTCTCGTGCACATAAACTTCACCAGTGGTTGGCAACAATTCACCAGTCAAAACATTGACCAAGGTGGATTTACCAGCACCGTTTGGACCAATAACAGCAATTCTAGAAGACAAAGAAACTTGGAAGTTGATGTTGGTCAATTGTGGTTTGGTGGTACCAGGGTATTGGAAAGTCATTTGAGAAACTTTGACAATAGCCTTTTGTTTGGTCTTAACACCTTCCAAGTAACCAGGTTCAGGGAAGTTGAATTCAACTTCAGAAGCACCCAATTCGTAATAAGATTTGGCAGATGGAACTCTCTTGACAAATTCAGACAAGTTACCCTTGTATTTTCTCAACTTGTAACCTTCGTAATGGATAATGTATTGACAAACCTTGTCCAAGAAACCAGAATCGTGAGAAACAATAATCGAAGTAATCCCACAAGTGTTCAAGTAGTTAACAAGCCAAGCAACGTTAACGGTATCCAAATGGTTGGTTGGTTCATCCAACAACAAAATGTCGGCATTTCTCAACACAGCTCTGGCAAGAGCCAACTTCATCTTCCAACCACCAGACAAGGAGTGGATAGACATTGCAATGTGCTCATCGGTGAAACCAAATTCCTTTAATTTAGCAGTAACGTGTTCTTTGGTTCCAACTTCACCAATACCATGGACAAAGTCAACAATAGAAGTGTCATCTTCACTACCATCAATGTCATGCTCAACGTAAACAGTCTTCAACTCATCTTGAGATGGGAAACCTTCAACTTGACCGTTGGCAATAGCTCTCATCAAGGTAGATTTACCAGCACCATTTGGACCACAAAGACCATATCTTCTTGCTCTCTTCAATCTGAATTGAGTCTTGTTCAACAAGATCTTGGCACCATAAGCCAAAGAAAACTCACAGTTACACAAATCCTCACCTTCATCTTCTTCATCATCGAATTTTGGTGGTTCTGGAATGTTGTCAATGGCCAATTTTCTCCATTCTTCAATAACATCCTTGGCTTCTTGTTCATGCAAAAAGATGGTCATGAATGGCAACAAGTTGGACAACCAAGAGTCTGGTTGAATGTCTCTTTCATCAATCAAATCACCAGCAATAGCAGAAGCATAGTTGATGGCAGTGTCGAATCTCTTGTTGATTTTCTTGCTTCCAATCAATTTGTTCAACTCCTTCTTGGTAACCTCAACATCACCAGCAGTAGAGACTTCTGGAATGGAGTCATCTTCACCAACATTACCAACTCTCTTCAAAGTGTTGAGAGCTCTTTGAGTGACACCTCTTGCTTCTGGGTCAGCAATGGTGGCCAAGTTGGCCTTCAAAGCTGGCAACAATTTCTTCAAGAAAGGAGCAACAACTTGTGGGTCATCCACCAACTTACACATGTTGTCAACAATGACAGCAGCTTTTCTCTTGATGGAAGTATCTCTTTCAGCAAGACCTCTGGACAACAAAGGAACCATGATGGACAAAGTAGCTCTGGTGACTTCAGCAACAAAAGTGGTGGCACCCAAAGTGTGAACGGTTTCTGGAACTTCAGTTGGTTTGGCGATACATTCAACCAACTTTGGAATAAATTTCTCGATATCCTTGTTTTCAACAGTTTCAGTGGCCTTGGTCATGGTAGCAGTAGCAGCTTTCTTGACATCGACTTTGGTGTCCCACATAGCCTCAGACAAGGAAGGAACCAATTCGGTCATTCTCAAAGCAACTTGAGACTTGGCAACGTCGACCAAGGCGGCAATACCAGCCAAAACGGCAACTTTTTCAGTCCATTTGTTGGTGTTTTCCAATCTTTCAGTCAATTTTGGCAAAATAACCTTGACAGAAGTTGGGGTAATGGATTGACAGATGGACAACAAAGCTTTTGAAGCGTATTTGGCAACGTCAACGTTTTTTTCACCAGACTTGATAGAAACCTCAGGCACAATGTCAACCAAATATGGTTCAACAGAGGCAGACAAACCTGGAGTGGCAATGTGGCAAACAGCTTCCAAAGAGTTGATGGAACCATTGACGTCCTTCTTGTTGGAAATTGCTTTCTTCAACTCTTGAAAGAATTCCAAAGGAATGTCATGTTCAATAATAGAACCGTTCAAGAAAGAAGAAACGTTGGCAGCAGCGGTGTCTCTCTCATCAGCAGAGGCGACAGTCAACTTACTGAACAACTCAGAAAGGACCTTTTCGGATTGTTTCGAGTCGGCCATATTATACAGATAGTTCAAGATATTAATGCAATTATAACAAACAACCTTCTCTCTTCTTGTTGAAACAGAAGGAAAAGAATAAAAAAAAAAAGGAGAAAAATTTTTGTAAAATCCAATAAAAAAAAAAAAAAAAAATTTTTTTAATTTTTCAGACATCGAACTAGAAAAAAAAGAGAGTTGGAAATAAAATTTGTGTTACCCTGATTGATCTCATCTCGTTGCCCTTCTCTTTAAACACCGAGGACAAAGAGAACAGAAGCACGGCGGTTACGGGGCACTGTTCTTCTGAGTGCCGCCCCCGTGGCATCTGGTCGTCGTCTGTAGAAGGTCTGGTATGATTGCTGAGTCCAGTGAAGTGTAGGTCAGTGTAGGTAGAATTGGATGGGATTCGGTATTGAAAGGTTTCAAGTTAACATTTCAAGTTCAGAATGTATCATCTTCTTGATAGAGCTCCAAGCTTGATGTTTGTGGTATGCCTTAAAGGTCTTGAGTGATTATTTACTAGTGAGAATGACGGAGATTCCCATCACACGCGAAGATCATCGAAGATCAGGAAAACATTTACGGAGATGAGCTTCATGCGTAGTTCCCAGAACATTCGCGTTTATTCCATCCTATAAATCAGAATCTACAAAGACAAATACCGCTTACAACCTTCGAAGACCTTCAGCACCCTTCAGAGTTGACTGCTGCTGATCTAGAGATCTGCAAACAAGAATTTTGTCGTTGGTGTCCCCACCTGCCATACCTGCAGAGAGAAAGAAGATAGGATCTCCCTGGCCAATTTTTTCTTGTCTGAGTGTAGGGATTTTTTTGTTTTTTTGTTTTTTTTTTGTTTTTGTTTTCCTTTTTCACCATAACAAATCTTTTGACAAGACAACAAACAAACAAAAACATTTTGCCAAAAATCACCCAATTATGCCATTTCATCGTTAGCTCATACGTCACAAACATTGTCCAAATACCTTGTTTCATACCGTTCATGACCCCATCCAATACCACGCAATCACAATGAACAACGACTTCATGCTAGGCTCCCTAGAAAACTTTAGAGGAATTGGCACAAACACCCGTTCTGCAAATGACACCAGCCTCCAGAAACAGCTCATCAACTACAAATTCCAACAAAGAATCTTGTCAGATCTTTTAAGACAGGTGCTAAATGGAGACCCCGAAGACTACAAGAATGGCTTCGATCCTCTGCTAGTGCATTACTCTTTGAACCTGTTGATAAATAGTATTGCCAAGCTAATTGGTATCAAGAAAAACAGTCCCTTCATCGTACCCATTGCCAACCGTGACAGCAAATCCAATACAACAAACGAAAACACAATCACAATTGATGAACATATACAAATAATGAGAGATGAGCCAAACGTTGTGAAAAAATTACAATTGTTTGCCCGGTTTTTTGAATCAATTACCAATGAAGTAAATAACAGCTTCAAAGAATTAAGACTGCTATTTCAAATACAGACAGAAAAGATTGGCTATCTCCGATACCTCATAGAAAATCAACTACAGAATTCTGCCTTGATGTCCCAAAAACTTGGCATAGAGGACTCTAGAAACAATCGAGATTACTTGATCAAAATATCCAATTTGAAATCAGCAACCAATAACTTAAATGAGGTCGTGCTCAAGAAAGATGGGGCAATTAGAGACCTCAACGATGAACTATCATCCTTGAGAAAACTCAAGAAAATCCAGGATGAGTTGAATGCAAGAAAGATCAAAGAATGGAAAGTGAAATTCGAGCAAGTTTCTGAGCAGTTGAATGAGTTACAACTTGAAAAAGATGAAGAAACTTTGGTGAAAAATAAACAACCCAATGGCAGTGCGGTACATAATAATGAAATAATGAGAATCAAGCAATTAAATAAAAATTTACAAGAGCTATTAAATCCAGATACCCAAAGAGTGCTCATGAGTGATTCACAAAGACAACAATATTTCAGCGTCAACTCCAATTTCACTGGAGATAACATCATAGAAAACAACTTGGTTGACACCATCAGCGTGCTAAATAGTAAACTCGTGGAGAAAAATGCCTTGATAGACAAGCTCAATGAAACAGTTCAGTTAATGAACGATGAAAGAAGTGATATTTTGGCAGAGCAAAAAGCATTGGAGAGCGAAAATCATGCATTGAACAACAAAATCGAGTCCCTCAATGACACTGTTGAGATTTCACTAGCAGGCTATCGTGATTTGCTCAGCCTCAATATTGGGACTTATAATTCTTTTTGTTCAGTAATGAGTGAAACTTTTGATGAAGCGTCATTCAGACAGGTGAATGTGAAGATCCATAAGTTAACTAGGTTGAATTCTACGAAAACCGCACTTAATCTTGACAAGATCATGTATTATGCGAAAGCCGTTCACAAATATTTTGAAGACTCTGTTGAAGCATTGGCAAGAGACCACATAACGGCAGTGCTAGATGCCGAAGAGAAACAAGCAGAAGATGGCAATGATCTCAAACGATTGAACAGCGAAAAAGACATGTTATTCAAGGAAAACCAAAGGCTCAAGTATGAAAGAGAAGAAGCAAAAGCTTACAAGCTTCATCTCCATCAACTAGAAGCAGAAAATGCTGATTTGAAAAACAGGTTAAATTCGGTGAGTCAAAGAATTAGAAACAAATCTTCAACTGAAGACCACAACTACGAAGCATTAGCTGCCAAGTACGAGGAAATGCACAAAAGATTGAAAGCAGAAAGAGAGCAAAGGGTGGCAGAACTCGAAGCTGCAAATACAAGAATAAAGGAGTTGGAAATGGAAAACGATGATCTTTTCAATTCTTTCAACGGTTCTAGAAGTTATAGAACCTAGTCCATTGTGGGCATTGAAGGGCATCATATAGAACAAGTAAAAAATAAAGGTGATTATAATAGAGTTTTGAGCTTAATTATTCCCCCGATGTAAAGATGATGAATGAGCCCGAACTGTGGAGAGAATCTCGCAGAAAAATCGTTTATTACAAAAGCGCAATTTCTGATTGCCCCGTTTCTGTATTTATCCTCTTCCCTCTCCCATCAAGAAGAACTGAACATGAAAGCATACTACTACGACGAACTGGACCCATCTGAGTTCGAAAACGACCACGACTCGGGGGTCCCCGTGACGGCCGAGCAGTTGAAGTCCCTTGGGGTGTTGACCTTCCAATTTGGGACCACTGCCGAGGTCGACGAGCTTGCCGAGCAAAGAGAGTACCGCAGCAGAGACGAGCTTTTCCTCTCAAAAGACCACTACGAGGGCGGGCTCCCAGGCTTGAAACAGAAACTTAGCACCTTCATCAAGGAACACATCCACGAGGACGAGGAGATTCGGTACGTTCTCGAAGGCAGTGGGTTTTTCGATGTGCGTGATGCAGATGACAAGTGGATCAGATGCAAAGTGTTCCCCAACGACATGATGATCTTGCCTGCAGGCATCTACCACCGTTTCACATTGGACAAGAACTACCACATTCGCGCAATGCGGTTGTTCAAAGATGAGCCCAAATGGGTGGCCTTGAGCCGTCCTGTAGAGAAAAACAAGCACCGTGAGGAGTACTTGAAATCCATCAAGACAGTCTCTGTTTGAACCCATATTATAACCCAGGAACTCACTTATCATGCTTGCTTTTTTTAGATCTAATTGCCCAGTCAGATATTTTATGAATCAAACATTGTAGCGAGTGCCATCTTAGCCATCTAGATATATTCCATGTATATTGCCCGTGCCGCTGGCTACTATTAGATCCACAAAAAAAAAAAAAGGCAGATTGCCAAAGACACAGAGGTTTTACCTTACCATCACTCATCATCGATAGTTTCAATTGCATCGCGAAAATGACCATATCCGATCCCTCAATTCGTCCTCCACGTCATTCTGATGCCGTTTACAAAGACGAATGCATGTTCAGTTTTCAGACCCCTGAAATGCCCGGTGGTTTGAATGTTTGCCTTCACTGCTTCCAAGGTTTTGCACCATTGGACCAGCAAAGCAACACAAACTTCACGTTTGCCCACTACTCCTTAACGGGGCATTCTATCTATCTTAACATTCGCAAGTTCTTTCAAAGGGAGAAACTCGATGAGCAACAAAAGAAAAAAATGAAGATGGAGAAAGTGGCAATCTTGGACGAAAACGAGGACGACTACTACAATTTCGAATACAGACTTTTCTCCTTGTCAGACGGGGATGGCAGCTCAATCGAGTTGAAAGTTTCTCAAAACACAGATGGCTCATACAGTGTTTTGACTGGGAACATTGACGCCAACATCAAGGAAACTGTCGCTGGTATTTTGAATTCTGCTTCATCCTCCATGAAGGAGAGCATTGCGTCCTGGGAACAAGAGATTCTCCCTTGCAAGCATTCGCAGGCCGTATTCCGCTTCATTCCAGAAGACTATAAGCTTCCAAGCAAATGCAGCATGTGCGACCTTGACAACAATCTCTGGCTTTGTTTGCACTGTGGTAACATTGGTTGTGGCAGGGCCCAATTTGGTGGATTGCCAGGAAATTCCCATGCCTTGAGCCATTTTGAAGAGCAAAAGAGCCATCCGGTTGCAGTGAAATTGGGTTCTTTGTCCTTGAAGCAGGGAAAAGCCGACTGTTATTGTTATGACTGTCAAGATGAGGTGAAGGTTCCAGACTTGGCTGGGCATTTGAAACATTTTGGGATCAACGTTGACTCCTTTACTGAAAAGAATGAAAAAACGTTGACCGAGTTGAATATCCAGCAGAACTTGACGTGGGAGTTTAACATGTCGAGTGAGGATGGTCAGTCGCTTGTTCCTGTGTTTGGCAAAAATTTTGTTGGCTTGAAGAATTTGGGAAACTCTTGTTATATCAGTTCTAGTATGCAATTGTTGGCCCATTTGCAAACTTTTGTTGATTTGTTTTATGGCAAGGATATCATGAATTTCGAACTTGAATCCTTGCAGAAGCCATCGAAGGACTTGTATTTGCAGTTGATCAAGATATTCAATGGGCTTGTTAGCGATAAGTATTCAAAGCCGAATGAGACTTCCACAGACACTGTGAAGTGGCAAAAGGGATTGAGCTTGGCAATGTTCAAAAGTTTGATTGGCGAGGGCAATAGTGATTTTAAATCAAGCAATCAACAGGATGCGGTTGAATTCTTGAATTACATGTTGGACCAAATTGAAAAATATTATTATCAGAATCAATCCAAGAACAAAGACTCGGGTTGTTTCAAAGCAAACCCTGTTGAAATTTTCAAGTTTGTGACTTGCGCAAAACTTGAGCGTGCAGAAACAGCTGATGGGAGATTTTCGTTACATGAAGAATTGGAACAAGTGCTAACTTTGATTTTAGATGAAGAAGTGGATCACATTGACGAAGATGGTAAAACGCATTTCAAAAAAATGGATATTAACAAAGCGCTTGAAAACTACTTTTCCAAGAGCACAATCGATGATGGGAGCTTGCAAAAGACTTTAAAGATGTGTTCATTACCTGATGTTTTGTTTGTGCAGTTGCAAAGAGTGAAGTTTGTGAACTGGGTCTCTTCAAAGATTAGTGTACCTGTTTCAGTTCCAAATGATGAAATCAACGTACTGAAGTATTTCATGGGCAAATCAGAACTCAAAGCACTTTTACAATCTGAAAACTATATCAAAGATGAAGCCGAAGAAGAAAGCTCTTCTGCTTCGTTCACACCTCATCCTGAGGTGATGAATGCCTTGCTACAGATGGGGTTCCCTGAGGCGAGATGCGTGAAGGCTTGCTACAACGTTGGCAACTCAGATAATCCAGAAGACGCCATGAACTGGATTTTCCAGCATATGGATGACTCTGACATTGATGAACCGCTTGTGATTACCAGTTCAACTAGTGCAGCAAAACCCTCCAACGAGCCAAGTGCCGATGAAATTGCAAACTTGACCGCAATGGGGTTCACACATAAGTTGGTTAGAAAGGCGTTGATAGTGTGCGATAGAAATCCCGAGGCTGCTGTTGAGTGGTTGTTCAGCAACCCTACAGATGACGGCGAAGTTGAAGAGATGGGTGGCGATAGTAGCAGCACGCATGCAGCAGCCCCCTCAGTGAAGGAGCAGATCAGAAAGATTTTGGACAATGCACCGGATCATGATGATGCACATTACACTCTTAAAGGGGTTATGTGCCACAAGGGGAACTCCATCCATGCAGGCCATTATGTTGCCTTTATCAAGCAGAAGCATGAAGGGGAAATGAAGTGGTTTTTGTACAACGACGAGAAGATTGCCCAGGTCAGTTCAGACCAGCTTGAGGAGATGGAGAATAACGGAGTGTTGTACATGTTTGTGAAACGAGGCGGGGTCAATGATTGTTGATCAGCTATATGATGATGGAGGGTATTCTCTTAGGATGCTAAGCTGCACGTGTAGATATATATTAAAAAATAAAAAAATATGCTGAAAATTCAAGGTTTGCCATATCCAAGTTGTTCTTTGTTGTGTTCTCTGTATGATTTTGAATATGACAGAGACAATACATCACAAGCCGAGCAACAGCACCGTCAATGTGGCCACGCCGGTCGTCGATGAGAAAAACTTGAAAAACTTGAATGATTTCTACTGGACCGACAAGAAGGAGCCCCACACTTACCGGAGAAAAGAGATTTTGAAAAGACACCCAGAGGTGCTGAAACTCACGGGGCCGGAGCCTCTCACGAAGTACATAATCTTTGGGGTGGTGACGCTTCAGTATCTGTTGGCGTACTATCTCCGAGCAACGCCGGTGATGAGCTTGAAGTTCATGCTGATTGCCTACATTATCGGGGCCACGGCAAACCAAAATTGTTTTTTGGCGATCCACGAAATGTCCCACAACTTGGCCTTCAAGGCCCCGGTGCACAACCAGCTTTACTCGATCTTTGCAAACTTGCCAATCGGGATCCCGTACTCTGCCAGCTTCAAGCCGTACCACCAGTTGCATCACAAGTTTCTAGGGGACGTGAAGTTTGACACCGACTTGCCCACCAAGTTTGAGGCGGTGTTCTTGTCGAACGTGCTTGGCAAGTCGTTTTTCGCAATGTTCCAGTTGTTTTTCTATGCGCTTCGGCCAATGTTCATCACCAGTGTGCAGTTCACCGTGATCCACTTGTTGAACGTCATGGTGCAGGTGTTTGTTGATTACTTGATCTGCACCCACTGGGGGAAGAACTCGTTGTACTACTTGATCATCAGTTCGTTTTTGGCCGGGTCGTTGCACCCGTGCGCGGGCCATTTCATCGCGGAGCACTACATCTTGAACCCGCCCGACTCCAGAGAGGCGCTCAGATCGAAATCCTTGTACATCCGAACCGTGCTCCAGGACGAGGTGGTGCCTCCGCCGGAAACGTACTCGTACTACGGGATCTTGAACATCTTCACATGGAACGTTGGCTTGCACAACGAGCACCACGACTTCCCCTATGTGGCGTGGACCAAGTTGTTTGAGTTGAACAGAATTGCAAACGAGTTTTACGAGCCGTTGCCCAAGACAACAAGCTGGTCGTACACCATCATCGATTTTGTGTTCAACAAGGACATCACGTTGTACAACAGGGTGAAGCGCGACACGGTGTCCGTCGACACCGCCAAAAGGGCGAATCTCAACGTCAATTAGCAACACCGCGATCTATCTATATACCATATATCACATACACAATCCCATTGGCTGTAGTTGTTTTTGCTGTGGCCCTTCCTGGTGGCTCCTCCTCCACAC
Source organism: Saccharomycopsis sp. UWO(PS) 91-127.1 (assembly GCA_002895615.1). Lineage (NCBI taxonomy): Eukaryota > Fungi > Ascomycota > Saccharomycetes > Ascoideales > Saccharomycopsidaceae > Saccharomycopsis > Saccharomycopsis sp. UWO(PS) 91-127.1. Next base: position 157,815 of record JNNM01000006.1, read on the forward strand.
TAATTTTTTTTTTCCTACTCATCACTGAATCTGAAAGGTCCTATCCGCTTCCGCTTTACGACGAGTCAACTAGAAAGAGAAAGACATGCTCACGTTTTGCCCATACTGTTCCAACTTGCTCGTCGTCTCCCGTAACGGAGTAGGCCAGAACAGGTTCGTGTGTGGCACCTGTCCGTACGAGTTCCCCATTGTCGGGGTGCTGATGTACAGCCGTAAAGAGTTGGAGCGAAAAGAGGTGGACGACGTGCTTGGCGGCGACGGTGCGTGGGACAACGTGGATCTGACACAGGCCCAGTGTCCTATCGAAACATGCGGCGGGGAAAAGGCGTACTTCTTCCAGTTGCAGATCAGAAGTGCGGATGAGCCCATGACAACGTTTTACAAGGTGAGTACTGATAATTTCACTCCGTGTTTTATGCACAAAAAGAGGTACAATACTAACATGGCTCTGTTTGCAACAGTGTGAGAAGTGTGGCCACCGTTGGAAGGAAAACTGATGGGTCTCTTCCAAAGAGAAAGGGAAAGGAGAAAGTTTTGTGCATTTGTCTTCCAGTACTGGTGCTTTTTACTTAAAATTTTGGTTCCCTCATGGAATAGGTTGTTCCCTTTTTTTTGCATGATTTTGTATAATATTTAATAGAAACAGATGGAGGAGTCCTTTCCTTTCCAAGTCTTGATCTCGTTTGCCCTTGATTTGTGTTTGCTCTTGTCCATCCTTCTAGATGTATCCAGTATGTACTTTTGCGGGTCTCCAATCAACGCGCCCTCACCACTTTACTAACCCTTTTTCATCAGCTATATTTGGACCACAGCAAAAACTCTGATTCACCAGAAGGAACTCATCAGGGTTCTTTGGCTGGCTCTTCTCCTGGCTCCTCCGCTGCCAATCTGTTCGACAGAAAGGCCTCCTCCTCCTCCTTCAATCACTCTGTCGGTGGTATCAGCTTGCCGTCTTCGTACCCGACCTCGTCTTCCTCAAACAGCATCTTTGGAACGGCTGTACCAAGATTCTCGTTCCCTGCGTCGTCGTCTTCCTCCACCGCCACTTTTTTGTCAAGTGGGGCGCTCAGCGGCTCACAGAGCAGTGGCGGCAATGGTGGAAGAGGATCTAATGGTGCTGTCAAAACTGGAGGCAACAGGTTGTTCAACACTCTGTTGTCGTTAGATCCTGAGCCACCGTTGCTGTTGTCGGATGCGCGCTTGAACTCAAAACTCAGAAATTACCATCCACAAGGTGGGCCCGAGTTGGAGTTACAGCACCTGCTTGAGAACTTCGGCTTCAGCAACGCATCGCTCGCTGACAGTATGTACCACAGTATTGGAAGCGGCCCACTGCACGGAACTGCTGCAGCATCGGCAATGTCAACTACGAGAGCACCAAATGCTCTGAGGGGGTTCCTTGGGAGTAATAACGACGAACTGAAGAAGTTTGATGTGTCTGCAGCTGCGCGGTCCACCACATTCATCTCGAGTCTTGGGTCCACCAACACGTTATCACCGGCGCTATCACCGGCGCTGACCAATGAGCAGACTTTGTACCTCCAACTCAAAGCCAAAGAGGCCCAGTACCGCAATCTTGAAAAACAGTACACTAGATTGCAGACCATGATAAGTGACCAACAAAAGATTGCTAGTGGGTTGTATGTTGATGAAAAGGGGAACCCCAGCGCTGAGGTCGAAGTGCCTGCTAGATTGAAGTACGTCTATCAAAGATTGATCACCACTTTGAATGAAAAGGAGAAACAGGTTGCTGGTCTTGAAACAAAGTTGGAAGCGTTGTACACCGCAGTATCCATGAACCCCAAATCTGTAACCAAGTATGGACAATACGATGAAGAGGAGATTGCACACAGATTCATCATGAGAGTTGAGAAACTTATTGAGGAAAATCAACTAATGAAGAACATGTTAGACTATGGGAAATCCAAAGAAAAAGACATTGAGATAGGCTTGTTGGTTAACCAAAACAAAAAATTGAAAAGCCAGCTTGACGAAAAGAACTTGAAGTTAGAACAAAAAGCTTGAGCCGGTTTCTATTTACAATGCCCTAAAAAAAGGAACTCCATTTACTATATAAAACATTACTCCCAAACAGAAGCTATATTCTATGCTATATTTTAAGTATATTTATTTAACATTTAGAATTGTACAATTAATTTATCATTCTGATCTCTCATCGGCCAACAACGAGGTTGTTTCTGACTGGTCCCCCGCGCTGGCTGCCTTACCGTTGGAAACACCAACTTTAGAGTATCCCAAAGACTCAATTTCTTTCAACATTGCATCTCTCACCGTCTTGGTCAATGCGCCGACATCCTGCTTGGTCATGCCGGTGGTTTTGATGGGGTTCAAGCACGAAATGACAATTGTTCCTCTGTTGAAGATCTTTTCCTTGAAGTTGATAATGTTCGATGTGTTGGAAACCACCACCGGAATCACTGGCACCTGGGCCTCCACTGCCAAGTGGAACGCCCCCTTTTTGAACTCGCCCAAGTACAATTCCTTCGAGTAGGATCTGGTGCCCTCCGGGAACAACCACAAGCTTCTCTTGTCGGTCTTCATCTTCTCCAACGCGTTGTTCAACGTCTTGATGCTCTTGGCCCTGTTGGAGCGGTCGAGGAAAAACGTGCCGCTCAAGGTCATGAACCATCCGAGAAACGGGACCCACTGGAGCGCCTTCTTGGCAGTGACGGTGCATCCCTGGGGGAAAATCCTCCCCAAGACAAGAATGTCCAACGTCGACTGGTGGTTGCCCACAAGAATGGCCGGGAGGTTGTTGACGATGTTCCCCTCGTTTTGCACCACGATCTTCACATCCAATACCGTTGAGAAACTGTTGTAGAAGGCCCGGGCCACCGTCCATTGGATAAGATGCTGCTTGCCCAAGGGAAGTAGCACAAGCGAGGCCACCACCCCGTAGAAGGCGCAGCCAAAGAAAATGTTGGCCGCAATGAAGGTCTTGAAAATGAACTTGGTCGTCTGGAGAAAGGCCATGATGTCAACTGACTATTCGATTTGAAAGTGAGTCGAATCAGCGATCAAATCACCTTTTTGAGATATAAAAAAAAAAGGTCCCGAAATAAAGCCGGGTATTTCCAACTTCATGAACTCTCAGTAGTGATACCTCCACTTAAACAGACCAGAGACACGACCAAGGAAGTTCAGACTGAGCCGTCGCACAAGGTATGTCAAAATTAAGTGGCGGGGAGTAATCAAGAAGAACTATTACTCTCTTTTCGAGCGTAGCGAGGAAAAGAGAGTAATAGTGATGTGGCTACAATTCATATCGAGCAAAGAAGGTAAGGTAAACCCTCAAGCTTGTATTAATCTAAATATTACATTTCCTCCTGGCACTTCTTTATGGCGCTCAATAACTCATCGCCATCCTTCACCCTGATACAGTACAATGTCAACTTCCCGTCGGCCCCCGGACAAGGCACTCTTATCGTGCCCTTTCCAATCAGCTCGTACTTGATGTTCTTGGAGATGTACAGGTTAAACAACACCGTCTTGGCAGGCCCTTCACTTCTCAAGACAAATCTTGACTTTGTCTTGTCTTCCTTGTTGGTAAGGATTCTCAACAACCCAAGCCCTTTCGTCACATAGGCATTGTTTTCCACAAGAAGAAGCTTGGCGCGCTTGTTGAATTTCCTGTCTTCGTTTTCTTCTCCCGCGAAAACTGCCTCATGATCAGGCACTTCACCAGCACTCGACGTTGTTTGCGAGGTGGATTGGGCCTCAACTGCTTCAGTCGGCTTGGTTTCCGTGAGGCTTGTAGCAGGAGTCGTTGTTCCAAACGTAAAAGGTTTTTTCGCATCGCTCTCGTCCTTTTTCACATTGCTGAAAGAAAAAGACCCACTGGCACCACCAAAACTGAAAGATGGTTTGCTACTTGTGGTATTGGTATTGAAAAGCGATGGTTTCTTCTCAGTTTCTTCCTTCTTCTCACCAGATGATGACCCAAACTTGAATCCAAAAGAAGGCGAGGACGCAAATGGATTTGCAGCAGGCTTCGCTGCCGTGGTGTCACCAGGTTTGGTGAATGAGAAGGATGGGGTTGAGGACGAGTCGGCAGGTTTGCCTGCTGCTGGCTTCCCAAATGAAAAAGCTGGCGCCTTTGATGTGACGTCCGATTTGTCATCAGGCTTAGGCTGTGAAAATGTGAAAGAATGCTTTGTTGAGCTTTCTGAAGAGGTTTTCCCCACATCAGCATTCTTACTACCAAAAGTGAATGTTGATGGTTTGACTGCATTGGTATCTGGCTTGCCGCTATCAGCAGCAGGAACTGTGCCAAATGAGAAAGGAGGCTTTCCACCAAAAGTAGAAGCAGTGACAGAACTTCCAAAGTTGAGTGGTGATGGCTCATTTGTATTTGCCAGTGTAGATTTCTCACTTGAAGCCAGGTTCCCGAAGATCGATGCAGCCTTGCCAGCAGTTTCCGTTGTCGCCTTCTTTTCATCAGATGAGGTTGGGTTTCTAAACGTAAACTTCGGCGTGGACGTTGTCCCGAAATTGAAGCTTGGTTTTGCCATTGGCACTGGTGCTGGTACTGGTGCTGGCTTTTCCTTTTCTTCATTCTTGGACGGCACAATAGGCTGTTTGCCCCATTTGAAAGCAGTGTTGGATTTCTTCACAGAGGAGCCTGCAGATTCTGGGAGCTTGAAGACCGGGCCCTTGGCAGCAGCAGACGCACCTGTAGTAGACGAAGGTTTCTTGCCAAACGAAAATGTGGAAGAGTTGCTTGAGGTCTTCAACTTGCTAGGGTCCAATTTGAACGAAGGGCCTTTGGGTTGAAATTCTTCATCTGAAGAGTCATCATCATCGTCTGAAGGGGGCTTTGTAGGCATGATTTTTTGGGGTGCAGGATTGTTGGTTATGGGTTTTGTGGAAGCCTCTGGCAAACTTGAGAAAGTCTTGCTTGGTGCAGAACCTGGAACAGTGCCTCTCTTGACTTGCGAAGAGTATTTGAGATACGTTTCACACTGTTTGCTAAGATCCGCGAGAGGAGTGTTTTCCAACGTTATCTTCAAGGTCTTGAGGAAATTATCATTCAATGCCTTCATTTGAGACGCAATGAGAGAAGACTCTGCATTGCTGCTGCTTTCAATACTTGCGCCATTAGAAGCACTCAACCCAACTTTGGAAGAGGAAGTGGGGTACAAGCTGTTTGAAACAGAAAAGTCTCCAGACTTCTTGAACATGTCCATGGCACTGCTTTTCTGTTGACCGTTGCTGCTGCTGCTGCTGCTGTTGCTGTTGCTCAATTTGGAGTTAAACTTGGGCTTGATGATTTTTCTCTGAGCAAGTTTCTCCGAGGTTGCCTTTTTGAAAGAAGGCGAGTAATCATCGTCCCCCGAACGGTCGTGCTGATTGTCCTTGGTGAGATGGTCTTCAGCTCCTCTCTTGGCCATGGTGAGCGATGCAAGATGGCTTGTGTGATACGATGTTGGGTGTAACAGCAGATTGTTCCCAACTGTTGATAGTTAGAAAACAAGAAAGAAAAATAAAAAAAATTTGTTGATCCACCAGCAGCAGACTGCTACGGGCGCTACGCAGAGCACCATCGACAGCTCCACACGGCCCCCCTCCCACACTGCTGCGGGAAAGAGCGTCTTTCCAAGCATGCGGAAAAGGGTCAGGAGCTCTCTGTGTGGTGCTACTGGTCTGCCCAAGGTTGCAAGGGGAACGAATGTAAAGGAGTGGCAACAGGACTTGAAGTTACCCTGCCCCGTTCTGATGGGCGCGGTGCGGACTTAATGATGGAGAGATTACGGAATTTAGCCTGATTTGCCTTCGAGGAGCATAGCATATCTTCGAGAAGATTGCTATGTCCAGAGTTCATCCTGTCTCTGTCGTCTCATAGAGTTGTTTTCTGTCAGAGAGAAGATTTCGGATATGGAAGAAGAGCTGCACCCAGTGAAACTATACGTGTACGATCTTTCGCAGGGCATGGCCAGGGCCATGTCCACCCAGATCATCGGCACCCAGATCGAAGCTGTGTATCATACATCGATCGTGGTGTTCAACAAGGAGTTCTTTTTCTCAAGAGGCATCACCTTTGTCACCCCGGGAACCGCGGTCTACGGAAGCCCGATGGAAATTGTGGATCTAGGAGAAACACATGTCTCCGAAGAGATCTTGGACGAGTATCTCGAGGAATTGAAGTCCGAGTACCATGAAGGAAGTTACAATTTGTTTGACCACAACTGTAATCATTTCTCCAACGACGTGTCGCAGTTTCTTGTGGGCAAAGAAATACCCAAGAAGATCACAGGCTTGCCTGCTTTGGTTCGCAGCACTCCGATGGGGTTGATGTTCAGCCAGATGTTGTCGCAGCAGTTGACGGAATATGCAACCACCAGTGCCCCAAACTACCACAGCATGTGAGATGGGTACAGCTCACCAAAACACTTTTGAGGAATAGATTCTTATTCATTGCTTCTAGAAAGGCATACCATTGCGAGATTTACTTTGTAGTTGTTATCGTAAGTACAAGAATTTCAATTAATACTGATTAAATAGCGACACCAACTAAGCTTGCTCTTCTTCAACAATATAGTCCATTTCCTTTTCCATTTCGGTCCAGAAAGTCTTGCTTTGGTAGTCGGGGGTCCAGCCAAGAGATCTGGCCAAGTCAGCCTTACACAAGGCATTGGTGCCCCAGATAAGAGGAGCATAATCGTAACCGCAAACTTTGATCACCTCCTCAGAGTTCAATTTTTCAGGTGTAGCAGTGCTAATCTTGCCCTTCTCGTACAAGTACTCTCCCACTTTCTTGGAAACGTCGCCCCAGCTGTGGGTACCCACTTGGCAGAAGTAGTAGCCCTTGGCACCAGTGACCAATTTTGCATCGTCGCCCTGCAACAATTTCTCGAGCAACAAAATGTACAACTTTGCCAAGTCTCTGATGTGAACATGGGTCCATTTCTTGGTGCCATCGTATACGGTAAATGGCTTCTTGTGCTTGAGAGTAGCCCTGATCAAGGCTGGGACCTGCACAGAAGTGAGATGCACGTAACCATCACTAACCCCGTAGATGGTTGGGGGGCAAATGATAACGGTCTTGACGTACTTCGGGTTGGAAGCCTCAAGTGGCAAGATCAACTTGTCAGTAACACGGTGAGGCTGCTTGTCTGGCAACGAGGTGACCTTGTCAATGTCGTCAATGTCTGAGTAAACAGTGGCATTGGATGCATCGAACTGGCTGTCGAAGTCGTCAGCCAAGACCCCGGTACCTGAGGTGTGGATAATGTAGAATGGGGTGGTCTTTTCCTTGGCAACCTTGACCAAAAGCTCGTTGCTTGGAACATCGTCAACATCGGCGGTGGTGATGACAATGTCGGCCTTGGTGTACTCCTTTTCAAGAAGGTCCAGGGATGCTAAGTCACCAATGACATACTTCACGGCTGGAGCTTTGGCTTGAATCTTCTTGGCGCTGGATTCACTTCTTTGCAAAATCGTGATATCCAATGCTTCCCCAGTGTATTTGTGGAGAAGATGATAGAGAACTTCACCACCAATGTACCCACTGGCACCTGTCAAGAAGAGTTTGAGAGCCATAGTTCGTTGATTGACTTGTTTTGTTATGCGATTGAGTTGATATAAGTTCAGCAATTGCTTTGAAGAGAAACAGAAGAGAGAGAGAAAGAGTGCTTCTTTATGCTTCTTTATAAGTGTAGCCAATTTTTTGCTAGTTGCTATTCCCCTCAAAACATCGATTACTAATTCGGCTTTTAATTTTCACCTTTCAAGTGCTTGACTGCCCACCACGCCCTCGGTGCCGAGTGAGCCAATATGATTGTCAGCAATAGTTACAGGGTATGCCCCAGGCCGCACAGCAACGTATATAATGGCCATCGAGTTACATTACATTTGTTCTTCACATGCCCTTCAAGCAGCTTCGCTCTATGCGCTGGTCGCGTGATTGTTGATCTACATGAGCTGCGAAATTGCAACTTTCGAAGACTAGCTTTTAGAAGTCTGCATTTCTGTTGATACCTCATTTGATCAATACCAATCAGAAGAAATACAAGTGTACTGCAGCAGGTTTTAGGGTGAGAAATGCATGCTGACGACCTTTCCAACGAACTGTTCTATTCTCTGCAATCTATTCATCAATCAACTACTCAGCCGGTCGGTGAACGGTGCGGGGCGGTGATTGTGCAGTACGTACGTGCTGGTTTTGAGCACCTGCTCCATAAACCTCCCGTCCTTTTCAGCAAAAATCTCAAATTTCATGCTTTACTGTGAGCGTTACATAGATACTTTCGTTAAGAGAACCCATTGTATCTGTTGTCGAGTAAATATGGGGTCTGCTGCATCCAAGACCGAGTCTACCAAGACGTTCACTCCCGCCACGTCTGTTGAGTTTTCCCCCGAGTTTTTGAGCCAACTAGACAATTCTGAAGAGTCCAACTATGCCCGTTCCCAGCTAACCGAGAAGTTCGTCAACAAAGAGGTGTCTAAACGTCTACATGAAATGCAGAAACAGGTTGAATCTTCTTTGACACAAAGGATTGAGTCTGGCTTGTCGAAGGAAGACGCGAATCCAGAAATCTCAACCGCAACTTTGGATGCAAAATTGAATGAGTTGACCGACAAGATTCAACTGATCAGTCTGTCAAAGTTCTTTCAAGACAGAGTAGCCAAGAAAGAAAATCCCGCTTTGACCACAGCAAGAAGCGAGGTGTTACAATGCTTGAAGTCAAACACTGAAAGACCATTGAACTGCTGGGAAGAGGTACAGAATTTCAGAAATTTGGTAAAGGAGATTTGAGTTAAATCTAATATAAACGAGATAAAAGTTGAATCCTGTAAGTTTTAACTAAAGCTAGATCACGAAGAAGTTTCCCTTTGGCTTTGCTGAGTTGTTGTTGTTGTCCTCATTGATAGTGATGAAGCTATCCAAATGTTGCAATGCCACTCTTGCATGGCTAAAGTCTGGAGCCATGGTCATCAACTTCCAGTGGAAATCCTTGTAAAAATCAACCAATTCCCGTTTCTCCTCAAAAAGAGCACGTAAGCCTTGGTTCAACACTGGAGAGCTCCCGCTGACAGAAGGTGTGACAACAGCCACATCTTCCAACTCTGAATTCGGGGTGACAGCATTGTTTTCCTTGTTGGTCTTGCGTATCTCCAAGTTTATTGTGTTTATCAACAAAGCAATTATTGTTCCAATAAACACAAGTGATTTGCGGGTATTCAATAACCAAAACGATTGCAAATTGAATGGTGTGAGGTTGAACAAGAACTTGTAAATAACGGTCTTCAATGTGACTATGATTTGTGGCTTGATGTCCTTGAACGTATCAATCAACTCATCAATTTTCACAGATGATTCGGGCAGCAGATCTGATGAAAGATTTTCCTTTAAATGATCTGTATATTTGTTGATCAATCTCTTGTAAACCAATAATATCAAAGTGTAGTATAATAAAGTGAGTGATCCATTCGAGAAAAAACTGAACAGTTGCACGTCGCGCAACCCAGCGGATTGCGTGCTTGCATTATTACTACTCTCTTCCTTGCTTTGAATGCTTTTACTGCTTTCGTTGCTGAAAACAAGCTTTGCTTCCTTAGGGAGTCTGTTGAACCAGTTTCTCAAATTCTCATTCAACAAAAGAGACTTCTCATATACTTGATCAAACTCATCCTGACAGACTGATTTCACAGAATAAAGTTTTGACAAGATTTCATCCATATGGCGGGTCAACTTCAAGCTTTCGATGAATATCAACTTGGGTACAAACTTGTAATCCTTGTCTTTGCTCAAATCCAAATCCTGCACCGTCAGCTCATCAATCTCCCTTGAAACCAAAGATTCTCTTGCCACCAAACTGCTGAAAACTTTGTGCTTCCCAATCAACTCGCTCAGCTGTAATATCCTCATGCTCTTATCATCAATCAACATGTCGTTATATGTGACGTCTTCAAGCGGCCAATTCTCCTCTATATCGATATTGCTGGGCTTCCCTTCAAACAAAGAGTAAAGCTTGTCATGGAACACCACACCCCACAGACATATTTTCCTCACCTTCCGTTCCCATAGGGGAATGCTCTTCCAGTTTGAGCAGTCCCAGTTCATTCCCATTTCTACCGCAAAGCTTGTCATCACTGAAGTGATCTTCCACATGGATCCCACAATAAACGGGTTGTTGGAATCAAGGAAATTGTAGTTGCACAAGAGCAAAAAGCCTTGAAGAACAGAGAATTTTGGGGTTTCATACAAGCAGTCTTCCATCAACGAAATTGCAATCAGCTCCAATTTCAAAATGTCAGGCTTGTCTTGTGATTCCAAAAATCCTTTTCCCATTTCATGCTCATTGGAGTCAAGCTCCCACCAGTTCAAAGCTAGTAGATAAACGCTCACCAACAACAACGGATGCACCTCACGATAGTTTCTGCAATATCTTTCATAAAACGCTGGCTTTGACATTATGGGGAGGGTGGGATGCACCATCTTAAAATATAGATTCATCAAATAAGCACTGCTATTGCCGACAATCTGCTGGATCTCATCGCACTGGAGATACTTCAAATTGACAAAATCAATTTGATCATCCAGAATTTGGAAAAAACATTGGCTGTTGATTTTTTTGATGGATTTGGTAACCTCCAGTGAATATGGATCATTGATCGCTGTCAACTCTTTATTCCCCGCCGCTTTGGTGATTTCGTCCAACAACTGCTTCTCTGTGGTGGAACACTCCCCAATCATTGCTGTAGACTTCGAGCCTAGTAAAGATAACGAGTTCGCCATTGAAGTTGGCTCGTTCAAAAACTCATAATCTTTCACTGGTTTCTCCATGTGTGCATTCTCCCCTCCAGGACTACCGTTTCCTTTGCCCAAAAGCCCAATCTTGCCTGTGACAGGCAAACTGTTGAGGTTCTGTAAATATGTGCAGATGATGTTTCTCTTTTCACATTCAATGCAGGTGTCGCCGCTGGTGGACTTTATGCACTTTGATCTCCTCCTTCGGCAGCTATCGCAAGGCTTGGACCGCGCATCAACGTTGTCAACCTCAATACTGTTAGCGCTTGCTCCTCCTTCCTTGTCGGAGTTTGAAGAGCTCCTGCGAATGAGTTTTGTCACGCCTGAAAGATTGTTCACATTGTTGAAAAGAAATATTTTGTTGTTGTCAAACAAGCATGGCTTGTCTCTTCTGATGCACTCGGTGCAGCTTCTTTTGTTTTCCATGATGACACACTTGATCTTCTTTTTGCGACACCCGTCACAGGGTCTGATTCTGGGCTTCTTGCTAGCAGGGGTTTTCGTGCTAAGTTTGGCTCTCCTACTACCTGCTACCGAAAAGCCCGCTGCACTGTCTCCTGGCGGTGAGGTCATGCCAATCTCTGGGATTTCAAGCGAGTCCAAGCTCTCTGGCTCCTCTGGATCCTCTGCTTCCTGCACCGCCGAAACGGGCATTTGGTAATTCAATGGAGAAGCTCGCTGATGTGTGGGGATGGTGTAGGCGTTATTATTTGTGCTGGCCTGGTGGTGGTTGTCTTGCTCGGTCCTCGCGCTGCTGTTGGTGATCTGTGTCTGCTGTATGAAGTGTGTGCCTTCCAGCAGCAAGTACGCGTCGAAGTTGGTCACAAGGGCATCGCTGATGGTAATTGGGGAGCTCATGTCCATGTGGTGAATCTCCAGAAGGATCGAGTCAATCAACGCTTCTTGCGGATTATTATTACCGGTGTTATTGTTATTGTTGCTCATGCTGGTGGGTAGCTGAAAACAGTTGTACTTTGATGTCGAGGGGGTACTACTGATTATCAAAGACACAGCTCCAGTGAAATAGCTGTCTTCTTGCTAGAAAATGTTTCGAGTATAAAAACGAATGTTGGAAAGCGATGGATAAAAGTCAAAAGCTGCTTCTGTCTCATCCTTTTGCTGTTTCCTGTTATAATTTTCTTTTTTTCTGTTTTTTAGCGTATTATTGCATACGCATCCTTTCTCCGCCTAGATGAAGGGCAGCTTTCGTCAAATCTTTCCACACAAAGATTGAGCTTCGGAGATCAGCTAATCAGCTGCACGAGATGCTGTTGGCCGAGGAGTTGGCAGTTGTTTGGCTTGTATTCGCTACTACAAATTACACTAATTAAACACATCAAAGATACTTCACCCATCAGCAATACGGAGATTTGACTGTGAAAAGAAATGCGTCGTGAAGTCATGGTTCCTGTTTGTATAGACATTTTCAAGGCTGTACCAACTCCGCTCGGGAAAGGTCTTTCCCTACCACTCAAGGCCCATGAGAAACTTATTTGCCTCATGTGTGATCACAAAATCAATATCCAACTTCTTGAGATCGAATTCCCCAGCTGTGTCTATCAAATTCAAAGCAGCCAACCCCAACGCAGAATGCAAAGGGTCTGGGTCCTCGTTGCTGCTTTTGCCAAAGCCTCCGACAAGCTTGGATTGTGTAATTGCAAGCAAGTAGCTCTTGATAGCATCACTATCGATGATCTGCTCATGCCCAAGGATTTTCAAACTTCCGATATTCCAAAAAGCATAGCAAGTGTCAGAATACTTGTTATCCCTTCCGTTCATTCCGCCAATGTCGGTTATTTCCAACATCTCGTTCTCGTTGAATTCGTCTACATTATATTTAGTCACCCATAGCTGACGCTGCGAAAGCCACTTCAAGGTGTGGGGGTAATGGTTGCCAAGCTTCCCAAGTAGCTTCAACAGCACCAATCCGCAAAATGTATACCCACCATGTGCTTCCCACCCTGGCTGCCCTCCAAAACCCCCGGAGTAATTTTCGCAATTCTCAATGTACGTAGCCAATGCTTGCACGTCAAAATCGTATTTTTGTCTATCAGCTTCGCACATCTTGTCCACTTGAAGTATTTTTCTGATTGAAGCTGCAAAAAGACATACTCTCAAATCCCTGTCACCAAAGGGCCGGCCATGGATGTCGAGAAAGGATGCAAACGAGCCGTCTGGTAGCTGGCATTTCTGCATGTATTGTAATATCTTGGATCTATTAATTCTTCTTGAGATTCCCTCATCTTTCAACGTGGCAAGAGCACAGAGCGCAAAAAACGTTGACGATAGCTGTGCTGGATCATAAGTCTGCCCTTCAGACTCAATTCCTAGGTAATGGTTGTGAGAACCTCTGAACCCGGTTCCTTTGTAATGCGTATATATCCAATCGACGACATCTTGGCGCGTGGAGTGTTTAAAAACCACATCCATCTTGTCGAGCATGTCCAATGCTACGAAAGAAAAGTAAAGTAGCACCATCTTGTTAGAATCATGACTTTGTGCTTTGGGTGGAAGCATATTAAGGACTATTTCAAAGTATTTTGCATGACGACTCTTGTCATGAAATTTGAGATTTTGCTGGCGTTCGAGAAGCTCACTTTCAATATCATTCAAAGTCGTGGGTGTCCCTTCTACCCCTCTGTCACCGGTGCTCTCCATATTTGATCTGCTCTCCATCTTTGATCAATGCTTCTGGCTTGGATTATGTTTATCAAAGTGGATCGATCTTAACACAACCAGCAGAGTGCACAGAAAAAGAGGAAACCCGCACACCTTCCACCCTGGAAAAATCAAACTTATATTTCAATATAAAGCTGGGCCCTTGGAGGTTCATATAATAGATTTCAAGAAAGAGCTTTACCATGTTCAGAAGACCTCAAGGAGACCAAAATCCTCCGCAGAACTTTGGGGGCCAGAACTTTGGTGGCCAGAATTATGGGGGCCAGAATTATGGCCAGCAGCAGCAAGATCCGAATAATCAACAACAGCGAAAGCCTGCAGAAAGAAGGGTGGTAGACTACGGGAACATCATTGGGAGATGGTCAATACAGAGGTCAATGGGGTTCACCAAACAACCGCTCGGTAAAATGAGACCTGAGTCGTCGTACATGATTGATTTGCTCCCACCCGGTGCTTACACTGAAGACCAAGCAGTGATTGATGTGCAGACAAAATTTGTTCATTTAAGTACCAATAAGGCCAAGTACGTTATCAGCACCGTGAGCTGGACCCCAGAAGGTAGAAGACTTGTAAGCGGGAATCTTGCAGGAGAGTTTACTTTGTGGAATGGGATGACTTTTAATTTTGAAACCATCATGCAGGCCCATGAGTCTGCAATTTACTCTACAAAGTACTCACACAATGACGATTGGTTGATATCAGGCGACCAAGAGGGGACAATCAAATTCTGGCAGCCAAATTTCAATAACGTCAACAACATAGAGCACGGCCATCTGGACGTCATTAGAGACTTGGCATTCTCTCCGAACGACACTCGCTTTGTCAGTTGCTCAGATGACCGGCTTTTAAAAATCTGGAATTTCAGCACCGCTAGGGAAGAGCGGGTCTTGAAGGGGCATCATTGGGATGTGAAGTGCTGTGATTGGCACCCAATCATGGGATTGATTGTTAGCGGTTCCAAGGACAATACGTTGAGATTGTGGGATCCAAGATCACCAAATTGCATAAATTCACTAACTGGTTTCAAACACATGATAATGCAAACGAAGTTCCAGCCAAACGGAACCCAGCGAATGATTGCCAGTGTTGCAAAGGACAAGAGTTGCAGAGTTTTTGACTTGCGAGCAATGAAGGATTTCCTCAACATCAAAAGCCATGAAGTGGATCTCACCAGTGTGGCGTGGCATCCAGTGCATTCGTCGCTTCTCTCCACAGGTGGATTCGATGGTTCGATCCACCATTACATGATAAACAACTCCAACCAGTTTGATTTTGATACTAGCGCCGAAGCGACGACGAAATTAGGCGGATCGGAATCTGGCAGTAGTGTGATGGACAATGATGTCAACTATCACGCGCCTTCCATCGAACCAGTGCACGTCATACCGTACGCCCATGAAAAGTCTGTCAACTGCATGGAATACCACCCGTTGGGGCATGTGCTATGCACCGGTAGCACGGACAGATCTGCTCGTTTCTGGTGTCGCTCCAGACCAAGCGACCCCTCAGCTTTCAATGATGAGTTATACACAAATAAAAAAGTTGGTGCTTGGCATTTTGCCATCAACAACAGTGTCAACGCTGTGAGAGATCCAAACGAAGCCAATGCAAATAATACCAACACCATTTATAACTCACTTCCTGCTGCCATCAACCCGACCGACGAAAATTCTGATCGCCACGATAACCACAATCATCCGGGCAAAGAAGGCAGCGAAACACCACACACTGGAGGAGATATCCACAACACTCAAGAAGCGCAAACTGAGCAGTACGTTCCCTCACTTCCAGGCCTTGGCAGAAACAAGTTCTACTGATAGGCGACCTTATATAAATATACTACATGTACTGAGTTTCGCTAGTGCGTGTCGCTTATCTGTAAGGGTAACAAACACTCAAGCAATCCGTGCACCACAAAGAAAAATTAAAAAAAATTAAAAAACTGAAAAATACCAAAAATATTAAGGACAGGAAAAAAAAATAAAGTGGCAAAACCTTTTGTTGGATCATAAATCATATCTGGCCGTTTGGATCACTTCAATCTCTATTTGCATCTCCACTTTTCAATTCAATTGCTGTGTAAACTCATAACAGAACATGTCTGAATCTCTTATCCCCCTTGTGATTAGACATTCAGGAAAAACCTACGACGTCAATGTGGATTTAAATGAGCCTGGCATTCTTTTCAAATCACAGATATTTTCCTTGACAAATGTCCCTCCTGAAAGACAAAAGGTTCTCGTCAAAGGTGGTCAATTGAAAGATGACACAGACTTGAAAACATTAAATTTGAAACCCAAGCAAACAATCATGGTGCTTGGTTCTCCTGATGATTCGGGCATTCCTCAGAAGCCGAAAGAAAAGCCAGTGTTCATTGAAGATTTGGAGAAACAAGGCAAGCTTGTTGAGTTCAGTGCTGATCCCTTGGGTTTTCAGAACTTGGGCAACACATGCTACTTGAACTCAACATTACAAGCGCTCAATAACGTTGAAGACTTGCAGAAAGCATTGGTCAAATATGATGGTAACGATAAGTTGACCAAAGAGTTGAAGTCTACTTTCAATAGATTAACAAATGGAAAACTCTCTGGCAACGGTCGTTTCATCATCCCTTTCTCGTTTTTGAACACTTTGAGAAGCAACTTTCCTCAATTTGCAGAAAAAGATGAGCATGGGTTCAAACAGCAAGACGCAGAAGAATGTTTCAGTCAAATCTTATCCACCTTGAGCCAAGCTTTGCCAAATGACTTTATTGAAAAGTATTTTGGCATTAGATTCAATACGTACCAAAAGTGTGAAGATAACGATCCAGAAGATAAAGAAGAGGTGGGCATTGATAGTGCTTTGAAGTTGGCATGTCACATTGACAGTACTACCAATTTCTTGAAACCTGGTTTGATCACTGGCATGGAGGACCACATCACAAAGCATAACCCCCATTTTGATAGAGATGCAAACTACGTCATCCAAAGAAAAATTACAAGATTACCCAAATATTTGACAGTTCAATTTGTTAGATTTTACTGGAAACAGGAGATTAGAACAAAGGCCAAGATCTTGAGAAAAGTCGCCTTCCCATTCCAGTTGGATGTGAGTGACATGTTGGATGATAGCGTGAAACAAAAAAACGTCAAGACAAGAGACGAGATCTACAAACTTGAGAAGGATAGAGAAGACGAATACAAAGAAAAGAAAAGATCTAAAAAGTTGAAGACTGACAAAACATCAGTATTTTTATCCAACAAGGAAAAGTACGACCTTGAGGAGAAAGATTTCAAGGAAAATGAGCAAAAATGGAAAGGAACTTTTTCAAAAGTGTTCCCTGAGGATTTGGGTGAAGGCGAGGCCCCATCTCCTTTGTACGATTTAATATCTGTGATCACTCACAAGGGTTCATCAGCAGACTCGGGTCATTATCAAGCATTCACAAAGAACGAAAAAGATCTCAGCGGTGACTCCTGGTGGTTCTTCAACGATGACAAAGTGTCACACGTTTCTAGAGACAAAGTTGAAGCTTTAGCCGGCGGTGGAGAAAGTGACGTTGCATTAGTTTTGATTTATAAGGCAATTGGTTTGTAATCAGGCCCCTTAGATTACATCATAGACGAAAGCATACAAAGCGCATTACGCATGGAGGTGAAGGAAAGAGGAAGGGAGGGATAACGAGAAAGGGGATTTTTTAGGCAGGGGACTAATGACTGTTATGAAATGCCAATTTTATTTTTTGTTCTATTCCACTTATATCATTTTTAGGTTTCTTTTTACTTATGATCTTACACGTTTGACCTTTCAAGTTACAGCTTTTGTTGTTTTCAAATTCACTATGCAAAATAATATTCCATTCATCGAGTTCGTTGATTTGTATATTCATTCCACCTTTGAATCTTGTAGTCAAGGCCACTTTTATTTGTAGCCCTGGTCTCTGCATGCCTGTAGCACCAAAAATAAAAAAAAAGTTTTGCACTAGATGAAATAAATCTAATGAGCTATCGAGAGCGTTGTTGACAACCGTACAATGTGCAGTAGATGTCGTTGAGCAATTTGCCCCAGATCCCATTCGTTGGAAATGCCTCCAATTACTTCAGCCCGAGGGACGTGAATGTAGCAAGTGTGAAAGGCATTGAGAGGCTAATAAGTGAAACAAAGTCTTATATCTTTACACCGCTTGAGGATGATTTTGAAAAGCAGAACCAGGCTTATTTGTTGAACTTAGAGTCTCAAGGCCTTGGGGGCGACATTGAGGCTCTTTACTCAGAAGCCAATGCAGCTAGACTGCTCGAGAGAAAGGAAATGATTGCAAGAGGTTATTTGGATGATGAAAACGCCAAAAGAAGTTTGGATCATGCAATTTCATTCAGAGGCACTTGCTTGGAAATGTGTCCTACCTTTGAAAGAATAAAGAGAACGAGGCAAAATAATGTTAACGTCAATGAAAAAGATCCCAACACAGGTCTTATATCAAGGCAGCGAGCAATCAAATCATTTTCAAGATCGGCTGCTGGTCAGGAACCTCCATTGCCATCGGACGTGCGACCACCATCAATACTAAACAAAACACTAGACTTTATCATCGATAACTTGATAGACAAGATGCCAGAGACACAATCGTTTGTCTGGGACAGAACAAGATCTATTAGACAAGACTTTACATACCAAAACTATTTTGGTCCAGAAACCATTGATTGCACAGAAAGAATAGCCAGAATACATATCATGTCGCTTCACATAATGGCCAACTCTACGGTCGACTACTCACAACAGCAAGAGTTGGAACAATTGGAGAAATCGCTCAAGTCGCTAGCGGAAATGTACGATGAGTATCGGAAAAAGGGCTTTCCACAACCACCAAACGAAGCAGAGTTTAGAGCTTACCACTTGCTCTTGAAAATCAATGATCCAGATCTCGAGAGAAGCTGTGAAAAACTTCCTTTCAAGATCTTCAACAGTCACTTTATACAACTAGCCCTTCTTTTGCGAAGAATATTCTCATTCAGCTACGCAGGGTCCTCAACAAACTTCTATACAACATTCTTTGATATCGTTTTGAGCAGCAACGTCCCATTTTTGATTGCAAGTTTGTTGGAGATTAGATTTAATGAAATCAGAATCAAGTCTCTCAAATTGATATTCAGATCTAACCACACAAAGACGAGGAACTTGTCTCTCATGCACATTTTTGAGGTGTTAAGGTTTCCGGATTATAACCAACTAAAGGCTTTTTTAGAGTTTCATAGTCTAAAGTGGGCAATGGGGGACAACCAGGCTGAAGTCATTGACATGCGCAGTACCTCCCAGTTTTTCAAAGACACAGGTAGAAACGGTGATGGGCCTCCAAAAGTGCTAAAAAGCGCTTATGATCCAAGGCTTGATATCAAAATGAACAATATGACCAGAAGTCAGGTGGTGAATGGATCAAAACGCACCATGTTCAGTATCACAGAAAATAACCAACTGCTTTCGAAATCGACTGGCCATAACATTGTTGTACCAGCAGCCCCTGTGATGACAACTCCCTCTGCCACATTGATGAACAAGGGCGCCTTGTCAAAAACCCAAAACGATATTTTCCTGAAGAACAACGCTAAAGAAGCAGAACTCATGGCAAATCAAGAGAAATTGCGGCTGGAAGCGTTAAAACAAAAGCAAATTATTGAGCAGAAAAAACAAGAGATCATGCTAAAACAAAAGCAGAGAGAGGAAGAATTGAGGAAGCGAAAGGAAGAAGAGGAAGAAAATAGAAAACGTGAACAATCACTAAGAGAGCAAGAGCGTCAAAGGCAAGAACAACAGAAAAGACAATTGGAGGAGCAGCGACTTGCACAACAAAAGCTTGAAGAAAAGTTACAGCAGCAGGAAGCCGAGAAACAAAGGAAAATACAACTACAAGCTCGAAAATCTGCCAAGGCGAAAATATTGGCCTTGCAGCTACTACAATGCTTCTTAGATGATGTGGTTCAGGAAGCTATTTTGGATGCTCTTGCCGATAAGTTCAGAACAAAGTCTTTGATGATGCGGTGCATGAAACGTATATCTAGAGCCTCAAAAATAAGCTACAATGCTTACCTTGACAAGCAAAGGAAACTCAATGAAATGAGCATGACAGGGTCCACGTTCGGTGTCGCCCCAAACGTGGGACTTTTGTCCAAGCGTGCCCATATTATCAATAACTTCAAGCATGTTTCTGTGCCGAATGGCTTTCAAAGATCTAACGGAAACCCTCTCAAAGAGAATGATTTGGCTCTCAAGAAACAAAAAGTGGAGGATGCAGAACTCAGTAAAGTCATGGCTAAAAAAGAAGAGTCTATGATGGTCCCAATGAATGAAATATCATTGATATTGCCTGAATCAGAAAGACTTTTGATGCAGGATGAACAGGCCAAGACTGTGCGACAGTTGTGGTCTCCAATAAACTTAGAAGATTTTGCCAATCTGTGCAGGAAAAAAATCTCAGACTCCTCAGAAAGCATAAATATTTCGGCTTTGATTCTGGTTACTGATTGGAATCGACCTTCATCAAAGTGGCTAAAGGCAAAGTTCGGCTTGTCCACAAATGAAAGCTATAATACCTACTCGAGAGCTCTTTCAAGTAATGATAAAAAGCTTAACGTCACTTTTTCAAGTTACCACCTGTCTTTACTACCGTCAACAGCCTTTTTGTTGTTTGAGTGTGGTTTCACTGACAATCACGCAGACTACTCAACCGGTAACCTTGCAAGAAAAAAGCTTGCCAATGATGGTAAGCTTCTAGTGCAGTTTTTAGACTTGTTGAAGTCAAAAAGTAAATTCAAAGTCCAAGTTATGTTACTATTTTGGAAAAACAACAGCTTGAAAATTGGCGAACTTGAAACATATCAACTATTGAAAATTGATCATATCAAGAAAAATTTCCGCAATGTTCTTGTTGATTTGTTGTTTTGTCCCTTGGATCTTGAAAGTCATGATACAGCTCAAGTTGACAGTACTTTGATCAAATTGCTTTCAAAAATGGCAAGGCATTTCAAATTAAAGGTACCAGATGTCACCAAAAATGCCGTTGTTTCCGCGAAAACAAAGCAAAAATCAATTGCCTCGATCAAACATCCAGAGTATCCAAATCAGCCCGATACTGTTACCAACAAAGAGCTGAGTAATTATGAAAATTCCATCGTTGAACAACATCCGTACTTCAAAAAATATCAAAACGCCAATGGTAGCTACGTTGAGGGGCGGCCGTCTGGATCCAGCTCTTTCTACATGGGCAGAAACACATCTTTGGTGAGGCCCAAGCTGTTGTTTGACAACTCAATGTTGTCCAGTTCTTCAACTTTTTTTGAGGACAAGGATATATCCAAAATCGGTGGTGGCAACGCCAATATAAGCACCTCCACCATCAACAAAGAAAGACCACTCAAGAGGTCCATTAGTTCCAGTGTCAGCAGTAAACCCGGACTGACACATTTCAAAAGACCGACTCTCAGCAAGGTTGGCAACGGAAGTGTTTCGGAAATTCCTCTCGCTCATAGTTCAATGATGGTAATGAGCAGCAATTCTTCCAAAGCTGCTGGGTCACTCAGAGGCGGGAATCGAACATTTATTAATCCAAGTGTGGGTGATTCGAGCTATTTTACAGCTTCGTCGTTGTCTTCAAGTTTTGCGGTTCCAAAGCCGCATTCCGGCTCACCTGAAACTAGCTTCTCCATATTGAATTCCAGATTCAATAAAGCTAGGCAAACCGGAAGGGTTGTGTCTTCCACGGGATTGCTTCCCAATAGGGGCTTTCAAAACTCCTTTGTGGATAATAACTCGAATAGCAGCTTCTCATTTACGCCCAATAAAAGCATGTTGATGAACGGAAGCCGGATTACCAGTTTGAGGCCAAGTTCAATTAGCAAGCCAGATAAAAGATCAATAGGCTTTTCAACATCCAGGAAACTGTCTAGCACTATGAAGAGATCTATTCCAGTAGCAAGTGTTGGTGAAGATGCCACTGGTTCTCAAGATAGCTTGACCAATTTGAGAAAATTGGTGTCCAGCGTGAAATCCAAGTACGGCAATGGTAGAGGATAAATCTTTAATACTTATTAGTACAGAAAACTTTCCTATTCAAAATATTGAGATCGCGAGTCATTTCTGAAAGACTTAAATAGACGTTGAGCGTAAAATCCACAAAGGCTCCAAATAGATTTGTCAAATTGACCGAAATTAACTTGTTTTTTTTTCCATCTTTTTTTTTATATTTTTCATTCAATGGTCAAATCTTAATCATTGCCATCAATATAATTCAAAGAACGACCAACTAGCAAACCATGTCATTCAAGAAGCCAAGTACAAAGAAGAAAAGTGTGACGTGGGGGGACTTTCTTTCATCGGAAGTCACGCCCAAAACGAAAGTTGCGGTTGACAGCTCTCCTAAGATTCAATTCAAATTTTATAATATTCCATTTCACTATCTTGGTATCATCTACTATCTTTTGTATGTGGATTATGAACAGCTTATAAAGTACGAGTCAATAAAAATCGTTCTTCTCAAAGCACTTCCTTTGAGTTTCTTTGGACAATTGGTATGGCTTTCTCTTATATCCTTGGCTCCAGCCTCGATCAATCAATCTGAAAAAAAAACACTGCACAAAGCGAAGAAACACGGATCAACATCTCTCGGCACCAAAAACGTTTCTTTGATGATAGCCTCAACTTTCACTTCGTTTCTTTCGTCTTTCCTAATTTACCTTGTTGCTGTACTTTTAGGGTCGCCGATTTTGGCCTTTCAAGGGGAAACATTTCTTTTTGCCTTGCATATGGCGAGTCTCGTCACCTTTCCATTATTGGTGGTGTATAAATTCAACAAAACACACTGGATGAATTTGATTATTTCTCTCCCAGACTGGAGGTTTGTTTTCAAGAAAAACCCAATCTATGTTGTGACGCTTGCGTCTATTGTGGGTGGGTGGTTTGGCGTCTTCACCATTCCCTTGGATTGGGATAGGGACTGGCAGATCTACCCAGTGAGTTTGGTCATTGGGGCTTACGGGGCTGGGTTCCTTGGTGGTGTGATAGCTTTCATATTCTCCTTGCTTCCATTATGATGAAAATACCTAAAGTGATAAAGTTAATAGCGACGTTTAATGTACTTTGAAAGATCAGTCTGCAATGTAGTTGTCTTACATGAGTTTGTAATTTCAAAATCAAACACACAAATGTATTACCCCCAATAAAAAAAAATACCTAATAGAAGAAAAGAAAACAAGTAGTCAGTTTTACATCAGCCAGATCTTCCCTTCTGCCAACATCACTTTATTCTCATCACCCATCTTTTTCAAGGCCTGTTCGAATTCCTCTTCAGTGAAGCGGTCCTCCTCCGGAAGATCATCATTGATTGTTTGGAAAACGAGCTCAGTGGCACACGAATCACCATCAAAGATTTCAGTTTGCATGAGTCTCGCCATGAGTTTCGTGAATTCCTTGTACCTTGAAACGGAAATTTCTGCATCGGCTTGTGACACACTGCTGTCAACAGCTGTGGCAGAGGATGACAAATCCTGCTGATTAGAACGTCTCACTCTTGCTGGAGAAGATGGCTGGGAAGTGTTACCTGAGAGCTGTCTCAAAGGCAACAGTTCGGCTCTGTTTTCCACCAATTCCCAGTCCTCTTCAGGGCTTGCGGCACTCGTTGCTGCTGCTGGCTCATTGTTGTTATCTTGAGAAGGTGTCATCTCTTCGTCCTCGTCTTCCTCTTCGATTTCAGACTCCATATCTGAGTCTGAGTCTTCATTCTGAGAAGCTTTCACCTTTCTCTTTTTCACTCTCTTTGTTTTGACAACTTCTTTGAACAAAGCGAACCTTAATATTCTTTCAGCCTCCTCAGCGTCTCTTTCGCTGACTGTAGCACTCAATCTAAGCTTTGCATGAGCAGTAGCCAAACGGATCAAGGTTTCCAAAGTTCTGGCAGTTATTGGCGCGGTGTTCTTGACATTACTCTTCTCAGAGTCATTTCTCAAGCCAGTATAGACTTTGACAATGTGTCTTGCAGCATTTTCTCCCAAAGCTGGCTTCTTTTCCTTGGCATATTGGATATATTTTCTGATAAACAGCAAAGAGAAAAGCTTCACCTCCCTTAAATTTTTGTTAGATTTTGATTGGAAATACTCGAGAGCTCCACCGTGTAATAAAGGATTGAACTTCTCATAAACCTCGGTAGGCATGTTATCAGAGTTTGCATTGTCATCGGGATCATCTCCAGTATGCAAGGCCAACCCTTGAAACTCTCTGATTGGCTCACCTTCAGAATATCCCTTGGGCAAATATCTATGGACTTTCAAAACGTGTTCAGAAAGTTTTCTGTCTCTTGCATCTGCAATCTCATCGGTAACCACAAACAACAAGTCGAAACGGGACAATAACGAGTCTGGCAACGCAATGTTCTGGTGTGGATCTTTATGAACATCGTATTGGCCGTAAACAGGATTGGCCGCAGCAATCACAGAACATCTAGCGTTCAAGGAAGTATGGATACCCGCTTTGGCAATGGTCACGGTTTGTTGTTCCATCACCTCGTGGATGGCCACTCTGTCGTTGTCTGACATTTTATCGAATTCATCAATACAAACGATTCCTCGGTCAGCAAGAACCATAGCACCAGCTTCCAATTTTCTTTCACCAGTTTCTCTATCGGTAGCAACAGCCGCAGTCAACCCCACACCAGAGGAACCTCTACCGGTTGTGGCGATAGCCAAGGAAGCTGTGTTTAAAACAAAACGAAGGATTTGAGATTTGGCGGTGGAAGGATCACCAACCATCAAGATGTTGATGTCACCTCTCAAATGTGATCCGTTATCCAAGTTTTTCTCCACACCACCCAAAAGCATCAAAAGAACTGCTTGTTTGATCAAATCGTGACCATAGATACTAGGGGCTAAAGACTGGGACATCTTCTCAAGAAGCCTTCTCTTCTTCTTCACAGTATTGAAGTTTCTGAAATCAACATCGGTGATGGTTTGTAAAGCAATAGTGTTGGTGGAAAGTGTTTGGATCGGGTACACGCTGTTGGCAATCAAAACAGTTTTGAACGTGTTTGCAGTGTTCCCACCACCACCCAAAGTTCTGTAGACACCCACAACCTGAACTCTATCACCAGGCTTCACGCTGTCAACCAAAGTATCGTCCAAAATGACTTCGATAGATCTAGGTAGTTGACCAGGGTCTGCCTTCTCAGGCATTTCTTGGATGGAGATCGTTTGATGGTCCTTATAGGTGGAGTACCCGTATTCGGTGGTAAGCTTGTTGCCATCAGGATCCTCAGTTGGATAAACAGCGACATTGGTTATCGGGTTAAAAGAGCTGGTTTGATCAGCGTAATCTCTGTAGTAAAATTGGCCTTTATTCTCACTGAAATGAACTGATCTTAGAAGTTTAGGTCTGACCAATGAGGTTTTAGTGACAATACCTTCGACGGAGATCAATTTTGACAAAAAGCTTGACTTGATAGTTTTGGGACTCAACTGATGGGAGCCGAACGCACCTCTGAACCCAATGAAGAATCTTGTTTTATCGTCAAGATGAACATTCATCATTGAAGAGGGGTCGAACACAGCCTGGATAGTGTCCGACAAAGCCTTTTCACAAGCGGGTAAATAGTCTGCTGGTTCATTCAACAACCCTGACCAGAACTCTTTGTTCCAATTTCTGATATCATCCAACGAAACTATAAGTCTGTTCATGCTTTTCTTAAGCATGGTTCTCACCAGTTCTCTGTAGTCTGTTTCCATTATATTTGACTCGTCCAGCGAGCTCGAATCTAAAAATTCTTGAAAAAGACGAACTCTTTCACCAAACAAAGCATCGTTGGTATCGATTTCAGGTATTTCATCCATGATGTACTTTTATTTGATCAAGATCGACGATTGTAACTTGAAGACACCTCTTTCTTGAAAGGAGGAGGATTTTTTTGATATTCCAATTTTTTTTTCTAGTGTCGACGCCGAAATGGGTAATTTTATAGCATTTGAAAAAAGTTATTGTGGTTGTTCGAAATAGGTAATTTCAATTGTTTTCGCGTTTCTTCCCTTTTACTTTGCAATATTACCACTATTATCTCGAGCCAATTTTCATAAACAGTGTGAGAAATCCCCTTGAAAATGCAATGCATATTTTCGCGTGAGGTATTCTAGAAAATATTACGCGTCACATCAGTGAAAACAATAACTCTGAACAGAATTTATTATCGGGTGAAAGCTGTGTCTATAACAATAAGGAAGAAATGAAGCAGGCTAAAAGAGTAAAAGTTGAGAATACAATTGTAAGTAAAAAGAGTGGGATGAGAAAAAAAAAGATAGTGCCTTGTCAAAATCAAAGGAACATCAAAGCGAAGCCAGCAACCACTAAGGTACCGGAGAGGCCATAAATATTAGTGTTAGCATCACCTTTAGAAGCGCTAGTGTGGTTTTTCTCCGCAGAAGACGCAACGGATGATAAACTAGTACCATTATGTGATGTGGTTGAATTTCCAGCAACGCTGCTGATGGTGGAGTCGCCATCAGTTGAAATGGAAGCCTCGCTTGTAGAACTGTCGGTGGCATCACCGCCATCGGTGCTTTCAGCACTGTCAGTGCTATCGTCCATGGCAGAGTCTGTCTCAATGCTGGCATCAGAAGAAGAAGCAGTAGTGATGCCGGCTGCGCTGCTGGACCCACTAGTTGTGCTTGAAGAGCTGCCCGTTGTTGATGTACTTGATCCGCTGGAGCCAGTTGAGCCGCTGGCGGCGCTGGAGCCGGTGGTGTGTGAGTTAGGAGCAGCGCTTTGGGAGGATACCGTTCCGGAGTGAACTGACGGAGTGGCAGAACCACCGTAGAATGTATTGATCACCAAATAACTCCCGCTTGTGTATGTGACGACTGTGTCTGTGGTTATCACAATGGTTTGGGAGCCTG
Organism: Saccharomycopsis sp. UWO(PS) 91-127.1; assembly: GCA_002895615.1. Taxonomy (NCBI): domain Eukaryota; kingdom Fungi; phylum Ascomycota; class Saccharomycetes; order Ascoideales; family Saccharomycopsidaceae; genus Saccharomycopsis; species Saccharomycopsis sp. UWO(PS) 91-127.1. Next base: position 184,167 of record JNNM01000006.1, read on the forward strand.
CAGTAAGGGTGGTGGTGGCTGAAGCGAACGATGCCAAGACAGAAAGAATTACTGGAGTGGTGAACTGCATATTTGATTATTGTAGAAGCTTTGAGGTTCTTAAAAGTGAATCTTGAAGAGATGGTATATCAAAGGATAAAAAGGATATTTCAGGACATTCAATCTGGGATCTTGTCCACTCTTATAAGTGTGGAGACAGCCGCCCTTCTGGTGGGTCTGTTGATGGTTTTCTGTTGGCGGGTTTTGCTTCACGTTGAAAATTTTATGCATGCATGAAACGCTTTGTTTCAGAGAGAGTTCTTACATCCCAACACTGGTAATCCACCAATTTTCAACGCTAGTCTCCAACCCAGATACTACCAAAAGGCAACGTAATGGGCAGATGAACATGTGGGTGAAATAAGGCTAGTGAGTCCATACAGTTGCCCTAAACGTAAATAGAGGGGCGGCTTGTTGGTATGTTTTGAAGCAAGCAGGAAATAACATATCCGTCGTGGAGAACACAAAAAAAAATATTACCCAACAGCCGTACTTCAAGAACTGAGAAGCGACGCATGTAGCACTCTCCAGTTCCTCAGCTGGCCTACATTAATATCCAAAAGACGGCAGATTTTCATGTTGTGTGATTTTGTCAAACACGTTTTCGTGAATCAACTCCGAAGTGTGTTTACGATAAATTGCACATTAACTTCATCTATCTAATAAAGGACAAGCATCCACTCCTTGATCGATTGAAGGTATCGTGCGGTTTCCAACTGATACTCTACAGCTTACACCATAATCATACGTGGTTGTTCCCGGATTATTGCATCCGATCGGTTCTCCACCATCCTGCCACGCCGTAATAACCAGAACTGGTGCCTAAGCTATCAAATGTTACCCTTACTTTATCCCCAACAAAAAGACATCACCAAAAATATATTATCACTGATAGATATGCGCCACTAAACTTAAGATACAAGAACACAGACTTGCAACCCTGAATCCAAGATGCTGATGCAAATATCTTGTGGGGACATAACACTTACGTTGGCCAGACGGATGCTAAGCAGAAAAACCCATGTTCACCAAAGAAATGGAAATCTAAAGTTGAGCTATCTCTTCAACTCAAATGATCTATCCCGCTACAGACTTTTGACAAGACGTCTGATGATGAGCTCATCTCTATCATATAATGCTTTGAGCGCGAATCTAACGTATCGGTCCGTGCGGATGTTCTCCTTCACTGCCATACCCAAAATAGCATTCAAGATTGTCAGGCTTCCAGCTGCCATAGGCGGGGGACTTGCAGCTGGTGGCTCATACGTGTTGTACAAAGTTGAAGAAGCTCAAGAGTACACCAGCGATAAAATCAAATCGATAAAAGATGTTTTGAAAGATCAAGGGGATTCCGTAAAAGGTGTCTTTGGCTCGGTTTCATCAAAGATAACCGATCTCGGATGGTTTAAAGGGAAAGAGGAAAATCTGGGGGATAATGGTGGGAACGGCAAGGATCCGAAAGATGATTCTTCAAAGGCTGCAGCGGCCGCTACAGGTGCTGCAGCGGGATACTACTACTCTGATCAGGAGGAACGCACAAGACGCACCAAGACGCCTAAGTTCCTTGAAGAAGAAGAAGAAGATGAAGATGAAGAGAACAAGCTTGACAACTTAGAGGAAGAGGAAGAGGAAGACAATGAAGACGACGAAAGTGAAGGAAAGGGGAAAGACAACACTGACGATCAGATCCTCAATTTGACCAAGAAAATGATTGAGATCAGAACTTTATTGGGCAAAGTGGATCAAAACGACTCCTTGAGATTGCCATCGATTGTTGTTGTTGGGTCGCAATCATCAGGGAAGTCTTCTGTTTTGGAAGCCATAGTTGGTAAACAATTCTTACCAAAGGGTAACAACATGGTCACCAGGAGACCTATTGAGTTGACTCTCATCAACGATCAAACCTCAAATATAGAATCCGCCGAGTTCACAGACTTGAAAAGCAACAAGTTTACCAATTTTGATGAAGTTTCCAATTTATTGGTGGATCTCAACCTCCAAGTTTCAGCGTCTGATGCTGTCTCGGATGAACCAATAAGACTTACGATAAGATCTCCAAAGACTCCTGATTTGACCTTGATAGATCTTCCGGGATATATCCAAATTCAATCTGAGGATCAACCAAAAGAGCTTAAGCAAAAGATTAGAGATCTTTGTATAAAATATTTGGAGGAGCCTAACATCATTTTGGCTATTTCGCCAGCAGACGTGGATTTGGCCAATTCTGCAGCTTTGCGTGCCGCCAAATTAGTTGATCCCTCAGGAGAAAGAACATTGGGGGTCATTACGAAGATGGACTTGGTTAGTCCGAAAAGAGCTAGAGATCTTTTGAAAAACAATAAGTACCCGCTCAAGATGGGTTATGTCGGGGTGATTTCCAAAGCACCATCGAAACCAGGAGCTGCTGCTTTGTTTATGAAGAAGAAAGTCTCAAGTTTGGGCAAGGAATTGCAAGCCAACGAGCAACGGTACTTTTTTAGCGAAAGCAATGAGAAATATTTTTACAATGTGCCGGTGGGGACAAAATTGTTGAAGAAGAAGTTGATGAAATCTTTGGAGAAGTCAATGTCTGACTCGTTGCAACCCACTCATGCTGCAATTCAGCGCGAGCTTGAGGATGCATCATACAAATTCAAAGTGGAGTTCAACGACAGACCACTCACCCCAGAGACATACTTGGCTTCCAGTTTAGATACGGTGAAAGTTGCTGTCAAAGAATTGAGTGCGAGATATGGTAGAAATGAGCTTCGTTCGTTGTTGAGGTGCGAGTTAGATCAAAAGGTATTGGACTTGCTTGCTTTGAGATACTGGAACAAGCCAATTCCTTTGGATGGCAATGCCGAGATATCATCTTACAATGAGCCGATTTTGGGTGATTTGCAAAACGCGTCTGAGCATGATTTGTACTGGCATCGGAAACTTGACTTGACAACATCCAGCTTGACGAAGTTAGGGGTTGGTAGATTATCAACAAGTTTGATCACCAATACCCTATTAGATGAGATTCATAACATTACCATGAACACCAATCTTCAAAAACATCCGTTGGCTCAAGAGATTGTGATGAACTCAGCCATGTCGGTGTTAAACTCCAAGTATTACCTGACGGCAGACCAAGTGGAGAACTGCATCAAGCCATTCAAATACGAAATTGATTTGGAGGACAGAGAATGGAAGTCGGCTAGGGAACACACCATCCACTTGTTGAGTGAAGAGATCAGACAAGGCGCTGATGCTTATAGGGCTTTGAAGGATGAGGTTGGAAGTCGAAAATTGAAGAATGTTGTTTCTTATATTGAGAAAAACTTGAGACAGCAACAAAGAAACTTACAGCCTCAGTCGCAGCAGCAGCAGCAGGACCTGGTGATGAAAGAATCTGGAATAATGAGCCACGAGGATAGTTTGCAGTTTTCCAAAAAATTGTTAGCCAAGGGCCGGGAAGCGATTTTCTTGCAAGATCGCATAAACTTGTTGCACATGAGATTGAGTGCGGTGAAGTCCAGTGGATGCGCCAACAAAGAAAGTAAATACAAGTGTCCCGAGGTGTTTTTGAGCTCAGTGGTGGACAAATTGACCCAGACTGCTGTTTTGTTTTTGAATGTTGAGTTGTTGAGTGATTTCTATTACAATTTCCCAAGAGACTTGGATTCCAAATTAAGTTTGAACAGTTTGGGAGAGGAGCTTATGGAGAAGATTGCCAAGGAGGATCCTAAGGTAAAGCGCCATATTGAGTTGCAACAAAGAAAAGAGATGTTGGAGGAGGCAATGACCAAGATTGAGCACGTCATTGCTTTGAAGAACAGTGGGTTGGTGCATTTCAAATGATGGTGAATTATATTATGTACATAATAATTAAAGTTTCAAATGATGTTTTGCTATATATATGAATTTTTTTTTTCATAATTCCTTTTTTGGATCTGGAACCACACCGTATTCTGACTCTTCAATCACAAAAGATCCGCAAATGGCGGTAGCCAACCAGACAGGCATCCACCCCACGACGATGATGAACCAAGTCCAGCAATCAAAGTAACTCCAGGAGTTCAACAAGCCTTTCATGACGGCTATTGGACCACCAGCGTTGACAAAGTCAGCCTCGAGAACTCCCAACAAGAAGACCATGAACCAGGGGCAAGACATTATCAAAGAAAACGAGTTGATTTGTTCCTGATACTTGTGAGACTTGATGGTGATGGGTCTAACGAACGTCAAGGGTAGCATGCAGATGCTCAACGTATAAGCCAAAGAGAAGTGGACCACCAAAATGGAGGTGATGATTAAACTTGCAAACAATAAACAAAGAGAGTGGAGCAAGAAAGCGGTTGAAGCGTAAATGACAAACGGGTTGTATGTAGCGGTTCTGCCACCTGCTAGACTTCCCAAGTTTGCCAAGGCAAGCTGCTTTGTCGGAAGCAAACTAACGACAAGACCAAAGACCAAAAAGATGTAGTAGAGCAAGCTGGATGGTATTGGCAAATAAAGCACAAGAGAGCCCAAGGAGGAGGATGTTGAGAAGATGGCCAAAAACAAAATGACAACTTTGATTGAAGATTTGAGAAGATGGCGTTGGATGGAGAGCCCGCAATTCAAGATCTCCGAGAGTGAGGCCAACGCAAAGCTAACCGTGAAGAAAACCGCTGAAGGAAGGTAAGTTCCGATGGAGATGAAATCTCTTGGTGACAACATGAGATAGAAGAAAAAAGACTGGTGGAACTTCTCCAACAAGTTATTCACCGAGCGGAAAACCGCCTCGATGACTCTTCCAAGGGTGGTGATATCGATGCTGCCGTCATTTCCTATTGCCCTCAAGGTGATCGCTTGTATTCTGTAGCCGCTAAAGACCTCACACCCGTTGGAAGTTTTCATACCAGCAATGGTTAGCTCTTTGATACCTTTCAACAAGGTTATCAATCTTGTGTAATATGTGTTTGTGGATATCTTGTCCTTTGGAGTGCGCTGCATGGAGACTTTCATGCCTTCATGTTCGGATATCGAGATTGCACTGTTGAGTAAGTCCAAGTTTGGTAGTTGTCCATCGATGCCTTCGTACAGGATTTCCAAATAGTCAAAGTAATCGTTGCCACCTGGGTACTGAATAACCAAGGCTGCCTCGATGGAGCCTGCCGTCAAATCAAGGCTGGAATGGTAGTCCTTCACCCAAGATCTCAAGGCGAAATGCTCGTCCTCGGGGAAAACCACAATGATGTTCTTTGACCATACGGACCATCTGGAAAAATACTTGGCCATGCCCATGACCAACGAGATTGCGTTTTCGTTGTACTCCCCGGTTTCTGAAAGAAACCAAGGTGCCACCAACACCATGGCCTCTGTGCCGTCGCTTCGAGGCGCATTGAAGATCCCATAGACGTTGTGGCCCGTTTCGTTGACAAGCAACCTGTGCGGCTTGTAGAAATGGTCGGCAACCGTGAACCCAATGTCGGTTAAGTATGCTTTGACAATGGCATTTCGCTCGCTCTGCAGAATGTTATTTGCAGCAAGTTTGTTGATTTCATCTCTGTAGCCCCTGAGATAGTTCCACTCAGACTCCCTGTAGTACGAGTATGCCTGCGACGGCATCAAGGCGTTTTCGCTGATGTACGTTTGCCTGTATTGGCCTTGCACCGGCAAGTAGAAGATCCAGCATGTTCCAATAACCGCACAAACGAGAGAAAGCACAGGAAGAGACCTTATGAGCTTGGGGACGAGCCCGTATTTGTGTATTTTTCTCTGAATCACCTCGAGAAGGGCCATACTGCACGAGTTCTTATGGGAAACACAAGACAAACTCTTTCTGGAACAGAATGAAAGCTCTGATTCTGTCCAACTGCTCCTGTCCAACTGCTCCAATGTCCAGATCAAATCTGTCCCTGGTGAAATTTGGGGCGAGCGAGAATCGTCTGGGAGGGTAACAGCAGGAGAGCATTGTATTACATAAACAATTACATAATCACAAAATTAAGGAGTTGCCCTGCCGGGAGGAAGGAACCATCTGCTCGGGGCTCTCCCGCCAGGCGGCCCTTTGCGCCTCCCCGCCGCTGCACTCCACTCGGTCTGCGCTGCATCACTGGGAAAAAAAAAAACAGGAAGAATTTTCCACCGTGGTGGTCGTAACCACCATGGTGCGTAACCAGCATGGTGAATTGGGGGAGAAAAAGAGTAGAGTTCTTAATGCGATGTAGTATTATTATTTGTAACAATGTCCTTTCACTGAATTATCAACCGGTAATAAGATTAATCAGTCCAGTTTGCCTTTCACTTTGCTCCACTTGCTTCTTTCATCATAAATACAGGGAATTCCTCTGGGATTGGGCCTCTTTTTTTTTTTTTTTATTACTATTCTTCATTTCCAACATGGTCAACTGGGGCTACGACTCTGGGAACATCAACGACATCCTTCTAACGGATGAATCGGTGCCAAACAACTTGAAGATATGCGTGATTGAAGGGTATTTGGACAACACAGCACAGTATTCTGGAAGCCTAGGGACCAGAATAGGCTCGATATTTGTGATATTCGTGGTCGCAACGAGCGTGACGGTGCTCCCGATGCTCTGCAAGCACATGAGCTTCCGCATCCCGTTGTACTTTTATCTTCTGGCGAGATACTTTGGCGCAGGGGTCATCATCGCCACCGCGTTTGTCCACTTGATGGACCCGGCCTACGGGGCCATAGGGCCCAGTTCGTGCGTTGGCGGCTGGGGCAACTGGTCGCAGTACTCGTGGCCGCCGGCGTTGATGCTCTTTTCGATCTTCTCAATCTTTTTGATCGAGTTGTTTTCAGAAGTCTGGGTAGAAAGGCGCTATGGAGGGGTGAACACCATTGAGGAGCCCAACGTGGAGCAGCTAATAACGGCCGCAGGGCCGAATAAAACACCCGGAACATCTTCTGATGCAGGAGCAGCAGCGGCGTTGGAATCAGATGCGGAAGCAGAAGCTGCTTTGGAAGGTATTGTCCACATTCATAGATCGGCCAGTGGTGATAGAGATATGGCCACAGTGCCAGCAGAAGTATCAGCAGCAGGAGCAGGAGCAGGAGCAGCAGAAGAAGCAACACGCAATTGTCCGGACAAAAAAATATCGACCAAAGTCAAGTACTTCAACTCAGAATGCACAAGCAGAAGCAGCAACAATAGCGATATCGAACTCGAAGACACAAAGGGCTTCCACGAGGAAATCGCAGCTTTTCTTATTCTTGAGTTCGGGGTGATTGTGCATTCTGTGATTATTGGGTTAAACTTGGGAAGTGCCAACGCCAAGGAGTTCAAAAGCCTTTATGTGGTGCTAGTGTTTCATCAGTCGTTCGAAGGGCTCGGGATTGGGGCAAGATTGTCGAGCATTAAGTGGCCCAAGAACAGATCAATTGTGCCGGCCTACATGCTTTGCTTGTGCTACGGACTAGTTACGCCCATCAGCATTGCTATTGGGTTGGGCGTGAGAAACACGTATTCCTCTGCTCTGTTCACTGCCAGCGTGGTGTCCGGGGTGTTGGACTCGTTGAGCGCGGGCATCTTGATATACACCGGGATGGTGGAGTTGTTGGCAAGGGACTTCATCTTCAATAAGGAAAACAAAAAGGATATCCAAAAGTTGTTGTTCAACTTGTTTTGCACCATGTTGGGGTGTGTTTTGATGTCGCTACTAGGAAAGTGGGCTTGACATTTGGCTTTATTTACTTGCATCAATCGACTACATTTTAGCATTAATTCATCAACAGAGATGATAGTAATATACGTAAAGATTATTGGAATTTGTCCATAAAGTTGTTGTGGAAAGTTTCCCAAGCATTGATCCATTCCACTCCCGGAGGCAAAAAAGTGGTTCTGCAGTGATATGTTCCATCCACCTGGCCAAAGCCGGAGCCTGGAACCGTGCAAATACCAGTGTTTTCCAACAACTCCAAACAGTAATACTCATCGGGCTCGAGCTTGGCCTGTTTGGCGTGGTCGATTGCCTTCTTTGGCAAATCAATCTTGGGGAACAAGTACAACGCCCCCTGGGCATCTTGACAGTCCACACCTTTCATCTTGTTGAACGCACTGGTCAAGTATTTCGATCTGTCCAACAAGGACTGGTAAACCTCCTCCCGTTGCTGGCGGTCCAATTCATAACTAGGGTCGCCCTTTTGCGGAGGGTTCACCATCATCTCAATGATGGCTTGTCCAGTGACCACAGAGCACAAGTTGATGGAAACCATCTTGACAAAGATATCCCGCACTTCCTGCGAAAAGCCCAAGAGTTCCATGTATCCTGCACGCTGCCCACATTCGCCCGATAGCCCCTTGGAGGTTGAGTGCAACGACGCCAACTGCACGTTCCTGTACAACTCGGGGTCCTGCTTCTGCAATTTTTTCAAAACTTTGCGAACAGAGACAAACTCGCCTTGGTAAACATTCTCTTGATACACTTCATCGGCAATGACCACCACCCCATGGAGGGCCGCCACTTTCAACAACTTAACAATGTCTTCCTCCGACAACACTGCCCCCGTGGGGTTTCCCGGGTTGATGAGCACCATGACCTTGGTGGCAATCTGTTTCTCCTCTTTGGCAACCTTGATGGCGGCTTCAACCTCGCCCACGTTGACAGACCAGCCGTCCTGCTCGTTCAAGTAGTATGGGATCGCCGTAGCACCCAACAAGGAGATCAAGGCCGAGTACAACGGGTACTGCGGGATGGGGATCAACACCCCCGAACTGGGCCCAAAAAGAATGGTTTCGAGAATGTACTCCACGGCAGCAGAGGCACCGTTCGTCAAAAAGATATCGTCCGGGTGTGCTGGCTCAATGCCACTGCCGTCTCGGGCAGTGATATACTGCGCAACGCTTTCACGCACCATGGCAACACCTTGGGACCCACTATAAGCACCGGCGGATTTTGCTTGCTTCAAAAACTTTTCAGCGCGAGCAATCACATCTGCGGGATAATGCTGGTGCTTTTGCACAATATCAATCAACTCCGGATTCTGGATAAGCGAGGCAACTCTGCGGTAGAATGACAAGGGCTGTTGGTCCAACTGTTGGGGATTGCCAATGTTTGCGTTGATGATTTTGTCAAATGGCAACGACTCATTACTGTTCAGAGCAAGCTTTTTCTTCAACTCCTCAGCACGGGTGGGGACTTTGCCACGAACCGCGTATTTGGCTTCCAAAGTGAGCGGGTTGATGTCGTTGACCGTGAGTTTGTCTGGAACAGCAACCATAGTAGCGAACTAGAAGGGGGTTTTCGTATTTGTTGAACGATGAGAGAAACGATGAGAGCGTCTTCGAGGTTTTTTCAGTCTAATTTTTTTTCCGGTAATGACTAATGACTAATATCAGTCACACTTAAACGATAACTTCAACTGATGACAAAATACAGGTACGTAAACTATTTTACACAATACAGCTTCAATTAACAATTAATTATTCAGCACCCTACAAATAATCCTTTCTGTTCCCCGTTCTGACGAATCTTCTCAACTTCCATTCCACGTCTGCGTCCTTGTTCTCCAACGTTCCCAATCTCAACTCGTACAACTTCAACTCGAAACGGGGCCCCACCTCCGAGAGCTCCACCCCGTCCTTGGTTCTCACATACACATGCTGTCTGACGCTGATGAAATCGCCCTTGTTGAGGAACGTGATCACTCTGGGGCTGTCCTTCTTCACCCCCGCAGGGAACAAGTGCTTCAACACAGTAACGACGCGCTGGCCCAACGGGGTGGTGAAGTTTTCGAAAATGAGATGCGGGTGCGCCTCGCTTTGGTTGCCAATAGCCTGCACAATGTCGTGCCTGAGCATGGCGTTGTGGATTGTGAAAAACGCGGTGGGCCCATGGGGCAAGTGCGAGATTGTCAAAGAGGTGGGGACACCACGGTGCTCGTGGAGTAACACGAGGTCCGTGGTCCCGCTGGCCTTGCACGCGGTGACTAGCGACGACATGATGTAGTTACCTCTGTTGAGTTTCACCGAGGTGGGGAATAGGAGCTTCACTTCTTTGGAGAACTGCAAAAGCTTGGAGCTAGGATCCCGCGAGGTTGTCACCACCACCTTGGGCTCCTGGATCCCGCTCAACGCAGCATACTCGTCGTCCACAACGCTTTCCTGGTTGGACTCATCGTACATGTAGTCCTTTTGTAGCTGGGTGTCTTCTGCCACATCCTTGGGCAATGGTTTCCCGCTGGCCAACGCAGCCTTGATCTGTTGTCGTTTCTGCTGGAGCGAGGACTCCTGTAGCTCGAGGGCCTTGCGGTAGAGGAACTCTCTTCTTTCCCGGGCTTGTCTTCTGATCATTGTTGTGGCTTCAAAGGCTACATCAAAAGACCTTCTTCTTTCTCATCAAAACGGCGACAGAAAAAATTTGAGAAATAAAAAAATTACAATTCCGAGGGCGATGAGGTTATGAAAAATTATCAGAACAACCCTCGGATCTTCAAACTACATTACACTACACTACACTCTGCAAATAATGATGCTTTATGATTTGACTGGCTCACTTCTCGCTCTCCTTCCTCTTCTTCTTGCTGGAAGACTCGTCGTCCAGTTTTCTCTTCTTGTCCTTCTTTTCTTTCTTTTCCTTGTGCTTTTTGTCCTTCTTGCTTTTCTTCTCGACAATTTCTGGCTCCACTACTTCTGCCGTCTCTGGCTCCACTGATTCAGTCACCGGCTCATTCTCAGTCGCTACTGCCTCTTCAACAGGCGGCTCATCTTCGAACTTGACATGCTTATTGACTGGTTTCTGAAGGCTTGTGCGGGAACTGGCATAAGCTTTCTTCTGGAACCCGGTGGCCTCCAATGTAGGAGGTAAGCCACGCAAGGCTCTTTGGACTCTTTTCAACTGGGCTATCACCGCAGTGTTTGCCGCTGTGGCAAGGGCAACGGCGCTGGATCCGTCGTTGCCCACAGGGCCTGCAGCAATGGCCTCGCGCTCATCGAGAAACTGCGTGAGCGCTCTTTCTGCCTCTGCGGGCAGCAACGCAGAGGTTTTCACGATGTGCGTGACGGTGGGTTTCGTGAGGGCCGAGAAGCCGTCGTTTCTTCTGTACGACATGGTGGGGGATTGTGGTCAGTTCCTCTGCTCAGTCAGCTCAAAGGGATTTTTTTTCTCTTGATATTTCAGTGAAGCGCCGTGTTGGGAGCCCCGGGGCGCCCGCAGAGAGAAAGTTTTTTTTCTCAAGTGGACAAACAAAGTTCTTACGATTAGACAGTCTGGAAAGATCAAGCAAAGTGCAAGCAAAGTGCAAGCATGCTGTTCTTGTTCAAGTCTCCCTTGAGGTATGTGTTTTCCATGGGGTCCTCAAACTTACTTGAAAGTTTCGAAGTAATTACTAACGCTTTTCTTCAGACAACTCTCCCAGAGATTCCAGAGATTGATAATAGCACCAACGCGAACCTTCACCTCGTTCACTTCGTTCTCTCCGTTGCGCAGCAACAACACACTGTTCTTTTCCAAGTCTCCGGTGGGTGCCACTTCCATAGTGGGACTCCCGGAAATATCATCTTTCAATAACGACCTGACATCGGTCACGAACGGGGCGTCGTCGGTGCTAGCAGGGCTCCTCCAAAGAAGATGGAAAGCCAGAGGTAACACCTACCAGCCAAGCACCTTGAAGAGAAAGAGAAAGTTCGGGTACTTGACAAGAATGGCCACCAGAAGAGGCAGAAAGATCCTTGCCAAGAGAAAGTTGAAGGGCAGATGGTATCTTACCCATTAGGAGTTGTAAATAGTCTTTAGTCCAGTGTACGTTGAAAACATGTAGCGAGTGCAGTTAGCAAATCCCAAAATGAAAGCTCCCACCATAAAATTTTTCTATAATTTCATTTAAAGACGAGATTACAACTAAGAGGGAGTAGACTGTCCAAGTTCAATAAGATGCTTCGATTCACCCCGAGGGCCCTTTCATGGCAAGCGACACGCCAGCTCTCAACAACCGCGGCAGGTCTCGGACCAAACAGCAAGAAACCGGTGATGAGCAAAGAACAAGCTAGAAAGAAAGAGCAGAAGATTGTGTCCAAGAAGAAAGCAGCCGCCAAGCAGCCGGCCAGCAAAGAGCCATTCTACACGGACATCTCCACGTCCTTGAGGTTTCTAAGGGCCGCGGAGGTCGGGTATCCTGACGAGGTGAGCACCATCACCGTGACGGCGCCGGTTGTTGCCGACAAAGGTGCCAACCCGCTCAAGGGCGAGATCTTCTTCCCCACCCCGTTGAAACAAGTAAAGACCATTGTGTTCACCAACGACAAGACCCAGGCCAAGATTGCCGAGGAGTACGGGGTCCAGTTGATTGGCGGCAACGAGCTCATTCAAAAGATTGAAAAGGGCGAGTTCACCCAGTTGCTGCAGTTTGACCGGAGTTTTGCAACCCCGGATGTCCAAGCAGCCCTTGGGAAAGTCGCAAGAGTGTTGGGGCCAAAAGGCTTGATGCCGAACGCGAAAAAGGGCACGATTGCCAAGAACTTGGAGCCGGTGTTGTCGAAATCCCAGGGGGCCACGCCTTTCAAACAAAAGAACAATGTCTTGAGTGTTGCAGTGGGGTCCACAAGGTTCTCCAACGTCGAGATTGTGAAGAACATCATGGCTGCTTCCGACGCCATCAAAAAGGCAGCGCTCGTGGCAAACAAAAAGTCTCCTCCAATCTTGGGCCATGCAAAGATGACCTCGACAAACGGGCCAACTTTCACCATAGACTTTTGAAATACTGTAAATAAATGATTAAAAAAAAGAAATGCATTGTAGTATGATAATATATATACAATCAACCCAGCTTACCTTTCATCCTCAAAAGCTTCAAATCTTTCAACACCCTTAGAAGCCCAAGAGTCAAGATTGTGAAAATGGGCCCCAACAACGGACTGTACACCGCAAACTTGTGTTCTTCTGGAAAATATATCTGCTGCACCATTTCTTTCTCAAAGAACGCCAAGTTCGACTCCACAAACGCTTGGTTTGCAGAGTAGCAGCTCAGCTTTTGCAGGCCAAAGCTCAACAAGGACCCGAGCGCCGCGTCAATGTTGTCCAACGAGTTCTGCACGTGTTTCACGGTGTTGGTGGGGATGGAGATCGAGGGCAAGCTCTTGACCAATCGCACCAAGGAGCCCAAGTTCTTGGTCGACTTGATGAGGTTGTTGATGATGAAATACCTTTCAAGAAAGTCAATTCGGATGAACGGGCTCTTGGGGTGCTTAGGGAGCCCCAATAGCGTCAATATCTGCGAGGTGAACACCTCGAAAATCGGCAACATCTCCTCGGCCGTCAACTTCTTTGTCTCATTGAAGTTCGCGTACCGCTCATCGGTGGCCGGGTTCACAATCTGGATGGCCCCGTATTGCGGAGTGATGAAGGAGTTTGTGTTGGAATTGGCCACAACCAACGGCTGGAACTGCTGCGAAGGCACGTACAAAATCAAGTTCAAAAAAGTCAAGGACTTGTCGTTGGAGCTCGAGATCAACACGTTATTGTCCAAGTTCCACTTCTCGTGGTTCACAAACACCGAGGTGTCGTCGTCGTATAACATGTACGCCCCCTGGGTCTCATTATAAGTGGGGACGTTTGTCAACACACTGTAGTACTCGATTTGCGAGTCCACCGTGAAGTTTGCAAAACTCGAGATCAACGCAATGAAATGCTTCAAGTGCGCATTGTAGAAATCCTTGAAATCCCACGAGATCTCGTTGCCGTCCCCGTTGAGCAACGAGAACGAAAGATGGTAGTTTGCCCCCGTTTCAAACGCAATCTTGTTGTTCTTTCTTGTCGGCAACGGCGCCAGGTAAAGCTCGAGCTCGTGCACAAACACCTCTTCCACCAACACCCGTGCAATAAAGTCTGCAACGTGGTTCGTGGCAATCAAGGCATCGGTGGTAAACACGGTGATCTCCTTGGAGAACGGGGAAATGTACACAGACTCCTCCAGGGTGGGCGACGGCTCGACTTTCAAAACGTAGTCGCTGGCACTGGCAAGGTGGCTCTCCGGCAATAACACGAGCTTCACATGGTAGTCGAACCCTACTTGGAAGCTGCTCCGTTTGGCGCCAAGCTGCTCGTCCAAGAGCTTCTGGGCATTGACAACGAGCGACTCCATGGCAGGCGGTACGTCAACGTACACAGGCACCGAGACGTGGATCTTGTCCAAGATGCTGTTTTCGTACGAGATCATCTGGTCGATCATGAGCAGCTCCTGGGGCACCCTGGTGGACATGTACCAAACGGGGACCCCGACAAAGAGTACCGTTGCAAGGAAAAGCATGTACGTGGTGATCCGGGTGTGGATGCTTTCCCTGGGCTCGTGCATGAGAACAGAGTTCTCGGACGAGCCCTGCGTCTTGCCATTCTTTTCGCTGGACAACATCGGTGATTGAATGGTTCTTGTGTGATCCCACGTTGGGGTTGATTTGAAATTCAATTTTTTCCCGTTCATCAGTTGTTAGACGCACGTGATTGATATCAACAAGCGTCTTCGCAAGGTGAACTCAGGCAAGTCCTCGCAACATGCATGAAAAACTTACAGCTTGCTTTCTAGCATTCGTATTTAAATACATGGGCACTTCCCCCCTCTCTTCCCCCTTTGCTTTTCCCCTTGAGCAGAATCATTGCAATCCCACTCGATATGAATAGCCAAACCACAACCCCGCAAACTTCCGACAACCACACTGCTGAGAGCAGTCGTGGAAATAGCAGCGCCATTGGCGGCCCTAGTGGCCCAAGCGGCACCAGGCCTAGCAGCACCAGGCCTAGCAGCACCAAAAGACGGAGAACAGCTGGTGTTGATGAGGCACAGCTAACTAGTTCCAAAGAAACCGTGCTTGAAAGAATGGCAGAGATGATGGCCACCAAGGAAAACGGATCAGCCGCTGATTCTTTTGTCGACGATGTTGATTAGTTAGCAATTTACTTTTAGTTTGCAGCTCATGTAGTGATTAAGGTTGGAAAGTCTGGAAGAAATCCCTGGACATCATCTTGGCCAGAAGCCATGTTCACTCAAAGGTCAAGACTGACAACGGTTGACAAGGGTAATTCGGACAAGATCAGATAATCCAAAATTTCGTTTCCGCTAAGATCAACAAACTTTGATCGTTTCATGTTTTTCAAAGATTGCGGAAGCTTGGCAATCTTATTGTATGACAAAGCAAGGTGTTCCATCTTGACCAACTGAGTGATCTCACTAATGTCAGTAACAACATTGAAAGTCAAGTCCAAATAGCGAAGATTTTCGAGAGAGGAGATGCCTGTTATGTCACCTATCCTGTTACTGCCCAAATTCAATTTTTTCAAACAAGGAAGATACCAGTCTGAACGGATTGTGTCGATGCTGTTGAGAGATAGAGTCAACTCCTCAAGATAAGGCAGTCTGGGGAAAGTCAAGGTCAGCTTGGATATCCTAGATCCTTCTAGCAGAAGCAGCTTTAATCGGATAGCTTGGAGCGGGTCGGTGCTCATGAAAAATGATGGGTAATGGTTGACATGGGGGAGCTTGCCTTCAAAATGCTGCAAACGGGGCAATTTAGCAATGATCAGAATGTCTGGCAAAGTCTTTGATTTCAAGGCCAAGCGCTCAAGAGTTTCAAAGTTTTCTAGAAAAGCGCAATCAGTCGAGTAAGAAAGATCCAACAGCAACAGGCGCAAATTAGAATGATAATTCAAATATCTAAAGTTATTCAATGCGCAATAGTGGAATGCCAACGAGCGAAGATGATTCTGCCGGACTTTAGACTTGGAGTCTTTCCAGTCAACTTGGATGGGATGCGTGGAATGTGACGCGCAACCGTAAAGTGCAAACTCCTGCAACAAAGGAACCGCGTCGCTTGCTAAAAAGTCACTTACCATTGACAATGGATGTTCTCCCGTTTCACAGGTGCAATGTTCCCATACCGTCAAACACTTCAAGTTGCTGAATATGATTCTTTTGTGTTTCCAAGCGTTGTTGATAACGTGAAAGATCTGATTTGATGGCAAATCTAATAATTCCAACACTGGATACATGTCGGGATGCACGACCACGTTCTGGGCTTCGTCGCTATTTACCCGGAAGCTTTTCAAATTGGCAAACGCCATACAAAAGAGTTCGTTCCAGTCCTTTTGGCTTCCATCCTGAAGAACTAGATGTTCCAACTGATGGGAAACTCCTTTGATCTCGGACGCGTCAACAATTCCCATTTCGTATTTCAAGGACGTCAAGTTTGGGAATAGATCTGAAAACGGCAACGTTTCCAAGGGCTCGATTGGGCTTGTTGTGGAAGATAATGTCAAAGATTTGATGTGGCTCCCAACGGGCTTGAGCTCTTTCATTTTCTTGCTTGGGTCTAGCCTTATGATTGTGTGGTACAAGGCGCATTTCATAGAATAAAGCGTTCCATCGAATGATTCGTATTTTGGGCTCGAATCTTTCCCAAAATCGCGAACCATGACTTTGTGGAAAACAACAGAGTCAATAATGATTCGAGGAATGATCGGAGCAAAGAGCATGAGCCGTTGTATTGGATCATAATTCCTTTCGTAAATGGACTTGTAGTTGTATTGGTAAAAGTACTCAAGACATTTTTGTATCAATTCAGGGGGCAAGTCCTGGAATTTCATGGTGGCTTAATGAAGAAGATCTTTGTTCATGGATGGCTACAGCTCTCTTCCACCGAATGTTTGTTTTATTATGTTATAAGATTTTCCCGGCCTATGGAGTTGAGAAATGTCACGAGGACAGAATACTGTGACAACTTGAGTGTCACCTTCTTTTTCAACTTCGAGAATTCTTTCGTATTCATAAAGGATGCCTTCAAGCTGCAGATTCTGTTTCTCCATCTCTTTTAGAATGCGCAGTATTTATTGCCTGCCATCTGAGTCCCAAGGTTTCGCTGGGAAGAGACGAGATAAGATGCAACGCGGGGGGAATATGTTAATCGCCCATATTTTGGAGCGCTCTCAACTGGCACTCCCAGGGATTTCCCCAGCGACTTTGCTTTAACTCTGATTCAAGTATCTGTAATGATGTAATATTCCCTCTGCCATCTGTCTTGCCAAGTATGGTAAATAATCACCGTGATGTGCCAAAGTTCCTTTTTTCTACTGGATCACTCTTCTTGGAAGACTTGCCACTCGACTTGACAACCAATATCATCAACAAGGCAAACACAACCAAGGTCAACAACAAGATCATCTTGCACTTGTTAGTGCTCAGCTGGTAGGTGGTCGCCTGGTCCAACTCCTTGTTTGCCTTTTGCAACTGGACCTTTGTGTTTTCGAGATTGTAATCAATGCTGTCTAGAATGGTACCCTGCTCAATGACCATGTTCTGCAATTCTTTGAAAATCGCCAGCACCTCGAGGACGCCCTTGGCGATCTTGTTGATTTCGCGCTCTCGCTGGAGAATGAGGGAGTCTAGATGGGACGACTGCGGCTGTTTCTGGGTCTGTAGAAGTGCGTTTCTGGAATATGACTCTGCTTCTGCCGTCTCCAACTCTTCCATAACAGGGTCGTAATCGTAATCGAAATCATCGTCATCTGCTTTGGACTTTGCTACTGACGACGATGATGATGACGCTGCTGCTGCTGCTGTGGTAATCGGCTCGAAATCATCCTCTTTTAAAAACTTGATGTAGTTGTTCTGCAACTTGCGGAAATTCACCGAAGCTTGCTGGATCTTGAAGGCGTAGTTCTTTTTCACGTTGTTGAGCATGATCACCTCGCTCTTGTTCTGGAATGAGTTTTCAATGGTCTTGCGCTTTTTGATGAGTTCGATCTTCTTGATCAACGCAAAGCATTTCTGGAACCTCGAGGTGATGAGAAAGTTCAACCTTTCGATTTCCTCTTCATCGGACGTGCGGTCGTTGAACCCGGGAAGGAGGTTTTTCTTGTACAAGTTGCTCAACGTCTCGGTTCGCAGCTTGATCTCCTGTAGTAGCAAGTCAATCTCACTGGCAATGTCCATGAAAGCTGGAGGCAACGTTGATAGCTCAATGTCTTTGCTCTGTTCTTCCTCTTGTTCGTCATCTAGGTTCACGTCCAGATAGTGGCCCGCTGAGGAGGCCTTACTCTTGTTTGCTTCGTCGTCGTCGTCGTCGTCGTCGTCGCTTATTTCGAAATTAAAGTCCATGTCGTTGTTATTCACCAACCCTTGTTCCTCCTCTGGGAGGGAGTCGAATCTGCTCTTGGAGTGTTTGCTCCTGGACTTGGATTTCTTCTTCTTGTCAAAGACATGGTGGGGGAAGGTGCGTCTGTAGGATATGAAAAGATTGGTCCTGTCGCGGAACATTGTATGGCAATGTATTAAGATGCGTTGATGTTGATGTGGTCAGGCAGAAAAGTAGTCTGCTTTTTGATTTGGACGTTGACAATTTGAAGTTTGCCGTGGTCACGTGGACATTACATAAGATGGCAGCAAGCGATCAAACGGGCAAAGCCAGCTGGTGTTTGTAGATCTCGTCATTCTGATGACTACTGCCCTCGTTTCAGATCCAACTTATTTATAGCTGGAAATCCAAGAGCGAGTTACTTTCCCATTTTGGGCAGGCACAGTGCTTAAGACAATTTTTTGGAGGTGGAGATCTTCTTGCTCTCAACAGGCTTCTCGCTAAACAGGCTAAAAAAGCAAACTTAAAAGAAGGAACAATAGTCCTATAGAAGCTAGAAGCTGAGTTTGCGCATTCTTTTTCAGGATGTGTAAGTTGTACTTGTACACACACATGTCTGTAGATGAACCCAAACCCTTAGGGATAATCATGAAATTAGCTAGACAAATGGCAAGGAACAGTGATTCTGCATTGTTGGTTTGCCTATTGTGTGCAACTGATTTTTTAGCATGATGCAAGAATGTAGATTATTTTTGCTTTGGGACATTTGGAAACCAAAACGCTAATAAAAAAAATAAATTCAAAGACGCAAATGTGAGAAAATAATAATTGGTAGAATGCCTTGGAAATGGAACATTCTGAATAGATGGATATCCTTGCCTTGATCTGGTATGGCAAGGCACATTGCGACAATGTGGCTTCGTACATGAATGGATATTCCTCTTGCGCTTACCATACACGCTATTTACAGGCTTAAGTTTCATTAATATGGTGATTATTATCGATTATGAAGAAGAAAAGATGCATGCAAATAAAATAGTGATACCCAGTAGTCGTTAATTAGTGGACAAAAAAGAAGGTAGACATTAAATGAGAAGAGAAGAGTATGAGAGTTGAAAAAAAGATTGGCGTGAATTCGTTAATGTGTTGTAGTATGGTCCATCATTGGCAAATGTCTAAAGCTTTGCAAACTGTGTCGTTGAAGAAATCAATCATCATGGTGGATTGGATCTTTGTAGGGATTGTTTCTGTGATGAAATCATCGGGGGAGAAAACGTTTGTCTCTATTGAGGAATCGATGGTCAATGGTGGGGTTTCTTCAAATAACGTTGTATCAAAGTTGTAGTCTCCTTGTAAGTCTTGGTATTGTTCATTATTATCATTGTTATTCTCCTCGTTGTCGAACTGGTAGCTTGATGTTGTTGGCGACTGGCCATTGTTGAGCAATCTGTAAAAATACTGCTCACAATCGTCGCCTGCCTCCAATACACTGTCGTTTTGCAACATGTTGGCGGAAAACTTTTCGATATCGTGAACATAGCTGATGTTCTCGACATGCTGTCTTGTTGCCAAGGTGTCGGACAAGAGACAGTACTGATTTAAGTAGTCAACCACCATGGTGTCGACGGATTTCTCATCAATGTGGGCCTCCATCCATAGGCTGAGGTTGTCCAACTTGTTTTCAAGACACGATGATGATGAAGATGGGTACATTCCGCCGTTGGCGTTGAAGAACATGATGTTGCCCTTTGTGAGTTTCAAAGTGGAGGCCAGGAACAAAGGGGCGGTGGAGGACAAACAGGAGGAGACGTTGGAGTAGATCGGGCTGACGACAGTGGTGGCACTGGTGGCGGTGGCGGTGGCACTGGTGACGGTTGTGACGTTTGAACACTGCTGCTGTTGCTGCAACACCATCAAGTGTGTCAATTTGTTGTGGTTGACAAATCTTTTTGGAATGGTTTGCAACTTAGGAAGCTTTCTAGGCTTGGACACCTTGAAGGATCTCTTGTCCAAGATGGTGACAGTGTTCATATTTGTAGAAGAGAAAAAAAACAACAACCAGAAGAAAACAAGAAGAAATGAAGAAGTGAAGAAAGAAGTGAAGAAGAAGAAATGAAGAAGAAGAAATGGAAAGAAGAAATGAAGAAAGAAACAAAAGACGGATAAATGCCCCAAAGAAGGTTATTTCATAAACATTTTATACAACACTCACTCCAAGACATCTTACAGGGTATTTATAAAGTAAGATGCAGCATTAAATCACTAAAACATTTCTCACAGAACAATGCAAATTTCCGCACTTGCTGGAAGCGCTGCAGCCAGGCACCGCAGATGCTGCACAACGCTGCAGATGCTGCAGAACACGTTGCACACACCCGCATAACACTGCAGTGCTTCCATTCCGCCCAACATCCCAACATCCAACACCCAAAAACCCAAACACCTCAGAGCTCATCGAAAATGCAAAATGCAAAATGCAAAATAAAATAATTTAACAACCTGCTGATGAAATAGAAATAGAAAATAATAGAATAGAAGTTAATAGACATGGCTCAGGGAAACTTCAAGCTTCTGAAGAGGGTGTCCTCTTCTAGGGTCACCAAGATGCAGAAAAACCCGAAAAAAGCAGCCCCCAAGATATACAAGGACTCGAAATCAAAGATCACCGACAAGCTCACGAAAAACCAGAACAGCAAGATTGCCAGAAACACTGAGAAGTTGATTGCCTCGAGAGTGGGTCACTTAGAGTTGATCAAGGGAACAAGAAGACAGATTGAAAAAGCAAAGAAGGACAAGCAACAGAGCAAGTAGAACACATTTCAGGTTATTTATTACATATCACATTAGTATAAATGGACTAGGATCAAAACATTTCCAACTGCTCCTTCTTCTTTGTAAACAACAGCTCACTAGCCTGCTCGTGATCCGCCTGATCTGCGGCAGTCTCCTCCTCCACCGGTATGCTCCACTCACTTATTTCAAACCCGCGCTTGCCGTTTCTGAACGCGTACTCGTTCATTCTCACAACCATTGAACCTCTGTCGGAAAGGCCCTGGACTTTCAACACGTTGAAGAACCCTTGCTGGATCTTGCTGGGTTGGGTCTTGTACAGCACCTCTAGTAGCCTTACCAAGTCCAGGTTGAACGGCACAAGCTCAAACACCGAGCAAAACTTTTTTTGCACCATGGTGGCCAATGCACTGAGCTGATGATGGTCTTTTTCCTGCAAGTGGTAGTCAATGTTGATGTTGCTCATCAAGCACACGTTCTTGCCAAACTTTGATAAAATGCCATGGAGGGAATGGAGAAACGGGAGGATAACGGTGGGCAGGAATGCCGCAGGCGGGTACATTAACGGGTTCAACAAGTAAGGGAGCACCACGCGGACAACTTGCTGGGGGTTGTCCAGCACACGAGCCTGGATGATCTTGTCAAGTCTTGCAATGGTGGAGCGCCAATCCGACTCAGCAAGGTCAAGAAACGTCAATTCATGCGGGGTTGGTGCGGGAACAAGTCTGGTGGAGATGTCAAATGTGCTGTTGAAATGGCCATTGGTTTCACTCTCAGGCTCATTGGAATCTTCTTGTTTGTTCAACCCGTAGCGCCATGCAATTTTATTTTTTTTGATGTTATTAGTATTAGTAGTAGAGTTTATCACGTTCTGGACACTCAATTTTGTCTCGTGCCGGGCCACTTCTTGTTTCTTGACGTCCTTTTTGGAGCCCTTGTACAATCCGGGAAGCTCTTTTGTCCAGGCAGCAGCAGCAGGGGCAGGGCCAGGGCCAGGGGCAGCAACCCCACTTATGACGACAACGTGGCACGAGTTCTTCACCAAGCGGCTGTGCACCACCCCCTGGGCGACAAAATACTTTAGCATCATGGAGCTGTACTCTGTCAAGCCGTGTTCTTCAAGAAGCACCGAGCTGCCTAGCGGGATGCCCCCGTGGAGAAGAAGCCGCTTGTCGAGGTCGCTGCAGCCAGTGGAGACAACGGGCTGGGAGGTGATGATGGAGGGTTTAGTCAGCCCTGGGGCCAGCCCGGGCTCTTGCCCCAAGGCCAGAGTTAAAGAGGGACCCCTGCCACGAACGGCCGGCGGCCCAAGTGGGGGTCTTCTGCCTATCACCTGATTGCGTCTTTGGAAGCTCATAATCAGTCTATCCTTACCTTACGGTCTACCCTTTCTATATCTTCTACGAAGTAATTTTTTTTCAATCGATGAGATATATTACGTAATGTGTTACATAATGGATGTTACATAATATATTACATAATATATTACATAATGTATTACTTACGTAATACATTATGTAATATAAGATTTTGAAGAGAGGCTAATTTTTCATTTTTTGTTGGGCAAATCCGAGGGCCCGGCGGGCGGCGGTTTTTCTCGCTTCACGGGAAATTACGTTTTTTTTTTTGTTCTCTCTTTAATTTTTAAACGAGATTTGGGAAATTTCAATCATATGAAAAAAGAACGAAAAAAAGAATGAAAATTTTGCTAGTAATAAATAATCAAATTGTATGTTGTAGTATAATAATAATAATAATAATAATAATAATAATATCTTATAATACATACACATCAACAATTTTTCACTTAAATATTATTATTTTAATCATAATATTATTACTCTTCTCATTATTAATTCCCTTTTTTTGTCAAATTTTTTATTTCCTTCATCCTATCCTTCTTTCTTCCTTTCTCATCAAAAATCCTTCAACCCTTTATTATGTCCGAAACTTTCTTCTTCACTTCTGAATCTGTTGGCGAGGGCCATCCTGATAAGATCTGCGATCAAGTCTCTGATGCCATTCTCGATGCTGCTCTTGCCCAAGATCCAATGGCCAAGGTTGCCTGCGAAACTTCTGCCAAAACCGGCTTGATTCTTGTGTTTGGCGAAATCACCACCACCGCCACTTTGGACTACCAAAAGATTGTCAGAGACACCATCAAGCACATTGGCTACGACAGCTCTGAAAAGGGCTTTGACTACAAAACCTGTAACGTTCTTGTTGCCATTGAACAGCAGTCTCCTGAAATTGCCCAGGGGGTCCACATGGACAAGGCCTTAGAAGACTTGGGCGCTGGTGACCAGGGCATCATGTTTGGCTATGCCACCGACGAAACCCCTGAATTGTTGCCATTGACAATCTTGTTGTCCCACAGATTGAACGCTGCTCTTGCCGAGGCCAGAAGAAACGGCACATTGGCATGGCTCAGACCTGACACCAAGACCCAAGTCACGGTGCAATACAAAAAGGAACAAGGTGCAGTGGTGCCGCTTAGAGTCGACACCGTTGTCATTTCCGCCCAGCACGCCGACACCATCTCCACTGCAGAGATTCAACGCTTGTTGAAGCTGGAGATTGTCGAAAAAGTCATTCCAAAGGAGTTGCTCGACGACAAAACCGTTTACCATTTGCAACCTTCTGGCAGATTTGTCATTGGCGGGCCTCMAGGTGATGCAGGTTTGACTGGTAGAAAAATCATTGTTGACACTTATGGTGGCTGGGGCGCCCACGGGGGTGGTGCCTTCTCCGGTAAGGATTTCTCCAAAGTTGACAGATCTGCTGCCTACGCTGCCAGATGGGTTGCCAAATCTTTGGTCAATGCTGGTTTGGCAAGAAGAGCTCTTGTTCAGTTCTCCTACGCCATTGGTGTTGCCGAACCTTTGAGCATTTACGTTGACACTTATGGCACTTCCAAGTACTCGTCCGATGAGTTGGTGGCCATCATCAAAAAGAACTTTGATTTGAGACCCGGTGTCATTGTCAAGGAGTTGGACTTGGCCAAGCCAATCTACTTCAAGACCGCCAGCTACGGCCATTTCACCAACCAAGAAAACTCTTGGGAAAAACCAAAGAAATTGATTCTCTAAATTTATTTCTTTCGATCTTTCGATCTTTCCTTCCTTCTTTCCCCAATAGATTAATGTTCAACACGTTTTAATATTCATTTCCCTCTTTATCCTTTCTCTCCCACTTTATAATTAGACTTATAACCGTTTAGTTCGTCGAGTATCAATGTTTCAACTCAGATATTGTCATTTATTTTTTCCAATAAGAGCCCTTATTCAGGCATATTATATCATATCAACTGTAGATTTGATTTTCATTTATTTTTTTATTTTTTTTATTTTTCACTTTTCAAAGTAATCTTGACACTAACACGATAAACACTTTTACTTTTTGCAATGGCCTTAGTGTTGGAAAGCGCCATCTTTGCTGCGCTCTTTCTATCCAAGCCATCTGCTATTGCAGCCCTCCCGAACTCGCTCCCCAGCTGGCTACTCTCGTTTGCAGACCTTCTAGTCCAGAACTTTCTCCATGGCATCACCGTTGCAGAGCTACCATGCACCCTTGCCATGAAGCCCATGTTCCAGGCCAAGTTCCCCACCAAGTTCATTATATCGCCTTTCCAAGCCCAGCTTTATCTCCTCAAGTGGATTCTTTTCTACGCCCTCCACTGCATTGCCCAAACATCGCTCACCGCGGTGGAGATTGACTTTTTCACAACCTGCGTAATCAACATTGTGTGCTTGGCCTCGCCCAGCCTTGTGGAGGCCCTCATATTCCAAGACTTTATGGTGGCTTTTCTCGCGGCGCTTGCAGCGCTATATCTTCTCCGCAGCTACTTATTCTACTGGGTGGTGTTCCCGCTGGTGTTCATTGCCATGGAGTATTGGCGCACCGGCGGCGAGTTCTGCGTCCCCTGGTTCTGGCACTTCTTCTTTGGGGGTGCTTCTCAACAGCTCTGGATCTTTGCCTACTGGGCCGGTTGCTTAGTTCTAGTGGGCTACCAGTTTTCCAGAATAGTAGGCCAAAAGGAGGAGGACCGCCTGCCGCTGCCGCTGCCGCTGCAGGCCACCTCAATTCGGAAAAACATGAACAGAAAAATATGGCATTTCATGGCGGTGCTCATTCTCGCCCCCGTTCTCACCCTTTACAACAC
This sequence comes from Saccharomycopsis sp. UWO(PS) 91-127.1, assembly GCA_002895615.1. Classification (NCBI taxonomy): domain Eukaryota; kingdom Fungi; phylum Ascomycota; class Saccharomycetes; order Ascoideales; family Saccharomycopsidaceae; genus Saccharomycopsis; species Saccharomycopsis sp. UWO(PS) 91-127.1. Next base: position 209,193 of record JNNM01000006.1, read on the forward strand.
CACCCCTTTCCTCAAGGTGGTCCTCGTCGTTGTCATCATGGCTTTTCTCAACGTCGAGGTGCTTCGGTACTGGGACCTCCCGTGGTGCCGGCCCTGGCTCCACACCGCCTTGCTGAGGTTCATGGACTTTCGCGACATGCGGGGCCCCGTCTTGATCTCGTATCTCTATCTCATTGTCGGCATCGCCATCCCTGTGTTCTTGGCCTCCAGCCCCGACGTGGCCGCCATTGGGTTGGTGGTGCTCGGGGTGGGCGACTCCACCGCGTCGATTGTGGGCAAGCGCTTTGCCCACAGCGCCTGGCTAGGCCGCACATGGTTCGGGACTAGCAGCTCCCGCAAAACCGTGGTGGGCACCGTGGGGTTTGTCGCCAGTTGTTTTGTCGCGTGCTTGGGGTTGCACTCCATTGGCGCCGCTGCAAAGAGCAAGATTGTTCCCTTCAGCAGCGTTCCTGTATCAAAACTATTCGGTGCCTGTGTGATTGGTGGGCTTGTCGAGGCGTTTAGCGAGTTGAATGATAATATTTTGCTTCCTTGTGTTATGCTTTTGCTTGTTGATACAGCAAATCTTTGAGCGAATCTTTTCGAGCGTAGCGAGGAAAGATGAGCGAAAAATCACACCTCAAATCAAAAATTTTGATGAGAACCTTCCTCGCTCTGAAAGATGAGCGACAACTCTACATCGGAATGGTGATTGCCTCGAAATGGTATCCTCCTGAGTGGATCTTTCCTCGCTTCGCTCGGAAAATGCTTGCCCGCAAGAGCTCCAATTAAACTTATAGAATTAGACTACAATAGAAATATTAAATCCACCTCACCCGTAGAGCCGCAGTGCTTTATCAAGAAAAAGGCATCCATGAACCACTTGTGCCTTGAATTTGCCTTGAATTGAATGGCTAAAAAGGATCCTCGTAGGGATCCTCTTCATCGTAGTCATCATCCTTTTCAAACTGATACACAATGGCCCCGCCGGCGCCGGCGTTCTGTGCCTCCAAAAAGGGGAGATCCACATTGTCTTTCGCCAACCTCTGCTTCTCCGTCGTTGACAAGTTGAAGGTGCTCAAGTCGCTCATCACTGCCTGCTCCTCTTTCTCTGCCTGCTGCTGCTGCTGCTTCCGCTGGGCCTCCAACACATAGCGATGCAGCGGGTAGTGCATCACAAACTCGTACTCCAACTGTCTGCCGGACTTTTTGAACTTTGTCAAGCGGATGCGCTGCTGCTCCTGGAAGCTGCCCTGGGAAAACGGCACCAACATCCTTGTGCGGTACTCCTCCTCGGGGTCCTTGATGTCGTCGTCGTCGTTGTCGCCCCCAACAAGATCAAAAATCAGAGTGGCAATGTGGTGGAGCATTGTCAACATGGAAGGGTAGTAGCTCTGCTGCTGCACCTCGCTCACCATGGTCAAATGGTACGCGGCAACCGTGACCATGGGCCTGTCCATAGAGAGCCGGATCAAACTGTTGAGGAACCGCGACGAGTCGGCGGCCTTGATGTAGTTCAAGCTGTCGATGATCAACAAGAGTTTCTTGTCGCTGTGGCTGTCACTGTCGCGCTCAGCAGGGCTCAGCTTGATGTGGTGCCCCACTTTGTCAAGAAGAACCCCATCGTGGAGGTCTGCGAGCGCCAAGCACTCCACAAACAAGTCGTCCGGGGCAAGATACCTCGGCCTGCTGAGGGTCTCAAACGAGAGAAAGATCTTGTTGCATGTGCTGTTGCGCAGTACAATCTCCTCGAGAAGAGGAAGATACGAGTTGCAGAAGGTGTCCTGGATCAACACAAACTGCTGCTGGGTGTCCTTGAGCCCTAGACTGCGGTCTATGTTGAGGGTCTCACTGTTCATCGAGATCATCGTTGGGGCTTACACTAGATGCCTACATTTTGCTGAATATTTTTTTTTTTTCTTGATTTTATTTGAGCTTCTTCTCCTGCAAACTTCTTCTCCCGCTCATCAAGGCCATGATGGCGCTGAAAAGCAGCTTCATCAACATCACCCCCAAGTAGAAGCCACACACCATCAAGGTCAACACCAAGCTCACCACCAAGCCCTCGTTATCCTTGTAGAATTGTCGTGAGAGCAAGGTGAGATCCTTCTCCTCCTGCTTCACCTCCCTCACCCACTCTTCGTACTTGTTCTTGATGGCAATCGGAGCCCGATCCTTGTTTTCAAGTTCCTGGAAGATTGCCTCTTCGTTCAATCTTCTGGGGTCGTTTGTGATGTGGCTCAAAGGATCAAAACCCGCAGAGATCTTCTTGAAGTCTCGCATGGAGATCCCAAACCCGGGGTGAGCCTGGATAAAAGTGCCGTCCTCCACAACGTCCTCCAACGAGGTGATGACAAAGGACCAGTATGGGCTGGGGATTCGCTGCATGATCCGCTTCACGTATTCGTCGTTGGCGGCAATCGCCTCTTTTCGGTGGTGCATGGTGTCGGTAGGTAGCCGGGGCAAGTTCACGACAATCACTCTGGTTTTGGTGTCAATGTACCGCGGCAACTGCGTGCTGCTGTTCAAATCCTGGGCGCTTTCAAGATTGATCCGGAGCACGTCAATGTCGTAGCAGTAATGGCCCAACTGCTTAATAATTCTCTCAAACGAAACGGCCTTCTCCTCAACAAAGGGAATGCCCACCACGGTGGAGTCCTGGATCAACTTTGCCTGTATGTTTTCAAACACGTTTTCCTTGTCGTTCATCTTGAAGTCCTCAAACGTAAGTCCCGGCTGGTTGATCAAGAGGTACGCGTCGGACTGACACTCGCTGACCAACTGCCGCACAAGCGTGTCGACTCTGCCCCGTGGGTACGGGTTTGGCCGCGGGTTGTCCACCTTCTTAAGCATGCCTTTCACCAACCTTGTTGAGGATAGTATCAATGGCGGGTTATTGCGGTACGTCTCGTCATCATTATCATCAACCTTCTCCTCGCTACGGCCGACGACGAGGGCGAACAAGAGGGAGAAAAACGAGAGTAGTGTGTAGATCTTCATCTGGGGCGCGTTCACTTTAAACAGGCAGCGCCCTCGACCGTTTTTGCTGTTTTCCAGCATCACATTTTTTTTTTCTTCAAGATTCTATTCTCCTAACTGCGTGCACACTCATCGGATCGTCTTAGACAGGCTAGCAAAGGGAGAGGGCCCAGGCTCGGCCCAGGCTCGGCTGGGCCCAGAATCTGCCCCCGGCATCGCGCTGTACAGAGCAACCCCACCACATTGTAGGCGAAAGCCCTGACGTTGATGTCAAACATTAGCAACAGCGTTGCTCATCCCCTACCTCTTTGTACCTTTCTTTTCCTCTCTGTTGACGTTGAGCTTTCCTTTTTCTCTTCTCTAGTAGGTCTTTAGCAGGTGTTTGACTTCGTCTTTTGCAAATGTGGAGCAACAGTGTCGCGTTGGTCAGCAGCTCGCCCCGTTATTCGCATATTCTCATATTGCGCTATCTGCATGAGCAATCTCTCTGTAATAATATGGGTATAAATACGGGCAAGATCCAGGTTCTGTTGTATGGTTTGAATCTACTCTGCCTACTCACATCATGATCACCGCCCCAATTACATTAGCTTCCAGAAGAATCGCTTTCAACACAGTCTCCAAGAGACTCACCTCCACTCTGCACGGCACAAAGCGTAACATTGAGCCTAGAGTGCGTAACACCTTGGCCATCTGCATTGGCGGGTTCATTGCCACTGCCATTGGGATGTCGACCTTTTACTATGACAGAGCCCCAATCAAGGCAATGTTCGAAGACCGTTATCACAACATCAACGGTACCGCTTGATCTCTACTTGTATTTATTATTATAACTATTCATAAAGCTATCTATTAATGTGCTATTTCTGTTTTATCTTGTAAACTCATGCCCTCCAGTACTGCGCAAGAGAGTGCAACTTGTCTATAACAACAGGCAAGAATGCATTGACACTGTCGTTGATCAAGTTCTGGAAATAGACAATGGCCTCCTCGTCACTCAAATTCAACATGAACTTGGACTCGGCTTTTGAAATGGAGTTTCTCCCCTCGGGTAATTTCAAGTCCGGGATGTTGCCATAAAGCATCAAATTTAGCAAATTCAAAATCAAATTACTGTTTTTTCTCAAGGTCAAGAAGCAAATAAAACAGTAGTTCTTAAACTCCTGGAAATACTTGGAATTCAATCCTCCAAAGCCATCAACAATCTCAATCGGGAGCTTCATCAATGGTGGGAACGGCTTGGGATCTTTGCCCAAAATGTATCCAAAATCAACATGGAAAAATCTCCCGTCTTGGCAAATCAACAAGTTGTCAAGATGCCGATCCCCAATTCCAAGCAAGTAGGTGATCACACAATACCCGGCACACGACTTGACAAAGTTGGTCATGATTTTCGGATGAACCTGCTTCAAAGTCTCATTTACCGTACCTTTGCTAGCATTGTCGGCCTCGCTATTGGAGGTGTTGATGGCCTCGGCAATACTGGTTTCCAAAGTGTTTGGCACATCATCGCCATCATCCCCACTGGGCTCTTCCTCCTGCTTGAAATCTCCAAACGGATTCTCTTGCTTGAAAAAATTTAAAATGTTTTGGTATTTGCTCAATACCTTGTCCAACGTCAAGTTTGGCACAAATTCAATCATCCCTTCACTCAAATCAGTAGCAAGAATTTCGTAGGGATTCAAACCCAAATTCAAATTCTCATCTTTCAACAATTTCTCAATCAACTTGATGATTTGTATAATCAACTGGTCTTGTCTTAAATCATCTCCAACCTTGTACATGAACGAATAAGTCTCTTGCCCATTGTTTTGTTTTTCAGTCTTGAAACTGATTTTCAACGGTGACAATGATGACTTGAAAACCGTGCACTGTTCAGGAATCACATGCAAGATTTTGACATCCGGTCTCAAGGGCAACGACAAGGATCTTGTGTTCTTCTTGTCGAAATACCGGTAATTGGACTCATTTTTTTGTAAATGTGTCTTCAAATACTGCTGCTTGTCTGGAGTGGTCTTTTTCATGTTCTTGATGTTGAACGTTAACTGCGAAAGCATCTTCACAAATGTAATCTGCTCTTGTAAAACATCGTAATTCATTTCGTTCCCTGTCAACTCAACATCCGCAAAATTCAACACATTGTGGTCTTTGTCTTTTCCCCTTGTGCCATTAGAGTTATTTGTTGTTGTTGTTCCCGTTGTGGCTGCCTCAAATGTGTCTGCTGCTGCTGCTGTTCCCCTGCCGTGCTTCCCTCCTTCAAATATCTTGTTAACAAAAGTATTGTAGTACCCATTGCTATTTGAGCTTGCTGCGTCTTCGACGCTTCTGCCGCCATCAGCTGAATTGGAGTTTGAAATATCTCCACTCGAGTCAGCTTCATATATTTCGCTATCAACAGAGTTATTTCTGGATAGTAGCCTGCTATCAACAGATCTGCGATGTTGTCCAGCTGCCGACGAAGCAGCCGCTGCCGCAGTCGCCGCCGCCGCCGCCGCCGCTGCTGCTCTAATCTCTTCCTCTTCTTGCTCTCTCTGTTTCCGATTTTGTCGTTCAACAACCCCCAACGCTTTCACATTTTTCAAAAACACCTTCATAATTTTCTTGAAAACCAACCTTGTCTTTGTGTCGTTTTCGGTATCTTTGCTTTCAATTCTCACGTACCAGTAAAAGTAATTACCCAAAGTACTATTGTATATGGACCTGTAAACCAAAAAGTTGGCCAACGGTGACAAGTTGTCATCGATATTATAAGTAGACTCGATAAAATAATTGAAAGAATCCAATGCTTGTTGTGGTGAACCCCCACTGCGAGTCACGTTGCTGCTGCCATCCACGGTGCCGTTAAAAGAGTATCCGCTCATTGGACCAGAGTTTCTGTTATAGCTCAAAGACAAAAACAATTTCAACATCTCCTCTTTAGGGAGTGATTCAATGTTTGACGCAGTTGAGACATTCAAATCATGGTTACTGTTGAGCATCGTTGTACTGCTCGAGGTGGTGTAAACGTAATCATCAAACTTCAACGCTTGAATCAATTGAAGTAGATAAAGATTCAACTCTTTGTCATTAAAGAAACTCAAATTGTTCACAGCAAAGTTTCTAACCAACGTGTTGTTGTTGAAAGCAGGACCCAAAAGTTCCAAAGTGTTTGTCAAAGAGATCTTCAACTTGTTAATGAAGAGGTTGTTCAAAATCTCCTGAATGTCGCGAAATTCATGATTGTTTTCCCAATTTATGGACTTCAACAAGATGTTCAAGAAATTCGAGTTGTTGCTGTTCAATTTGAAATTGTTAATCAAGTAATAGCGGAATTTATAAATTGTGTTTTTCTCAAAATTATCCAACTGTCTTGTGGATGAGTAGTTTAAGATTTTGTTGATAATTTTTTTACTCTCCAAGTTGGGCTTCATGTTTTTATCAGAGCTGGAAATGAAATTGTAATTCAAAGAGGATCTTTCCAACTGATGGTATTTTGACTCAATAGGCTGGTTGTTGTACTGCTCGGGATCGTACACTCGATATAGCGAGTACTTTGAGTTCTCGTTGATAGAATCCACGTCAATCAATTGCTCCATGTTGCTTGCGTCGTATTTATTAACATTGTTGTTGCCGCCGTAGTTATTCCCCGTCCTTTTGTTGAGAAGCATACTCGACTGTACCGTGCCCAACTTTAACGAGCTATTGATTTGCTCGTTAAGATAGTTTTGCGGAGGTGATTTGTAAGTGAAGTCGCTGTAGATGATATTCACATCAAAATTGACCATTTCTATCAAGATTTTGAAGTTATTCAAGTGCCTTTTGATGACACTGTAGTTCAAGTTTTCGAATTTTTTCAAAATCATCAGATTGAGCCATTCATCGTTGGAGTTCTTGGATTCCAAAGATTCCAATTTCCGTATGATATCCTGCAATTTCTGCAAGTCTTCCTCGTAAGATAAATCATTTGCCTTGTTGTTAGTGTTGCCAAACCTTTCAGAATTGAGCTGGACCTGAAGAAGCTGGTGTCCCTTCTTCAAGCTCCCGTCGGTTTCATTGAACAAGTTCATGCATGTTTTCCCAAACAACACCTTTTCGTTGTTGACAAATTCATAGATGCTAAATTCCGCACTGCAGTCCAAGGGCAAGTGGCAGTAATTGATCGGGAGCTCCAACCACTGATTGAACACTCTCCGGTGTGGGCTGTTTTTGTGATATAGTGTTATGGAGTCTGGATTGGGGGTTGAAGAAGAAGTTTGGCCGCCTGTCTTCTTGCTGCCACCTGATTTATCTCCTGATCTGTCAGAATGATCCGCATAATCGAATGATGTATATGTGGTTTGTATGGGCAAAGAAAGGGGAATGTTGCCGCTGAATAGTTGGCAAGTGACAAATAAATCAGAGTTGTACTTTATCTTGGAGAGCTGCTGATAGCATTTGGGATTTGATATTTTCAACGACTGCGAGAATAGCTGCTCGAACTGGCCCTCGATGGCCAAAATCTTTACCTTGACGGGGGTATCTATATCACTAGACAAGGCAAATATCACCGTGTTTCTATCCATATTGACTTCTAGTGGAACAAGTATCAAAATATAGCCATGAGCCTTGCCCTTTCTTAGTATTTTTAGCTTGATTTGTTTGATGATACTCACCAGGGATACTCACCAGGGATACCCAACCAGGGATCTCCTCCTCCTCTTTACCCCAGACCACGGCAATGGCAACTCATTGGAGTGAGTCCAGACCCACACGGACAAGAAAAAGACCGAGCTTACCGAGCGAAGTGGACGGGTTTGTTCACTTTGTGCTTGTCCTTACAAGTTCACTGAGGAAAGCAAAAATAAAAAAAAAGAGCTCACATTCCTGGGCTTTCTGCTATGCACGCGGCATCGCTTTCCCCACGACAATATCAAAAGTACGGATAACTTTAGTCCCCAACCACTAACGCCACATCTACAAGACCTTCCGCCCTTGTGTCACCATCGTGTAACGTCTTAGAACAGGTCTTAGCTGAAACGCTGAAAATAGTTTGGGAATGCCTTCGATGCACCTTATCCGTTTTTTTCTCTTCTTCTTCTTAGCCTCACCGAAGGGTCCCAATATAAAGTGAGTCCAATCTGTCGAGGGAAGAACTAACTTTTATCCATCTTTTTCCCTTCTATCATCAACACATCGCTCTTCATACTAGTTCCCATCCACTCCTTTTACAATGCAATTTTCTACTTTGGTTTCTGCCGTCGCTTTGGCATCTGTCGCACAATCTGCTGCTGTCGACCCCCTCAAGAGAAGAGCTGAGGAAAACGCTGGCTTGGCCTCTGGCATGTGCAAAGATGTCACTGAAAGATTCTCCAAGTTTGGTTCATGTATCTCTCAGACCCCAGTGTTTGAAAGCATGAACTCCAGTTTCTGGTACCAAGCTGCCAAGAAGGAGTTGTGCGGTACTGCCATGGACTACGACTTTGGCAACAGCACCAGCTTCATTGCCCCAAGCAGAGCCGTTGTTGGGAAACCAAAGACCGACATCCAGGTTGAATTGGAGGCCCAGTACTTGTATTTGTTGAAAAACGGTGACTCTGAAGAGTCGCAAAAAGAATTGGAAGAGTACGAGGAAATGCAAAAGAGAGATCCAACTGGTTCTTTCGGATTGACTCAATGTTTGAACACTTGCGAAATTGTGAGAGAAGGTTCCAACTCTGTCAACAACTGTTGGGCCGTCAGCGGGTTGACTGTTGTTTATGGTGTTTGCGAGGTGGGCTGCAGATACTACTTTTAAACAGATTCTCACATAATGGTCGCTTACAGGCTACTTGACCAAAGCAATATTTTACTTCAATTCTCGTCAGAAAATCTTTTTTTCTATTTCACATACTCTTTATTCACTTCTACTACCATGCTCATTATCACTATCTACTATTTTTCACTTCATTTTAAAAGGATCTTTTCAAAAAGCCGAACTGTAAGTAAAACTATATGCATGCTGAGAAAAGCTGAAAATTTTACCCGTCTTTTTTTTTTCTGAGATTTCCTCACATTTTTTTTTTGTTCATAAAGAATTTTTTCTCGTTTTAGATGTTGAAATTTATAAAGGAATCGGTGGGTAAAGAAGATGTTGAGACATATAAGCAGGAGCGCCGCAAGGAAGAGTTTCTTCCCGGCCCACGCCCTTGCCCAGAGAGGGATCCACACCGTGCCTCCATTACCGATTGCCGACGAAAACAAAGAGTCTGGAATCACTGGGTTGTATTCCACCAAAGGTTTGCAAAGAGCTTGGTATGATCGAGCAGGACACCATGTGGACCAGCTCAATAAACACTCGGACCCTGCTTCTGTCGGGTCTGTGTCAATAGACCAAATAGTGGCCCAGTTTTACAAGGAGCCATCCAGCAAGACGATATTCGAGCATGCATCGTATTTGAAGAATCTCAAGTTTGCGTTTGAGTCTCTTACGCCAATGAACCCGTTGGTGGACAGCGAAGCGGTGAAAATCCCAGAGGGCCTTGATTTCCACGAGTTGTTGAAGACACCGCGTCTTTTGTCCCCCTCGGATGTCGAGAACGCCCCGATAAAGGAAGACTTGGCACTTTGGATCGACGACTCGTTTGGCTCGATTGTCGAGTTCAAGACCTTGTTGATCAACTCTGCCATGGCCATCCAGGGCGACGGCTTGGTGTGGCTTGTCACCGAGGGCTCCAAAACGGGGCAGTTCAAGGAGTTGTTTGTGTTGAACACATATAACTGCGGGACTCCTCTTGGGAAATACGCCGAGCACTTGAGCGATCTCAAGGTCAGCATTGCCAATGAAGAGAAGCAGAAACAGGAAGAGGCCCGGAGCTTGTTGGAACAAGAGGAAGCCTCACAGGACGAGCATCTGCAGTTGGTTCAAAGAGCAAGAGGAGAGGATGGTACTAGTAGTAGTAGCAGCAGCAGCAGCAGCGGGCAAAACAAGGTCTTCAAGTCTGTTGACGAGGCCAAGGAAATCTTCTACAGAAGCAGACCCAACATTGTTCCACTCTTGGCCATCGACGCGTCTCCAAAGGCGTACTTGTATGATTTTGGGGTGTTTGGCAAGAAAGCCTATTTGGAAAGAGTGTGGAATTCCATCGACTGGAACGTGGTTGCCGCAAGAACCCCACAAAGAGCGTCGTCGTTCTTTTAAGATAAGCTAACTGTATATAATTTAAAAGAGGCCGACACATCGCTCGTAACACACATCATCAAAAAGCGACAAAAATTTTTCATTCAAGTTAACACTTCTTCTTCTCTTCTCTTCCCTTCTTTGCATTTATCACTTCTGGAATACCAAGCTATAAAAACCGTTCCAGCTCTGGGTTCAGCCTTGGGCTGGGCCTCGGGCTGGGACAGACGCATCCGTTTTTTATATAACAATCAAATTGTGCTCAAATGGCCGGAAGAAGAACAAACAAAGAACCCTTTCTAAAATCGTGTCTGAGACTTCCTACTCACGATTCGATTTCGCTTTGGGATTATATGCTGTACTTATCCTTACTTTACTTGTACTCGTTCTTGTACCTGTATTGGTGCTCTGTATTGTAGTTGGACGAGGCTGTATGGCGGAGCGCGCATAGAATGAACTGCCTTTTCCATTCTTATGGTTGGGTTTATGGTTTATACCCAACCATAAGAATGGAAACTGGCTAGCCCTACTGATTATGCCCCATTCTGTTGTCCCCTTGGAATCCGATCCGTTGATCTTCTCGAACTTTGCGCACGAGCTAGGGCTCTCGCAGAAGTACGAGTTCACTGACATTTTCTCGATCACCGACCCCGAGTTGATGAGTTTTATTCCGCGCCCGGTGCGGGCCATCATCATGTTGCTCCCCGTGGACGACCCACAGGTGGCGGCGCGGTTCCAACGGGAGATGGCCGCCAGCGAGGCGTACGCGATCCCAGAGCGGCCCGCAGACGAACATGTATTCTGGTTCCCGCAGCGGATCAAGAACGCGTGCGGGCTCTACGCGTTGCTCCACGCCATCACCAACGTTGCCGAAGTGGGCGACTTCTCGGCCAACTCCAAGATGTCGAAGTTTGTAGCCGCGTTGAGGGCGAAGAGGACGTTTGACGAGAGGACGGGGTTGGTTGAGGGGTTGGAGAACGAGTACGCCAGCGCCGCTTTGGACGGGCAAACCACGGCCCCGGACGCTGACGAGGATGTGCCCTTGCATTTCATCAGCTACGTGTACAACAGGCGCGACAACCACGTGTACGAGCTCGACGGGAGGCGCAGGGGCCCGCTCGACTTGGGCCCAGCATCAGCAAGCAGCGACGGCGCCGCCGATGGCGCAGCCGACGGCGACTTGATGAGCGAGCCCGCGGTGCTCCACAGAGTGCAATCCTACATGAGCGCAGCGTCCCTGGAAAACCACTACAAGTTCAGCTTGATGGGGTTGGTGGGGTAGCATTGAACCTATATACCTTTACAATCTACGATTTATATCTGGCCCTTGATGTCCACCCGCTTGTAGTGCTTGTCGTACAACACCGCAAGGTGGTGCCTGGCGAGCTTGAAGGAGAGCCGCTGCTGGTCGGGGTCGACAAACTTGGCGAGCCCCGTGGTGCGGAGAAACTCGCTTGTCTCGGCGGCGCTGGCAAACTTCAAGCACGCCTGCAAGCGGTCCACCGCCAAGGAGCGGTAGCTCAGGGCCATGGTGTGCAACGTCTGGATGCGGACCTTGTCGACCACCATCTGCAAGAGCCTAAGAAAAGTAGCAAAGTGGCCCTTGTAGGTGCGCGACTTGTTCATGTTGGAGATCTTGCGGACCTGCTTGAAGAAGAAGCAGTAGTCGCGGGTGTAAAGGCTGTCAAACATGCGAAGCGCGTAGAAAATGTAAACGTTGCTCATCTTCGCCTTGGCGTCGTCGTCGCCCGCCTTGGCGTCGTCGTCGCCCGCCTGGTAAAGCTCGTTCAACTTCAAGGAGCAGATCTCGGCAAAGCTCTCCGTCAAGAGAAAGTACAAGATGCGGAAGGACAAGAACTTCAACGCGTTCTTGGCGTGCGGGTGCTTGTGGTAAAGACTGCCCAAGCGGGTCTGGCACTGGTTGTACTCGCCCAAGTCGTTGTTCTCAATGGCAAACTCGGCGTGGGTCTCGTACACCTGGATGGTGAAGTCGTTCTCAATGAGCTGGACCGTCAAGTCCTGGCGGATGGACTTGAGCTGGTCGCACAAGTAGGGGTATTTCCCACCGGCGGCGCCGCCGGCCTGCACGTACTTGTCCACGACAAAGGGCAAGGCGTGTTGTAAGACCTCGAGGGGGCGCACTTTGAGTGGGTCCGGCTGGGAGGTGAGGCGCAAGTACAGTTTTTCAAGGTCCCGGCACCGGCCCACCAATCTTACGTTCAAGGCAGGGCCGCCATCAGGGCCGCCGGTGGCGGTGCTGTTGGCGGTGCTGTCGCCTGCACTGGTCCTGCTATCATCATGGCCCAACTCGCGCTCGAACCGGCGGCCCCTGAGACGCTTCCTGGCCTCGGAGTCAAAGCCTGACTGCTGTTGGGGCCCTCTCTTTGGCTGCTGTTGGGACCCCTGTTGGGGCCCCAACAGGGGTCCCAACAGCTCCACATTCTCCACCAACTCCAAAGGCACCCCCGGGTCAAACACCGGCAACTTCTGCGCCAGCCAGTCGTTCAGCCAGATCTTGTTCTGGACTTTGGCCAACTCAATCAAGAACTTGACCTGCTGCCTCACCAAGGCCTTGCCCCTGGCGTCGAGCCCGAGCGTGTCGGCCTGGTTGAAGCAGAGCAAGGCAAACTGCTTGAGGCTGCTTGGGAGCGCCACCGTCTTCTTCGCAAGCTTCGTGGGCTGCACTTCGTTATACGGCATGTCAAATTAAATTACATTTAACGTGTTACGTAGGGAATTGATTGATGGATGGGTGTTTTTTTTTTTTTTTTTTTTTTTTTTTGACCTTCTTTTGATTCCGGGTAATTGTAATTAATTTTTACAATCCTCTCGAATACTCCCTTGACTTTTGAATCAACAACGCGTCGGCCAAGACCAAGGCGGTCATTGCCTCGACAATGGGGACTGCCCGTGGGACCACGTTGGGGTCATGTCTCCCGCGTGCTTTCAAGACCCCGGGGGCGCCGTCGTAGGACGCGGTCTGCTGCTCCTGGGAGATTGTGGCCGGGGGCTTGAACGCCACGGAAAAGTAAATGTTCTCGCCGTTGGAGATGCCGCCCTGGATGCCGCCGGAGTTGTTGGTCTTTGTTCTGAATGTGCCCGAGCTGGGGTCGATGACGAACGCGTCGTTGTGCTCGGAGCCCTTCATGGTCACCCCGTAGAACCCCGAGCCAACTTCGAAGCCCTTGGTGGCTGGTATCAGGAGCATCGCGTGGGCCAACATCGCCTCGAGCTTGTCAAACGCAGGCTCGCCAAGCCCCACGGGAACGTTGCGCACCACACACGTCACCACCCCGCCGATCGAGTCGTGGGCGTCGCGCGTGCGCTCCACAAGCAGGGTGCACCGCTCGGCCACGTTGGCCACGGGGCACCGGATCGGGTTGAACAGGTCCACTTTCTCACGCGTCACCGTTTGCAAGAGCTCCTGGAACTGCGGGGATCTTGGGTCGCGGTCAATGCTCACGTCCCCGACGGCGCTGACAAACGCCACAATCTCAACGTTGTTCGCCTTGGCAAGAAACTTCTCCGCCACCGCGCCGGCGGCAACGCGACCAATTGTCTCGCGCGCCGAACTGCGCCCGCCACCGCTGCTCGCCTTGACGCCGTACTTCTCCAAGTAAGTGTAGTCCGCGTGCGACGGTCTGGGGTAAACGTCAGTTTCCAGGTAGTCCTTGGGGCGGTGGTCCTCGTTGAGCACGTGCATGCCGATCGGGGTGCCCAAGGTCTTGCCGTGCTCGGTGCCCGACTGGATGCTCACCTTGTCCTTTTCGTCGCGCGGAGTGGTGAGCCTTGATTGCCCAGGCCGTCTTCTCGTCAACTGTGGCTGGATGTCCGCCTCGCTCAACTCAATGTTCGGCGGGACCCCGTCAACAATGCACCCGACAGACTTGCAGTGCGACTCGCCGTAGGTCGTGACCCGAAATAGCGTTCCAAACGTGGACATGATGATTAGTTGATTCTAAGGAGAGTTGAAGATGAATTGTTAGTCATTGTGAAATTTTTTTTTATCTTTTTATTTATTTTTTTTTATTTTATTTTGATATTTTATTTAGATATTTAAGGAAGCACCCGCCTGGGCGGTGCCCCAGTCGGGTGGTGCCCCAGTCGGGTGGTGCCCCAGTCGGGTGTCTATAAGGGGTTATGACTGAATCCGCTGCTGGATCTTGCGGGCATACGGGGTGTTCTTCACATACGGCATCAAGCTGGTGATCTTGTCCACCACCTTCACCCTTAAATCGCCCTGGGCCACCTCCAACGCGGTTTGCACCACGTAGTTGCCGTACGGGTCTTTCAACACCGACTCCAAGCTCTTGAACCCAAGCACCTCTTCCACAAGGGTGTCGCGCAAGAGTGGATCGTTGATGTTCTTGAGGCATTTCTCAACAACGTTCAGGGCAAACTTCTGGGTGGATAGCCCTTCAAGCTTGCCAACGATTTTCCCACCAATAACCTCGGCAAAGTTGGGATCAAGGTCCTGCAGCATCCGTGGCATGAGATATTGCACCACGTAGTTGCCAAAGGGGTCCTGCATTAAAAACACCCCGTTCTTGAGCACCTCGTGGCCAAGCTTGATAAACTGCTCCTTGTTGGCTCTGTCAAGACATTTTTGCAATACACAGCACCCGTGACGGTGCAGGGCCACCTCGTCAACCGCAGAGCAAATGCCGTCAATGATAAACTGGCAGTTCATTGGGGAAAACGTGGTGAGGCACTTGGAGATAACATGATTGCCGTTCAAGTCTTTAATGAGCCGGACAACGTGGCTGGACAAGTTGCTGACAATAAGCTCAACTTGTTCTTGAGTGCTCACGCATTCAATCATTTTTTGCAACGCCCGAGTGCCGTGCTGGTTCAAGGAGATTTCGTCAAAGCGCGAAGCACATTGCCTGATAAGAACGGTTCTTTGCAGCTCGCTGAGGAATTCAAGAATCTTTTGAATAAGATAGTTGCCAAATGAGTCAATCACCAACGAATAAATGTTGGAGCGGATTTGGTTGTAAATAATGTCAATGATTTTGCATCGCTCGTCGCCAACAGAGTCTTCCAACACTTTTTGAAGATAGCGGCAGCCGTTTTGGTCGACTGCAAGCTGCAAAATTTTGGGTTCAATCTGCTCAAACGGAATGTCTTTATATTTCAAGTAATAGTCCTTGTCCAGGTTTTTTTTGCCATCGTCTTTTTTCAGCAGTGAGTCTGATTTGCGTCTATTGTACAGTCTTCCTGAGGAAGAGGAGGAGGAAGCAGAGGAGGAGGAAGAAATTGAAGATTTTTTCTTCTCGGTTGGTGCCAAGCCGGGACTTAGACTTGGACTTGGCCCGCCATGCGAGGGATCCATCGAGTAGTTTAAGTTTAAACTGTTGGATGTGTGATGGGATCTTGAAGGTGGGTTATTATTATTGTTATTGTTATTGTTATTTTGTTGCTGCTGGTCAAAGTATTGCAGGTTTAATGATTGACTTTTGAAAAAATGGTGTTTTGGAGATTGGTCAATGATGGATTCATTGGAGACGCCGTTTTTCAAGTCTTTGAAAGAATTGACGGATCTTAGCTGAGGAGCGATTTGTTGAAAGTAATGCAGGTCAGCAGGGGGAGGAGCAGTAGCGGAATGAACCAAGGAGGGAAATTGTTGTGGAAGCACTCTTGAGTTTGCAATTGAGGAAGAGCTGCTATTTCTGGAGTGGATAAAAGGGGGGTTATTGTTGTTGTTGTTGTTGTTAATCATGTTGCCGGACAAGATGTTGTTGAAATTGGAAGCAAGTTCAGATTCAATGTATTGATCGTAGTTGTCGATTGGGGGGATGTTTGGAGGGATATTTGGGTATTTGAGAGTAGATTGAGAGTCGGCAAAAGAATCAAAGTCGTAATCTTGGTGGTTGGATCTGAAGAAATATTGTTGGGGTTGTTGTTGAGGCTGAACTTGAGGCTGAACTTGAGGCTGAGAAGACATTCTAAAATTGATGAATCCGGAATTTAATTTTTCATCCATCAAGTTTGGATTTAATCTTTTGAAGGAATCATATTTTAAAGATTCAAGACGTAAAGGGTCGTTATTATTATTTGCAAGCTTTAAAGAGTCGTTATTTGAAGCTAGTCTTAGGGATTCATTAGAAGGAACGAATCTTAAAGATTCATTTGATTGAGTAACAGAGGAAGAAAGAGAAGGAACTGAACTGACAGAAGCGCGATGTTGATCGTAGGAGAAATTTGGGTTAAAACTGATGGGGCTGTTGAAGGAAGGGGATGTGAAGTTGTTTGGAACAGCAAAAGGGTCAGAGAACATGGTGAGAGGAGTAATATGATATGATATAAAGAGAAGGAGAATGAGAGAACAGAAATTTGTATTGAGTGGGGAAAAAAAAAAATAAAAATAAAAAAATTTTATAATGTTGGCCGAGAGATGTACAGTTTGAGTGTGAGTGGAGGGAGGGAGTGAGTGATATGAGTGATATGAGTGATATGAGTGAGTGATGATATGGTATAATATAGGGATGATAATAAATGATGATAGATGATAGTATATGATGATAGTATATGATGATAGTAAAATAGTATAATAGTATAATAGTATAATAATAGTATAATAATATAATAGAAATAAAATAAAATAAAATAATAAAATAGTAAAATAGTAAAATAGAAATAAAATAAAAGAGAAGATTATAAGATGGTTTTATATTTATTTGAGTGATAAGTGTAATAAATCAATATTTTGGCAAGTTTAGTTAGTTTGGTATTTATTATTATTATTATAGTATACAATAGTATATAGTATTATAGTATATAGTGTTATAGTGATATTATTATTATTATTATGTAGCAATTTAGGTTTAATTAAGAGTCTTAACAAAAGGGAAACTCAAAGAGAGCTTTAAATTGTTAGTGTTTGTTATATATATAATACTATATAATACTATATAATACTATATAATACTATATAATACTATATAATACTACACCTATACTATTATACTATTATACTATTATATTATTTTATACCATATAATATTTTTGCAATAATGTCACCCGCCCTTCGCTACTTTTACCCACACAATACAATACCATAATAATATATTATACTATATTATACTATATTATACTATATTATACTATATTATACTATATTATACTATATTATACTATATTATACTATATTATACTATATTATACTACAATAATAATATTTACTATTTACACCATAACAATCAGATCTCCCTTCATTCCATTCAAATAATAAAAAGTATTATATTATATCTTAATATTATTCTTTATACAAAATATTATTATATACTATATATATTATAATATACTATATATATTATAATATACTATTATATATTATATAGTAAATACTAAACATCTTTGGCAG
>JNNM01000006.1:842379-891058 GCA_002895615.1 Saccharomycopsis sp. UWO(PS) 91-127.1
TCCCAAAAGAAGCGCTTCAATTTCATTCGATGCACAGGTTTTGTTAAATGAGATTGATGGGAGGGTGAGGTTGAGAGAAGCTGTTGGGGTAGAACACAATGGCACGCCCAAAAAGTAAGCTTCAATCTCATTGGAAGCACAGCTCTTATTGGCGGGTGTAAGAGTAAAGTTACCGGTGCCTGTTGGGGTGCCTGTTGGGGAGCTAGAGCAGACTTTTCCATTATAGAAAAGTGCTTCGATTTCATTGGTGTAGCACGCAGTTCCAGAAGACGTAACATTGGCGCACACGGTACCTCCATGAAGAATTGCCTCGAATTTGTTGGTGTAGCACGAAGAGGTTCTGATCTTGAAGGAGGAAGTAGCAGGGGCACACACGTGGCCATTGTGTAGGAGGGCTTCTATTTCGTTCATGTAACAACTGCTGGGGGCGGAGTTGCTGCTGCTGCTGAGATGTGGGCTAGCAGTAGGACAAGGGGTGCCACCGTACAACAAAGATTCCAAGAGATTGCCGTAGCACCATGATGATGTTGTGACGGAGTGTTTGGAGCAGACTGACCCGTCATACAAAAAAGCAGCGAGAGCGTTATCGTAGCATGACGAGGTGGTGGTTGTTGTGGTGGTGCGGTGGGACGGTGCAGCGCTACAAAGAGGGCGGCCGTGCAAGAAAGCTTCAATGCTGTCGGAGTAGCAGGTGGAGGAAGGGAATGGAATGGAGATGGAAATGGTTGGGAGAGATGTTGTTGGAAGTGATCCAGATGGAAGTGATATTTTTGGAAGTGATATTTTTGGAAGTGATATTGTTGGAAGTGATATTGTTGGAAGTGATATTGTTGGAAGTGATATTGTTGGCAATGATACAGATGGAAGTGATATTGATGGAATGGAAATGGTTGGAAGTGGTTCAGATGGAATAGGAATGTTTGGAATGGAAAGAGTTGGAAGAGATCCATATGGGAAAGAGAGCGTTGGGAGTGATCCAGATGGGAGGGAAATTGTTGGAAGTGATCCAGATGGGAAAGAGATTGTTGGAAGAGATCCAGATGGGAGGGAAATTGTTGGAAGTGATCCAGATGGAAGTGATCCAGATGGAAAAGAGATTGTTGGAAGTGATCCCGATGGAAAGGTAAGGGTTGGGAGTGATCCAGATGGAAGTGATCCAGATGGGAAAGAGATTGTTAGAAGTGATCCAGATGGGAGGGATATCAGGCCTGGACTATTTGTACCCAAAGATAATGTTGAAGTGGAGTTCTCATAGGAAGGAATTGCAGCTGAGTTGGAACCGCTCAAGAAAAGCAAGACTAGCAAGATGCTGGTGTTGATGAAGTTATAGTTGATCATTAGACATCTAAATGGATGTTGAAAATGTGGGCAGAAATGAAAAATCAGTGTATAGAGACTTTTGTGTGGAGCGATGTAATAGAAGCGAATGATTGGAACGAGTTTCTAAGATGTATATCTATGATATATGATATATGATATATGATATATGATATATGATATATGATATATGATCTTTTGATGGTAAAGGGTAGATTTAAGGATATCAATATAATTATAAATATCAATATAAATACAAAATATAAAATAGAAATGAAATGAAGGATAAGGCGAAAGCAGTTGATTATATTAAAATCAAGAGAGGGAAAAGAATGAAACAGATGGAAAGGAGAAGATATTCCCAAAGAGGCTGGATACTCTAAGAAAGGGATTTGGTGATGAAAGAATGGGAGGATTTTAAGGAAATTGGATGAAATAAATTAGGAAAATGGTGATAATAATTATAATTATTATAATAATATAATTACTATATTACTATATTACTATATTACTATATTACTTTATTTCTATATTACTTTATTTTATTATTATTATATTAGTATTATTATAATAAATACTTTTACTTAACCTTTCCATTTCCTGCATACATTAAACAATAAAAGTTTCCTCTTCTTCTTCTTCTTCTTCTTCTTCTTCTTCTTTATTATTATAGTAATATCCCACTAGAATGTTATCATGACTATTTGCCATTTCGATACCCTGGTTAAAGAATTATCGTTATTCTTCCCAAACTTTCCAATCGTTACGATATAATAATAACCATTGTTCTCTTATTCATTCATCCATTTCGTTCATCCATTCACTCTTCTTCTATTGTCCTTGTCCTTCTTCATGTAAATTGATCACCACCACCACCCACTCTCTTAAATTGATCCTTCTAGGCCCAGTTATCCATTAAAAAGACGCACCTCACCAACCTAACAAATTTTGTTCCCCTTAGTCCCAATTTAGGCTTGTTTTCCCAGATTTTCAACTTTTCAACTTTTCATATATATGTTAACGTAGAATCTAAGATCATTATTCTTTTATCTGCATCGCTTCAAATCCTTAGTTCAACAAGTTGATCAAATCTCATATCACATCACATCATATCACCCACTCAGTCTTGCTGTAATTCTGCCTGCCCTTTCAAGTAAATGGAATGGATCCCTTCTCTCTTTCTGTGTACACTTCCAGATCGTCAAATCTCAATCTCTGGAAACTCTGCAATTTCTTGTGTACACTCTGTTAAGATTTTTCTCACAAGTTCTAACTTCACCTCAATTGAATGGCATTATTAGCTTTGCCATTTCTTGGGGGACACTGCTTGCTGCCTCTTTACTGACTCACCTACACTTTTCATTTCAAGACGACAGCCCCCAATGTGAGATTCCCCTGCTAACTAAGAAGATACGATACTAATGCACATTTGCCTATTTTCTTCACTTTTCTCTTAGTGCCGGCAAGCAGGCAGGTTGGACCGACGTGGCCCGAGAGACGCGAGACTAGACTTAATGATTTGCTGAATTTAATTGCGTTGATAATTCATTCACACTAGCACCAGTCCTCCTCGCCTTCACTCGAAGATGACAACCTTGCTAAGGCAGGGGAATAACTGCTATCCCATCCCACTGGTGTACAAGTAATAATGTTACCCGGTGGTGATATCGGGTGGGGGGATTTTTTTTTTTTTTCTTCTTTCTTCGATTACTTTCCAGCAACAGTGCCTGACATGTATATTAACTAGGTACAAGAACAATGGCTGGCCAAGCTTCCCACTTCCAACAGCTCGAGAAACTCGGCGAGGGCACGTACGCCACCGTTTACAAAGGCCGCAACAGCTACACCGGCACCTTGGTGGCCCTCAAGGAGATCAACTTGGACTCCGAAGAGGGCACTCCCTCCACCGCCATACGAGAAATCTCCTTGATGAAGGAGCTCAAGCACGAGAACATTGTCCGGCTATACGACGTCATCCACACGGAAAACAAGCTCACCTTGGTGTTTGAGCACATGGACAAGGACTTGAAGAAATACATGGATACCTACGGCTCCACTCGCGGCAGCGGCAGCAGTAGTGGTGGTGCTTTAGACCCCAAGATCGTGAAAAGCTACATGTTCCAGCTCCTCAAGGGCGTCATGTTCTGCCACGACAACAGCGTTCTTCACCGCGACTTGAAGCCTCAGAACCTCTTGATCAACTCCAAGGGAGAGTTGAAGATTGGTGATTTTGGCCTTGCCCGTGCCTTTGGCATCCCGGTGAACACCTTCTCCAACGAGGTGGTCACGCTCTGGTACAGGGCCCCCGACGTGCTCATGGGCCTGCGCAACTACAACACCTCGATTGACATTTGGTCCACTGGGTGCATCATGGCGGAGATGTTCACCGGCAGACCGCTTTTTCCCGGCTCCTCAAACGACGACCAACTAACAACAATCTTCAAAGTCATGGGCACCCCGACGGAAAGAACCTGGCCGGGAGTGTCGCAGCTCCCCAACTACAAGCTGGACTTTGATCTTTACATTGCCCAGGACTTGGGCACCGTGGTGCCCCAGGTCGACCTGCAGGGCTTGAAGTTGTTGGCCTCCTTGTTGCAGATGCATCCCGACAGCAGGTGTCTGGCCAGAGAAGCCTTGCAGAGCAGTTGGTTTGCCGAGTATCTGACGTATCACTGAGTCCTATCCTTTCATTTCTTTATCACTTGTTATATTTCTACTTATCATTCACATAGACGGCGAAAAGACATTCCTGTAAACTTGTGATGCTTTGACTACAACTGTAATCTATCAACTGCAAAGATCTATAACAAGCTTATCAAATAGTACATGATCACTGCAAGGGCGCTGGTGCGCGGGAGCACCGCAGCACCCCCGCTGGTGTCGACGTTGAGAGCACTCATGAACGAGGAGTACTGCAGCGCCTGAAAGGTGAACTCCGTTGGGGTGGTGTAGGTTCCGTGGGTGTCCGAGGTGCTATTTGTCTGGGAAACGCTCGACAAGGGGAAACTAGAGGAGGAACTCAAAGAGGAGCTCAAAGAGGAGCTAGGAGTAGAACTAGAGAAGTCCGTTGAGCTTGTTTCTGTCGGGCTTATGGAGAGCGAACTCGTGGAGAGAGAGATCGTAGAGGCATCGGCCGCCAAGGTGTGCTGCTGCTCCTCCGTGCTGCTGCTCACTTGCGGGCCCGCTTGGACGGTGGAGTTGTGTGCCGAAAAAGACTGCGTCGCCAGCAGAATGGCGGTTGTCAAGATCTGGCCGGTGCGGGCACGAGTGTGGGCAACAACGGTGGCGTTGTGTGAAGTGGACGTCTCCTGCGTTGCCCTGTAAAGTGTGGTGTTGTGGCGCAGGGCTGCGGTTGTGTGCGCCTTGGACGAGTTGTAGGCCGTTGTTGTGGTCCTTAGCTTCGCCTTGCCAAAGTTCTTTCTGATGGCGCCGGCGTTGGCCTGGGCAACCAGCACGGCCCCGCTGTCCAAGTCCGTGAACTGGTACACGTATCTCAAGAACGCATTTCCAACCACCACTTTGGCCTGGCTGCTGGCGGCGATCTTCAACGCGCACTTAGAAGAACCACCACTAGCCACCGTGCCCACCAAGTCGGCCATCGGCATGTATATCTTGGTCCCGCCAAAGCTCAAGCTCAACAACTGCAGCGAGAGCCCTTCCTGGGCAGCGCCGCAGTCCACCATATACAACCCGCCACTGTTGGTGGCCGAGACGTTGGCGCGGGCAATGACCTCCTCCACGAGCCGCCCCGGCAAGTAGAGCATGTCCCTGGTGCGGTCGAGCACAACCCCAAGCTTTCCGGCCACTTCCTCGTTATCAACGTACACCCCGTCAATGGGTATGTCCGAGACAGCAGCCGCTGTCTTGAACGTCTTGAGGGCCCCGCTGTACTTGGACCCGTCGGGGGCCTTGTCAAACGAGATGGTCCCTTCCACCCCACCAGCGCCCCCGCTGCTCAGGTAGATGGAGTACCTCTTTGCCGAGATTGCCCCCTCCTTCATCAAGGCTGCCAAGACGCCCGAGCTCTTGGAAAGACCAAGCTGCGCAGGAACGATCCTCGAGCCTTGCGACACCAGGCCCACTTCTGCCTCCACTTTCTCTGCCCCGGGGAACACCACCTCCTGCTCGGCCCAGCTGCCCACCACCGTCTCCCCCGTGATCAACTTCTCCACGAACCTCGTGGCCTTCACCACCGTCTGCTGCGGAGGGCTGCTGGTGCTGTTGGCCCACGCTGTGCTGCTACTGCTGCTGCTGTTCTTCTCAGGGCTGGTCTCGGCCCAGGTGTTGGGCGACGTGAGGTTGACGTTCACCGCATACTGTCGCGAGCCTATTGTCAAGGGCGTGAAGAGAAACGTCACGTCAGCGTCGGTGTCGGAGCCAGGGCCCAAGCCCGTGTGCACCGCGCTGCTGTCCAACTTCTTCAACGACTGCGAGCCCGCGTCGAACCCGAACCCCGTGTACGAAAGCGAGAGCCCTAGCCCGCCTCGCACGTAGCTCAAGAGAACGTACATTATTATCACGAGCAGATTGCTCATCCGTGTCATCTTTGTTGTCGAATCGGTTAACCAGAAAAAAGAAAACAAGCAAGGATTGGGAAATGGAGATACTCGTGGTGTTATATTCACGAATTTTCCTGCGCCAGTAACCAGCACTCAGCTGCATGCGCTTACCATGGTATTTCAACATGTCTGCATGGAACAATCCCTGGGATATGAAAAAAAAAAATTGAAAGAAAAAAAAACCACCTCAAGATGAGTACGCATTGTTTGAATGTCTCTTCGTAATGTCTTTTCGTAAGGTAGGTCGTGCCTGAGGTTGTGCCTGCAGCTATTATTGACACTCGTTAAATACATTTTTTTTTTTTCAAAACTCGGATGTACTCACCTTGAAACCTTGCATAAGTGGCACCGCGGGATATATCTTCCGGAAGCCTACCTTATGATTCGGTTTGAATACTCGGCTTACAACACATACTACTGCTATTTCAAATCACGTACATTAATCTGAAAGACCAAACTGCTTCATCATGTTTTGCATCATCTGGGGGTTCTGTCTCATTGCCCGTTGCATTTCGGCCGGGTTTGGCATTCCAGGCATTCCCCCTGCTCCTGCTCCTGACCCTGCTCCCGCCCCACCACCGCCCATCATCTTCATCATGTCTCCCATGTTTGGCATTCCTCCACCGCCTCCACCGCCCATCATCTTCATAAGGTCGCCCATGTTTGGCATGCCCCCGCCTGCCCCGCCTGCCCCGCCACCACCAAACATGTTCATCATGTTCTGCATCATTCCCGGGTTCTGCTGCATTGCTCTGCCAATGTTTGCTGGGTCCATCATCCCTCTGCCCCCTGGGGCTGCTCCCCCGGCTCCTTGCTTCTGCATGTCCATCATGCTCTTCGACCCCTTGGCGATTCTTGCCATCGTCTTCTGCTGCAACAACACCATCTCCACGTCCCCAACAGACGTCCCTGACCCCCTTGCAACGCGCACAATCCGGGAAGGCTCGTCGATAAAGACATTCCCGTCTCCGTCCAACTCTTGCTTCGTCATCGAGTCCATCACAAAGATCATGCGCTTCAACCGGTACGACGCATCGTCCTCGCTCACCCCGCTCATCAAGTTCGACATCCCCGGGATCATCGACGCTATCTTCGAAAGCGGGCCCATCTTCAACATGTTGTTCATCTGGGTTTGAAAATCCCTCAACGTGAACTTCCCCTCCTGAAAGTTCTTTATTGTGTCCTTTTGGTCCAAATTGAGCGACTGCACATGCTCCATCAACCCTTGCAAATCGCCAATCCCCAAAAGCTTCGATATAAAAGACTTGGCACTGAACAGCTCCAAATCAGTAATGTGCTCCCCCGTACCAATAAACACAATCGGGGTGTTGGTTGCTGCCACGGCAGAGATCGCACCACCACCTTTGGCATGGCCGTCCATCTTGGTCAAGATGATCGAGCCAAAATCAGCAGCCTCTTTGAATGCCTTGCTTTGCGCCTCGGCAGCCTGCCCAATCGACCCATCAAGAACCATAATCGTTTGGTTCGGCGCCACCGCATGGCTGATCTGGATCATCTCATCGAATAAATCCTGCTCCTGTCTATGACGCCCCGAGGTGTCAACAATGATTATCTCGAACTTCTCCTTCTTGAACTTGTCCACCCCGGCCTTGGCAACCTTCACGGGGTCGGTTTCGGTGTACGACCCATAAAATGGAATTCTCGCCTTGGTGGCATTCTGCTTCAACTGGTCAAACGCACCAGCACGGAACGTATCGGCGCACACCATCCCCACTTTGAACCCTCTCTTTTGGTAATAACTCGCCAACTTCGTGCAGGTCGTCGTCTTACCAGCACCTTGCAACCCAACAAACATTATCACGTTGCTCTGGTTCTTCTTTGGCTTGAACGGCTCAGCTTTGCAATCAACAAGACCCACAAGCTCGTCAAACACCGTCTTCTGGATAAGACGCTTCTTATTCACCCCCGTGGTGTTGGCCTTGCCCGCAATCTGCACCTTGATCCGCTCCCTCAACTTGGCAACCAACTTGAAGTTCACATCGGATTCCAAAAGTGCATTGCAAATCTCCTTCAACATCACATTGATCGCATCCTCATCAACCACATCGGACTTCGTGATGTCCGATATGGCTGTGTTGATCCTTCTCCCCAAATCAGCTAAAACCATCTTCTGTGTAAGTGGTGGTGGTTATAGTAACTGGTATCAGTGATTATCCTAACAACTTCGAGTCCTTCTCTCTTCTGTGCTTTTTTTTTTTTCACCAAAAGTTGTCTCGGTGTCTGGATGTTATATTTGCAGCGTAGTTTGTGGTATTTGTTATAAAGATCTTTGGAAGATATTTATTCATCGATAGCTAGCAGTGCTGATGCTCCTCTATACAACAACACAATAGTGTTTCGTCCAAGCCTGGGTGGTGGGAAAGACAGAATTTTTTGAATCTCTGTTGACCCAGATATTAGATTTATTTCATGAAATTGTAATCTTACAGCGATTACAATTATAGTTTGCCATTTGCCTAGGTAGATATGGTATACATTAGCGTCTTCCCTTCTTTCTGAAACTCGTGCTTATCCATTCATCCTCACTTTCGTCAGCAGGATTCATGTTCAAAGCATCATCCCAGTTGGACACATACTTCTCAACAGCCCTTCTTCTCTTGAGGAACTCGTCTGCAAATCTTCTTCCGTTCAAGGTTTCCGAAGACGAGTAAATGGTGTCTTGAATCAAGTCACGAGAGTCATTGCTGCATGGGAACAAGAAGAACATTCTCAACAACTCCTCCTTGTTGACACCTTTATTCAAATCCCTCAACTCGGACCGGCACCAAGCCAAAAACTCACGGCGTTGCTTATTTGCGGCAGTGGCAGTGACACCAGCGGTGGAAGAGGAAGTGGAAACAGGGGTTGGTTGCACAGAAACAGACCTCAATTGAGATGGTGATTGCAGTTTGGATGAGGTGGTCACCTTGAAAGGAACACCCTTTGATGAAACTTGCTTTTTAGGAGCAGCATTCGCAACAACAGTCCAGCCGCTTTCATGTTGAAAAGAACTCAACTTCTCTGAAGAGAGGGTTTGAGAAGAAGCAGGAACAGAAGTGGCGGCAGCAGCGGCAACAGCAGCGCGCTTCTTCGCAGCAGCCTCTTCTTTTTGAATGTCAAGAAGAGTCTTCGATGGGATGGCGGCTTTAGAAGCGTTGGAAATTGATGCCCAGCCAGCAGACCCTGGCAATTTCTTTTCTTGTGCAGCAGCTTCTTCTTTCAAGGCACCGCTCAACAAAATGTTTCTTTCAGCAATGGATTTCTGATCCATGATCATTTGCTCTTTCATCTTTTGTGCAGCCTCAAGTTCTTGAATCTCTTTCAAAGTCATTTGCTTAGCAGGTTTCTTGTCATTGGCTGCCTTGGTGGCCCATGGAGCCAATTTGGATTTGGTAGTTACTGCAGGTGTTAATTTTTCAACATGGGCAGCAGCAGAAGGGACAGTGTTGCCACCAAGAGAGAAATTGCCACTCTTGGACTGTTTCTTGGAGGAACTGATGGCGGATTTGGAATCAACATCTGCATTGCTTTCCTCTCTTGCTTGTTTGTTATTTGCAAAACTGTTCCGGGACTGCTTGAAAGAATCAGCATCTTGCCCTGATTGTGGGTGTTTTTGTTGTTTCTGTCGTTGTTGTTGGAGCGAGACAGATTCTTTGGAAAGCGGCGATGTGAATTCGGCATGCGATTTCTCATGGACAAGCGGAGATGGCGAGGACGATGAAGCAGAAACTTCGTCAGCTGCCTTCAAAACATCATTCAAAAGAAGAGAGCTAATTTGATCTTGTTCAGTGGTCAGTTTGATCTCCTCACTGGCATGGCCAGTTATAGGAGTGCCACCACGAATAACAGGACTATTGCTGGACAAGAAACCAGATTCCGAAAGTCCTGTGTTGTTGACCGACAACGGTGTCCCAAGACCACCACCACTTATGTTTGCTCCACCAATATTATTATTTTGTTGGTGGAGATTTGAAAAGGAATTCGTGACAGAAGACAACCCACCGCCATACAAAGTATTTTGGCTCATTAATCCAAAATCTGGAGACCCAGTAATACTGTTAACTTGTGGCATAACGTTGCCCCAGGTTGAAGTATTTTGGGGAAGCAAGGTAGACCTGAGAGCGGAACCGCCACCAGTTTGACCACCTGCAACGCCCCAAGCAGAAGAACCTGAACCGACACCAACAACGCCAGTGGCACTGCCAGTGGCACCACCAGCGGTTGAGGAGGTGGTTTGAAAAAATGCCGAGCCGTGTTGAGGAGTACCACCAAGAGAAGAAGTGGATCCAAAAAAGTTTGATTGGGCTAGAACGTTTCCCGGGCCAGAAGCACCACTCATGGAATTAGCCGAGTTCATAAAGGCGCTGGGTTGATTTACTGGTGGCAAAGCAACCTGGAACGGAGTATAAGGATTTTGAACCTTGTTGATAAGGTTTTCGAGCTCATAATACTCAGACTCCTCAGATCTTCTGATTTTCAAATCCTTGTGCAAATAACCTTGCGAAAACCAAGATTGCATCAAAGGCCCATTGAAAGGACCTTGTTGCTGGTTCGAAGGATCCAAGTAGTACCAAGAAATCTGCTCCGGAGCAACAAATGAGAACCCTGGAGGAGGAACCTGAGGTTGTGACGAAGACAATTGCAGTTGCAGATCAGCCCTATTCAATAGAGGAACACCGCTATTGCTGGACAATCTCTCGAGCAAAGAGCCGTTCTCATTTCTGATTGAATGCTGGTTGAAGTCCTGATGAACAGCGGATTGATGCACATTAGTCGAAGAATTCGGCGATGGAGAAGAAGAATGTTCCCAAGCAGACTGCCGCGCACTACCATTACCACTTCCGTTCAAGCTCATGTTTTCAACGGAGTTTTGAATCTGGCCAATAGAAACACCATTCTTTTGCAGAGCGCTCAAGTTTTCTCCTCTCAAGCTAACATGCAAAATGTCAACAGGCTCTTTGTTTTTGTAGAACTCATTAGTGGCCTGCGGTATGAGAGCGCCTTCTTTCTTCATACTATGCAAGATATCAAACATTTCACTCATGCTATACTTTTTGCTTTTAGGATTGGGTGGAATGACTTTGGAGTTGGATAATGCATCAGCAGCGTCAAACTCATAAGACGCGGCGGAATGCGCCAACTCTTGCGAATTATGAAGAAATTCATCATCACCAGAATTTGAGTGAAGCTTTGAACCATTAATATCAGAAACATTGTTGGAAGAATTCTCTGAAAAATTTGCCTCTTTTGGACGCATCCTAGAATTGAATATTGGTTAGTAAGAAGTTGCTTCGCAAGGGCATGATATAGAATGAAGCTGCTCAACGAATTTTGTTGACACATTTGAACGAGAAATGACATACCATGCTGGACCGAAGGATAAAGAAGCTGAAGATTGAGACATGATTGTGGATTCAGAGATTCAGCTATGAATTGGTGGTCAATAACGGTTTGATTTGTAATAATATGAAAAGAGGTGTATCAACAAGGTTGTGTTGCAAGTGTGAACTGAAAGTGCAACAAAAGGTTATTATTATTATTATTATTATTATTATTATTATTATTATTATTGATTGGAAGACTTGTGTAGGGCAAAATTTTCAAAGCTCTAAAATTTTTTTTTATTCTTTGGACTCCAGTGTTTGGAGAGAGAGAAACTCTGCTGCGTGCGCCAAGACAGCGTTTTTTGGGAGCAATGAGCAAAACTGATAAAAAGGCAACAATCCACAAATCACACAAAAAGTGCATGTAATGTTTAATATATTATCTTTGAAGTCAGATAAATAGTACAAAATATTACTTATA
Source organism: Saccharomycopsis sp. UWO(PS) 91-127.1 (assembly GCA_002895615.1). NCBI lineage: Eukaryota > Fungi > Ascomycota > Saccharomycetes > Ascoideales > Saccharomycopsidaceae > Saccharomycopsis > Saccharomycopsis sp. UWO(PS) 91-127.1. Next base: position 854,061 of record JNNM01000006.1, read on the forward strand.
GGAATAGATAAGCACACCAGGTTCTATTGGCTAGACATCAAAATTAGCTCCTGCCTCAATTCATACTACGCCGTTCAAAATGCCTGAAGCAACAGTCCCCAAAGCATCAGAAAAGAAACCATCTGTTCAACAAAACTTGCAGAGTCTTGGTATGGTATGTTGATTCTACCACAAAGGCAAAAAAATACTGGAGAAATCTTGGGGTCGATTGTCATTGTTACTAACCAACACTTCTCTATAGGATATCCGCTTCCTCTGGTTCATTGGTAAGTCTTAAATGTTTCCGAATCAGTTCCTCCACCTTTTGAGAATTCCAATACTAACATGTCAAAATTGTAGGCCATACATTCACCTTGTTATGCTCCATCTTCTATTATCTTTCATATCGTTCAGGCGGGTTCTTTTGTGGGATTTGTTATAGAACTGCTTTGCTCGGGGTCCTCGAGTCGTTTGGTATCATCTTGTTCCAATTTTACAAAACCAATAATGCAAGCATCCCTTCCCTTCTTGAAGACAACAACATTCAATACACATATATTGCGCTCTTGTGGTTCTTGTCTCCACCTTATTTCCTCGCGTTGTTGCCTTTTGTGTGGTTCTCCTTTTTCCATGTTTTGACTTATACCAATAACGCTCTTTTGCCAGCTTTGAATATTTCTTCCACATCAACCATTCTGAAACAAATCACTGCCTTGACTTTGAAAAGCAATGAAACAACATTGATGGTGGTGGCAAACATTGAGTTTGTTACATTTGTATTTCTTGGGTTGAGAGCTTTGTTCTTCATGAAGAGATCTTGGGTGATTTTTTTTCTTTACTCAATCTTCATCAAGTTGAGATATGAGAAATCTCCCCACTCCAAGAAAGTCTGGAAATCTACCGAGGTGAGATTGGATGGGGTATTGGCTGATCCAAGATTACCTCCAAGCACAAGACAATATTGGGCCAAGATCAAAATTGTGTTTAAGAATGCCTTTGGCACCCCAATCTTGAGCACCAGCTTGGCCAACAAAACCAAATAGGTGGGTGCGCTTGATCAATCCTTGTGTCTATCTATATCTTTACAACATATAAATGACCGACCGATCGTTCTTTCAGGGGGGTTTTCTATTGAATTTCCTATCCTTTTGTATCAAATCAAGGTCTGAAGCTCTAATTTAGGCGTAGAAGTGCAATTCGTAAACAAAAGCATTGCAAACATGAAAATGGAACAACTCAAACACTCACAAAGAAGATAAAACCCTTGACCTGACTTTATTGTAGCAAATTCCAATTCACCTTGGACTATACGTTGTAGTTTGTTGATGTAAATTCCCACCATACTTATTGCAGAGATATAAACTAGGAAGATTATCAACGAAACGAATATCAAAGCCTTCCTCAAAAATGTTCTGTTTAGGAGGAACCACTCCAATTTGCACCTGTTCCCAATATAAGCCTCTGTCAGCTTCAACGAGCTTTCAAACCATACAAAAAGATTCAAGGAAAGCACAGAGTAAACCAATAATGGGATGAACTTGCTGATGTTGTTGACCAAGATTACATCATGTAAGTTGAGGTCCATGGACGTCTTGGAAAAGCGGATCAAGTTTGGAAGTGAGGCCTCGTACCATAGCACCATAGCATCACTCAAGGAATCAGCATCACTTTCAGCAGCGGACATGGACGATGTAACTTGGGCCATCTGGGTACCAAAATCTCGTATCAACGTCGAAACCAAGTCAATGCCATTGGATATTCCACCAGAACAGAACTCCACGTTAGATCTGAAGTTTCTTCGACAGTAACCAGTGAGACCCAACTCGAACAAATTATATGGCGAAAAAGTTTGGATATTCGCAGAAGACATGTTTCTCAATTTGGTCTGGTGGTGAATTGCCAATGGGTTCACAACACTCATGTTTCCAGAAACATGGATCTGCTGTTGTCTGTTTTGTCCGTTGATACTCAAAAGCGGCGCTAGCTGCTGAGAGGTGTATGCGTTGGGATTGCCACTGTACTCCTCCGCCAAGAAGGTGAAAAGCCTTGTGATATCATTGACCATTGCCAAGATTGACTTGGATACAGAAGAGTTGTTGGTAATCTGGAAAGTGAACTGAGAAAAGCATACTTGACTGGAGTTGTAGCATGTAAAAGTTGTCAAACAAGAGGAAATGATCATGATGGAGCTGAGACAAACCAAAACCAAGTAACAACGAGTCCAGCTTGCCTGAGAGTCTCTTTGCTGTTTTTTCCCACTGGCTGACACAACACTCGCGGAGCTGTTTGTGGTGATTCCATCTGTAATGACCTTTCCTAGTTCTATTGACCCAGACTCTAGAAATTTGTACGTATCCTCAGAAGTGGCCGTATTGGAGGTCTTGATGGTGTGCCACATTTTGATGGTTCCAGAAACGGTATTCATTACTGAGAGTAAGAGTGTGTATATTTGACCAAAAACCCTCAAAACACTCTGTGGGGGCTACGAAGATATGATGATTTCTTTATGTGGATTTGTGTATTTCATAATGCATGCCTCACATAACGGCGAACGGCTGATGAAAAAAAAAAAAAAATATGCTAATATTTATTGTGAGAGTCTGATTCTGAGTTGCCAAAACCATACTGTTGAAATTGAAAGGCCCCGTTGTTAGTGTTAGTGTTATTGTTATTGTTAGTGTTATTGGTATTTCTATTATTATTGTTGTTATTAGCATTCACATCATCGAAAATGTTCAAAATGTTGCCACTGCTGTTGGTGGGCTTTCGTTTGATGGTACCATTTTTCTCCAAACCCAAGCCGGTGTTGTAGTGGTTTTGCAAGATTGGATCAAAATCAACATTATTGGCATACATGTCTGACTCACTGATCAAGTCTGAGTTAGACTTGGTTGGCTGTAATGAGTTGCCCCCACTATTCATGTTCAAAAACCTGCTTTGATTATCAGGATAGACCGTCATGGTGCTAGGAGTGCTACCTCCTTGAGATCTATCGTAACGAGTCGAGGGGGTTGGATAAGCCATCCTCAGTCTTCCCAGATTAGTGAATGGGGAAGCTTTGCTACTTTCGGTTCTGTTGTGTTTGTAAAAATGCGGTGCGCCGGATGGAATCACACTGGCAGCTATGGTTTGTAAGGATCTTCTATGATTGCTTCTAAAAAACTCATCCTCACGTTCGTAGTCCATAGCCGCCGGAGCGGTGCACCAAGAAACCCCTCCCCAAGCACAGAAATTGAAAAAGGAAGCAACAAATAACACCCAAAGCATTGTAAAAAAAATTCTGCCCAAATGCAAGGATATTCCAAAATCCCCAAGCTCTTTCGCCACACTGGTTTTGAGATCGAATGAAACAACAGTCAAGGAAAGAACACCAACCAAGACTGCAATCAAACAAGCAAGCGAGAGCACCCCATTCACGTTTTCCAAAAAAGTGGCCAAGAAATTCTTTTCATCTCTGGAAAGGTTGATATAGTATATCACCGCCCCCAACATGAGCATCGCTACTTGAGCAGATATAACAAATGCGAGACACGATGGGAATATCTTGGTAACACGTTCTGCCGATTTCATGAGATGAGAGTACTTGCTGTTAGCAGCATAATTGCCATCGTAAGCATATTCTAATACAATGGTCAATCCAAGCTCGCCCAACAAAGCTCGGTAATTGAAATAGTAGTTTTTTGGTCGCACACATTTGGTGATTCGCACATGGCTTCTATGGTGATCAGTAGCCTGCGAGTTGATATTGTCATTGGATAAACTAGCGGCATCAAACGTACCGTAGCAGTAATTCCAAATAGATGATACTAAAAATTGAGGACTATCTTGAAACTCATCAGACGCGTATTCGACCAACACTTGAATCTCAGAAGTTGTGAACCCCAGACCATACGGATCATCTGAATCAGTAATAGTGTTGTGATTTGTGGCCAAAGCTTCATACAACCCTCTACCGACACTTAGATGAGAAAATTCAAGCCTGTGAATGTAAACCTTGAGCAGATTTCCAAATGGACCAAGTATCAAAGTCAAAACAAAAGTGAAGATAAGCAAAAAAGTAGAGAGCCTAATGAATAAGATTAACTTCTTGGTGAAAGATAGCTTGCTCAAAGCAGAACTCCCAAAGTGTGGAGAGCTGAACACCATCTATGGCCAACTGATATGCAAAGCTAGACAATATGCTCATTGAAAGAACATCTGATCTGATGCTTTGCAGGAGGCACGGAGGGGGCAGTGGCAGTTCTCAAGACTTCTTTTTTTCTCTCAGATCCAAGCATTTGGTCCATTACCCGTAGATACGTGGAGCTTGCAATGGGTGTTACCCTACAGGAAAGGCAGTTTGGCGATTCACCCTGTTACAACTTACAAAAATTGGACAACAGAAAAAAAAAGGGAAGTTTGAAGTTGGAAACTGGGAGACACAGTCAACTTATCAAGAACTAAATCTAATTCATTATCAAAATTACTGAAGTCGGTGAGATCTACAACTCCTTCTGAAATCATAATATCAACTGAGGAAGCATTTCAAAATTATCAATAAGCACAATTCCACTTTTTGATTGATACTTTTATTTTTGCCAATAAGCGAGAAACAAAGAAACAACAAACGAACAAGAAACCTTAGTTTGCAGCAGCCTAGATTTACCACCATGTCAGAAGATTGGAAAAGTGATTTGAACCTTCCTAAGAAGGACTCTAGACCTCAAACAGACGATGTCTTGAATACCAAAGGTAACACTTTCGAAGACTTTTACTTGAAAAGAGAATTGCTCATGGGCATTTTCGAAGCAGGGTTTGAAAAGCCTTCTCCAATTCAAGAAGAGGCTATTCCTGTGGCCCTTACCGGGAGAGACATTCTCGCCAGAGCCAAGAATGGTACTGGTAAAACCGCTGCATTTGTGATTCCAACTTTACAAAAAATAAAACCAAAAATCAACAAAATTCAAGCCTTAATATTGGTTCCAACAAGAGAGTTAGCATTGCAGACTTCCCAGGTTTGCAAAACATTAGGGAAACATTTGGGCGTGGAATCCATGGTTACCACCGGTGGTACATCGTTGAGGGACGATATTGTGAGATTGAAGGAACCTGTTCATATATTGGTTGGTACACCAGGGAGGGTGTTGGATTTGGCTTCAAGAAAGCTTGCAGATCTCTCGGAGACCCCGCTTTTCGTGATGGATGAAGCTGATAAGATGTTGAGTAGGGAGTTTGTTTCCATAATAGAACAAATATTGATGTTCTTCCCAAAAGACAGACAGTCTCTTTTATTCTCAGCAACATTCCCATTAGCAGTCAAGTCTTTCATGGACAAACACTTGACTAAACCATATGAAATCAACTTGATGGACGAATTAACCTTGAGAGGTATTACCCAATACTATGCGTTTGTTGAAGAAAAACAAAAGTTGCATTGTTTAAACACTTTGTTTTCAAAGTTACAGATCAACCAATCTATCATTTTCTGTAACTCTACCAACAGAGTTGAATTATTGGCCAAGAAAATCACAGAGTTGGGCTACTCCTGCTACTACTCTCATGCCAGAATGCCACAACATGCCAGAAACAAGGTTTTCCATGAATTTAGACAAGGTAAGGTTAGAAATTTGGTTTGTTCTGACTTGTTAACCAGAGGTATCGATATTCAAGCTGTTAACGTTGTCATCAACTTCGATTTCCCAAAAACTGCTGAAACATATTTGCATAGAATTGGTAGATCAGGGAGATTTGGCCACTTGGGGTTGGCTGTCAATTTGATCAACTGGAACGACAGATTCAACTTATACAAGATTGAGCAAGAATTGAGCACTGAAATTCAACCTATTCCTGCTACCATTGACAAGAGTTTGTATGTTGCTGATGATGAAGAACATGTTCCAAAACCATTTGCTCTTGAGCAGTTGCCAAATGCCAACATGACAAACAACCGCAATGGTCAAAGACGTAACAATAACTACAATAACAACAATAACAGACAATACAATGATGGCCAGGTGAACAACAACAACAACAACTATCAGAGACCTCAACAGCAGCAACAACAACAACACTCGCAATACTAAATTGCCTTATATCCGGTGATTTCTCATTTTTCAAATCATGCGATTGACATTTTAGTTCAATGCCGAAGTCACAAAAATGTTTTTGATGAATTCCTCTTCTTTCCCACTTTTATTTTTATTTTTATTTTGTCCCTCATCCACAAAACCACAGCATCAATTTTTTTTATTACCGCCACTCCAATTTTAGTTTTTGTTGTCCTTCGAGGCTCCATCAGCCAAGAATGGGAATTTTCATCTTCTTTCGATCAAACCTTTTTGGATCATCATTTTTCTTTTTGACTTATTTTGTATTGTTGGGTTTTTGGGTTTTCTTTTGCTATATGCTATATGTTTTTGTCATTTCTAATTTTTCTTCACTCTCTACTCACCTCTTCCCATTCTTTTTGAAGGTATAAACTTCACAATGACCCTCTGGAAGGCTAAAAGGGTGACAGGTTCAACAAATCGGTTTCATAAATCCAGACAGATGGAAATCAGGGAAATCAAACTTTTTTCATCAATAAATCCAATGCAGCATTCTGTACACTTATTGGAACAAAACTCTCAATCAAATAATGATTTACTCGTCCAAATATACGAAAGAAGGTTGTTCTCATCAAACCAAACTTGAAGAAATCACTACGTTGCAAAGATGCATAAGTTAAACATCAATCAAAATAAGAAAAAAATTACTATCAAAAAAACAAAAAAAAAACAAAAAAACTTACATCAAAAACAAAAAAAAAAAAAAAAAAACATCATCAAAACCGAAAAAAAATATACAAACTAGCGAAGTCTAAATCAAAAATTCAAAAAAATAAAGAAGGTTGTCGAGAGGTGAACTGCCATAAGGGTTGATAGTATTGGCATTCGCTTGAATTTTGCTGAAGGAGCGGGTGGGTTTTATTCGCCATTTTATTTGTTTTGAACCATGAATATAATGAATTTTTTTCCCCCCCACAGGAATTGTAAGACTTGATAGTAATCGACACACAATCACTCTGGTTGGAATTTCAGCGTTTTTCATTTGCGAAGCATTTTGCCAACTCTGCTGTTCTCATACAAGTCTGTTTCAATCTGATCTTGAACTTCCAACGGGAAAGTATCACATGCCTGTTCAAAAATTGAGTCCAAAATGTTGATGCTGCCCTTTTCTTTGTAATATAGTGATCGTTGCATCATCAAGATAGCATCATTGATGTTGATCAGCTTATTTTTGGCGTGATTTGCGTAGTCTACCAAATCATTGATCTGGCTCTCCAAAAACTGGTCTGTGAAATCACACAAGACATCAAGAACATTTTCTGATAATTTGTGATTGTGACTTTTTGTTTTGTGTTTGATAGTAGGCACCGGAACATTCAATTCTTTGAGTGTATTTTCGGCATTATTAGTGGGTAATAGATGTGTCTGGGAAGAAGAGGAAAACGGAATCAAACTGGCGTCGTTCAAATAGAACTGTGCTACAGACTTGACAAAGTTTCTGGATAGTTTAGAAGGATCCCTCCTTCTTGATGCGAGTTTTTTTAGATTCTTTCCATTTTGGACGGAACTTGTTGTGTCGAGATTTGGCAACAGAGTATCGAAAAGATCATAACTTGAAAAGTGGGCGGTATCATCAGGATCCCCACCTATCTCATAGTCATAGTTATTGCCGTCATTCGCATTGAAAGATTCAACTCTGGTAGAGTCATCATTCACAGATATATCTACTCCCATGCTCATCTCATCATTCAAGCCTGAAACTAAGGAGTTATCAAGGTCAGCATCGTCGTTGTGCAACAAAAGCCCCGAGAGATCATTGCCAGTTGAGGATAAAGCCTCGCTTAACCTTCCTCTAGCGTCCTCTCTTTCTATACTGTCAAGCCTTTCAGCACCATCGTCAGGCGTGAGATCGTTGAGGGGAATTTGCTCAGTTTGGAGGTCATCGTATTCAGGCGGCATATCCTCTTCCTGATTGAGTTCAGAAGAGGGCTGCTCATCAGTGGCAAAAGAGTTCAACTGACTTTGAGGTTCCTTGCCACTGTAGTTTGGAGGCGACCCTATCTCTTGCGCCGAAAGACTTGTATTTCGAGAGTTGAATATGTCTGCGTCATCAACTGGGGATCGACTAACAACATCGTCAGCTTGATCTGCGACTCCTTCCTCGCTCTCAAATGCCTTTTGAGAGCCAGAGCTACTTTCGCTTCTAGCCTCAAAATTCTGGTCCATGCCGATATCCGTGTAAATGTTTGGTAAGCCAATATGAGATGACCTTGTTCCTGTATCATCGTTGTCATTAGAGTTTGTGATGGAGCTTCTTTGCTCATTCTGGGCGCGTTCTTGGAAATCGCTTATGTTTACGGAATCTCTGGTAAAGCTAGCGCTCACAGTTTTATCCTCTATTTGAAACTCTGATGTTTCATCAGGCATCGAAATATTTGTCTCTGGTGCCTCCATCGAAATGTTTGTTTTGCTTTCAACATGTGTTTCTGCCTGAAGGTGGCCAGCACCGTCAAGCAGGGCTTCTTCGTTTCCATTCGCATCATTCCAATTATCGGCGCCAGAGGGTGACATTGATCTCATAGGCTCTCGTAATTTCATAGTCGGACTAACAGGAGAACGAAGTCCAATTGCGATTGAATCTGTTTCGTCTTTATTTCTTTCCGGAGTTGGCGTAACGTTTCCATCCATTCTGCCTTTATTTGTGAGAAGATGTAGATCGTTGGAGAAAGATAGAAATGACGAGGCATTCCCTTCTGTTTTACCTGATAAACGGTTTAATATAGTATTTCTTCTGCTGTTATTGTTGTTGAAGAAAATATTTTTTGAATTCTGAATTCCTTGAGTAATTCTTTTGATCTCACTTTCAATGAATGGATCAGCAAACTTGCCATCTGCACCGATATCTGAAATTTCATCATCTCCAGACAGGGTGTTATAAAAATGTGTTGATTCGTTGATTAACTTTCGAGATTCATTGATAATCATTGAGCTCTCGATATCTGTGTCTATATCATTGTCATTATCGTCATTTAGTCTGTTAAGGTACTGCCTACTCGCAAGTTTGTCCTCATCGAATATTTTCTGTGTGGTGGCCATCTCCTCCGAACTACTTGGGGGCTCCGTGTCTTTTGCCCGGGGCGCTCTGCCGTCATGCCTCAATTCGTTATTGGAGTCTTCTTCGCTCCTCACACCTCTCTGTGCAGGTGGGATTCCCTCACCACTCAATCTGATGGTTTCTCTTTCAACCAGAATCGCTTTCGATAGCACTTTCATGATGCTAAAAGGAGAGGAATCTTTTCGAGGTTTCTTTCTGTTCAATATATGGCTTGTTTCTTTCATTGATTTTCGATTTCTGGGTGTTCTCGAGATTCTTCTGCCGCCAGCGCTGGATCTTCTGCTCACTCTGGTGGAATTGAGAACCAATGATGCTCTTGAGTTTTGCGGAAGAGGATGCCGGCTCAAACTCGCCTTGACGGGGGATTGTGATCGCGATCGAGACCGCTGAACGCCAAAGTTATGGTCAGTTTCTCTGTTCTGCATTTGGGGTTAGTATCCAGCGAACTTTTGAAAAAGACTTACCAAAGGTGGTAAAAAATGTCAATCACTAACCTTTTCATCTCCGGCTTGTCGCTGGCGTGTCTCTGACTTGCTAGTATCCATTACCAGCTTCTACTTGTTCAGGGCATCAGTGGCTTTTTGTCTCCGATTCAATGTTTGTTTTTGTTTACTTTTTGTAAATTTCGCTCCTGTGTTATGAAGCCCGCGCACAATCTTGAAAATGAAATTATAGTCAAATTTTCAGACTCGGATCGATGCCTAGTTGAGCTCGGTTTGTGTTTGATCCAAGATGCTTGCACTAAGAAAGGTAAGTCTTCGAAGAAGCCCGTTGTCTCGTGGAGTGGCTTATACGCAGAATTTCAAGGATATTTTGGAAAATGGATACCCTTTGAACAAAACATATCCAGTTGTTGTAATCGGAGGAGGGCATGCTGGTTGTGAAGCGGCCACAGGCAGCGCGAGAACAGGAACACGAACAGCTTTGGTTTCCCCACGGTTTGATAAGTTGGGTACATGCTCCTGTAATCCGGCCATGGGCGGAGTAGGAAAGGGCACCCTCTTGAGGGAGATAGATGCCTTGGATGGCATAACAGCCAGAGTAACCGATGACGCCGGCATTCATTTCAAAATATTGAATGCCTCCAAAGGAGCAGCTGTTTGGAGTCCGAGGGTGCAAATCGATAGAAAATTGTACTTGGAAAGTATGCAAAAAGTGATACGAGATTATGAAAACGTTGATGTTGTGGAGAATAGTGTAAAGGATATCATCGTTGACACTGCCGGAGACAATGAAGTCAAAGGTGTTATCATGGAGGATGGAGACATAATCAAGACACAAAAAATTATCATCACTACTGGGACTTTTTTGAGTGCAGAGATTCACATTGGCATGAAATCAACTCCTGCAGGGAGAATCGGTGAAAAGCCAACCTATGGTATCAGTGACACCTTGAAGGACATTGGCTTTGAGTTGGGTAGATTGAAAACAGGAACTCCACCCAGAATTTCGAGAAAGGGCATTGATTTGACTTCGCTTCCGGAGCAGTTTCCAGATAAAATCCCACTGGCCATGAGTTACATGAATGACACTGTTCCGATAGGGAGTGAAAATCAGATCAATTGTTATCAGGTGCAAACAAATAAGAAAGTTCATGATCTTGTGAAGAATAATTTACATCGCTCGATACACATTAGGGAAGACATCAAAGGCCCTCGTTATTGCCCCTCTTTCGAAGCAAAGTTGCAAAAATTCTCGGAAAAGGAATCGCACATCATTTGGTTGGAACCAGAAGGACTCGATAGTGACGTTTTGTATCCAAACGGGATATCCAATACCATGCCGGAGGAAGTGCAAGAGGAAATGTTGCACTTGATTCCAGGCTTGGAGAACTGTGAAATGTTGGTTCCAGGTTACGGTGTTGAGTATGATTACGTCAACCCAACTCAGCTAAGGTCCACCTTAGAAACAAAGAAAGTAAAAGGTCTATATATGGCGGGTCAAATTAACGGGACAACAGGTTACGAGGAAGCCGCGGCTCAAGGATTGGTTGCAGGCGTAAATGCGGGGCTTAGTGTGCAGAACAAAAAACCATTGAAGATATCAAGATCCCAAGCCTTCATTGGCGTTCTTATTGACGATTTGATCACAAAGGGTGTCAGTGAGCCATACAGAATGTTTACCTCGAGGTCCGAATTCAGATTGTCTTTGAGATCAGATAACGCTGACGAAAGGCTCACCCCTATCGGTCGTGAGATGGGCATCGTTGGTGATGAGAGATGGGTCAACTTCAAAAACGATGAAACAAGGATTACTCACTTGATCTCCAAGCTTCAGGCGACATCCTTGCCTGCAAAGTTTTGGATGCAGATATTTCCTCAGGCAAGGCTCAGGTCGTCGGGCAACGAAGGCGTCAATGGCTACAAAATCCTTTTGCACAGAAATGTGGCCAGCGATAAGGTGATTGAGATATTGAACTCACACAAGGATTTCGATGAGGACTTGAACTCTATTCCAAAACGGATCATTGACAAGATAACAGTTACAGGGAAATACTCTACGTATGCTGGCCGGAAGGACCCATTTTTGAAGGCCTTCATGGCGGATGAATCACTACTATTACCAGAGGGCTATGACTACAGCTCCTTGAATTTGGGTTTCGAAGCAACAGAAGCCTTGAATAGGATTCAACCCCAAACTATCGGGCAGGCTAGAAGAATGGAGGGTGTGACCCCTGCCACTATTTTCGAGCTTTACCGGTTGGTCAGATACAGCCAAGAACGACTTACGAGCGAGAGAAGCAGAACACCATTTTCTGAAACATCACAGGTGACAATGTAAATAGTGCTTGTATATATAGAAGGGAAAGCTACCAGGGTTTAAAACGTTAGTGATTATTAACAAATTTGGAGAAGAGAACTGAATAAATTTTAAGAACTGGGAGTAAATAATGAGAGCTTAGAAGCTAGCATCCTAGATCTATTCCCCGTCTCTTTTCAGCGTCACGAGATTCGTACATTACTTGAACACCCACAAATAAACAAGCTGAACAGATGATAAAAAATATACCACCATTTAGGGTGAAAAGCATCCTTTTGAGCAATTCGATCGTCCCATCATGGCCCAAACAAAAGCCGTAAATGTTGGCAATCATCATCAACCAAACGTTCACAACAGATCCGGCCCCACAGACATGCCGATACCATTTTTCGTTTGAGAAGTTTTTCAGGAAATAACTGGAAAGGAAAATCTCAGGCAACAAAAAAATAACGATAAGCCATCCCCAAATCAACAACTTGAACTCAATGTCATGCCAAACAGCAACGAACGTAAATACCGCCAAAGAAGCCACTATTCTGTTCTTCGATCCCCCCAAAGGAATGTAAATATATCTCGTCACCCATTTGTTGAAACTTCTATGCCATGCCCTCCAGAAAGCTAGTGCACTGTAATTGTTGTCAACACATCTGATCATGTTTTCAGGTGGATCAATGTTGTCAAACAAAGCCCAAGCTCTGAAAAATCTCCATGGCAAAAGGAGCTTCAACCAGATGACATTCAAATTGAACAACCCGATCATGGATATCTGGAAAGGAGTATAATTGGAAAAGTCTTTGACTTTTTTGGAAATGGCTACCACATATATGAAATGGAGAATGAACTCCATGGCCAACATGTCGAGGAAAAATCTTACCAAGTAAGCAATGTTGCGCTTGAACAGGATTGACGAAAGCGAATGTCTCGTCTGGTAAAGATAATCGTTGAAGGACAAAACCGGGCCTGCAATGAAAAGGGGAGTGTACAACACATATGATAAATGATTTTGAAGATTGTAATCAATAATGCTCCATGGATAATTCTGGCGCTCCCTATCTGTGAGATCGCTTGTCAAAATAGGAATATTGTGGTCAAATAACTCTGCAGAGTCTGAATCCTGGCCGTTATTGAGCAAATTGAGGTCCTCTCGGGTAATTGTGCCCACATTGTTTTCCTGAGGATCATTGGTGATGTTCAGCTTGAGTTGGATTCCCGTGCTGTCTTGAATGTTGTTTTTCAAATCAAAGTACCTCCAGATATAATCCATATTGTAGCTCAATGTCCTTAGAAGTGTGAAGTTGTAGAATATGTCCCAGCGTGGGATGATTCCCTTGACGTTATCCATCCATTCCAATCTGGAGCTCACCAAACTTGAGTAAAATTTGTAATCCCTGAATCTGTCATTGAAGACAAGGGCCAATATGCCATATGCCCATATGAAAGATATAGCGCATCTTTTGTAAGTTAGCTCATTTTCATAAGAGTTGCTGGTTTTCCTCTTGTCAAGCGAAATCAAATATCTAACCACAAAATAGCAGACAAAAATATGGAAAAAGATTATGATTGAGTTGAACCCATGAGCTGCCACCAAAAACACTGCCCCGAAAACCATGTCGAATTTGAGTTTGTTGCGGTAGTGAAAGAAATTGGGCACAACATAGTTCTTGATCAACAAGTGGAAAGCCAGCAACGCCAACAAGAGGGAAAAATTGTTTCTGAAAAAGCTATACTGTGTATCACTATTGTCGACTTTCCTACCGAGTAACCAGCCATTGGAAAGAGCGTCTTCGTATAAAGGGTAATTTGGGTGCGAGGACATTGAAACATCGAAACCTTGCTTGAACATAAGGGGCACCACCACGACAAATATCCCCATATAAACCTTGAACTCAAAGGTTGACCATCTCGAATTTGTAGGAACTGAGTTTATTATCCGTTTCACTTTCTCCGGATCCGCCACAGGTGGTTTGAGTCTAGCGTCGAGATAATTTAAGCTGAAGAACTCTTTCATGAGCCCGCGAATGCGAGTGATCTCAGAGTAGTCCATGTCTGCAGTGATAATGAGCTCTGCTTCTCTGGCATGCCTTTTTCTGATTTGTTATTCCTGTATTTTTTCCACTATCAACAACTTTTTAGCGCGAGGGGTAAGATACAGTCACGTGCCTACATGGTCTTATCAGATAAAATCAATAGAGAATGAATATTCATCGAACAGAGATACGGTTGGTTCCTTCTTTGAGCTGGAACATATGTGATTGTGTGAATCAGTTCGTTGTAAGATTCCGGGCTTTGAACACGCAGTGCCACTTTTTCTATCATTTTGCAACAATGAGCTGTTTTTTGCCAGAGCCCTTTGATAAGGCTTTTTGATAAAATTCTAGCAAGTCCTTGTCACTGATGTTTTCCCAGTCAACAACAATGTGCTCTGATTCTGACTCCTTCAATTTCCCGTCGCGGAAAAACTGCAAAACTTTCTTAACGACCTCAACTTTCTGTTCCAAATTTGAGAAATTGTTTCTGGTGATCCAGTAACCCTTGGCAGTCAAATTCTTGAAAATGAACAATGAGGTTGGGAACATAACAGGCTGTTTGGACATACCCCCGTAAGTGACAAAGAATCCGTTGGGAGAAAGCTTCCGTGCAACGTTGGAAGACGACTTGCCTCCGACGGAATTCAAAGCCAACTTGATCTGTGAGCTCCCGACCCATTCCTTGACTGTTTTGGAAAACTCTCTTGAGCTGTTTTCCTCTTCGGTGATCACATGAGTTGCACCCAAGGCATGCAACTCGTCCTTCAACGCCTGAATGTTGGGACGATCTCTGACAACGTTGATCGACTTCAATCCCAAGATCTTCCCGATTTGGATGGCAAACTTCCCCACCGATGAGTTCCCGCCGTTTTGGATAAAGAAGTCGCCTGGGTTCAATTTGGTAATGGTTGTCAACAATTCGTAAGCAGTGCAAGTGTTGACAGACAAGCAAGCCACAAAGTTTTTACTCAACTTCGAGTTTTCGTCGCCCGAAGCAATCTTTATAAAGTCGCTGGACTTCCCCAGAGTATGTGATCTCCAAGTACCGGAGTTTGGGAAGTTGGGTATGACCCAATCACCAACGCTGAGCCCGGAAACACTGGGGCCGGTTTCAATGACCTCGAACAAACCCTCATTGCCTGCAACCGCACTTGGCTCTGCAGTGTTCAATTCCTTCGTGAGCTTTGGTCTTGAAGGATAAACACCCTCGATTTGGTTGATGTCAGAAGGGTTGATTGGGTGTGCCAATGATTTCAAGACAACCCCGTCTCCACTAGGGGAATCAATTGTGTAGTTATGCACCTTGACTTGCTCCGAAGGAACACCATAGTCAGAGTAGACAATTGCCTTGGCATTGACAGAGTACCATCTCGAGAACGCACCTGCTTTGCAAACAGCTCCAGTTCTAGCAAATCTTGAAAACATTTTGTTGTAGCTTCAAGTCTATGTGTGTGTTTGTGCGGAAGCTTCGCAGAAACATAAGTGATTTTCCATTAGTTTGCTTTTCCCCATCAATTTTATTCTTATATTTTCTTCTCCCCCGCCTTGAGCAAAATCTTCTCCTCCGATTCGCACTTGTGGTTACAATAGCTTAGCTACACATTTTTGCCAATGATTATAGAAAGCCAAGGATAAATATATATATAGTGATGAGTAGAATACCTGCCAAAGATAGAAATTGAAGACATTCATCGTCATCTTATAGAAATAGATGGTCAATAGCGTTGTAGTTCAACTTGGTGGATCCTCTTTGGGTTCTCAACATGGATTTCAAACTCTTACTTGTAGCACCCACAATACCTTCTATTTTCGGCTCATCTCCTAGCAGCTCGCCTTCACCAAGATCTCTAACGACTTCTTGAATGTGTTTCTGATCAACTGAGCCCATCAATTCTGCAGGGGTAAGAGCGTTGGGAAACAACCCCAAAGTACTGCCGGACCTGAGAGTTTCCTCCTCACCATCTTTTTTCACTTTTCTTCTCTTATTTGGCTTGGTGGTGTGTCCCGCTAAGATGTCTGCCTCTTGCTTGAGTCTCTTTTGCTCCTGTTCAATCAAGTAATCTCCGTTGATATTGACGAAAATGTGTTCCTTGACTTGAGCTTCCTCTTCAGTCAATATCATGTCAATTACTTCGCTTTCGTCGATATCACTAAAACTGTCGCTGTCCGGCACCTTTTTAAGAAAGTCTTCAGTCTTTGGTAAGTTTCGCACCAAATTTCTTGGGAAGTTATTGGCAATCATTTCAAGTTGTTCTCTTTCTTCCTCAGCTTCATCTTTTTGAGAACGCATTCTACGCCTGAGACGCAGCCTTGTGCCATCGTTTCCTCCATCTTTTTCTTCTTCTTTTTCAGCCTCATCCTCTTCATCAATGATATCGTCAGAGTCGTACTCTGAGTTGGCGTCATCCAATCTTGATTTATTCTTTTCATCTTTCAATTTTTTTAAAAGAGTATCCATGGCTGTATTTATATCAGCTGTGGAGAGCTCTGAGGTGATGAGCCGCTCAATCAATTTGTGACCCTTTTGCTCAACAATTTTTGAAGACAACGTGCCTTCCAATAGTGCCTTATTCTTTCGAGATGGCTTCGAGAGAACCGGTGGTAAAGTTGGTTTGATGCTATCGTTGTCAACTTCCCTGAATCCGTCGACCGTCAAACTTGCAGCGTTGCTCCTCTTGAACTCCTCCAACCTTCTTTGGATGGTTTCTTCTCCCACGTGCGCTAAAGCAACAATTTCATTATGAGTTCTTCTGAAATTATTCATTCTTGCGGCTAAAAGCACACAAGCACCAGCAATGCCCGCCGGTCTTCTACCTTCGAAAATCCAATCATTGGACATTCTGTGAGCGAGTTTTGTGGCATCCTTGATAACTTTGGACTTCTTGCCGCCAAACTCCAACTTGTCTGCGAAATGCTGAATGAACAAGGATGGGTCGGTAAGAGGCAACGAAGTGATGGTGAGCACTTTGACCAACTTCAAGAATGTAGACCCGATACTGTAAACGCTTATTTGAAGTCTGGAGGAGAAATCAACCAACATGTGATGGGTTCTTTCTTTACGACACGCAATGTAAAGACAAGCAGCAATAACATTTTGCGATTTTCTTCCCTTGACAAAGTTGTTGATTAGCGCCAACCGGTACCATCTGAGAGCCGAGTCGGCTATGGAGGATGCAATGCCCATGGCCATCGCCAAGGAGTTTATGTTCCTCTTGGCATTCATGATGGTGATGTCCCTGGCCTTTAAAGAGTTGGAGCCCGATGATTGATCGTGTCTGATGTTCTGACCGTTGGGCACCGCCGCACCACTCGAGGTCTCCGACCATTGCATGTCCGCCACCAACGCGCTTTCCTGAGAAACCCAGCCACATCTCTTACACGAAACATCACCGGATGTCTCTGTCTTATTATGGTAGAACTCTGTGCCTCCACACTCTTTACACTTTTGAACACCTTTGGCCATACTTGTTCTGTTCCTCGTAAAAAGTTTGAATGTGGCGATTTCACTGCAGCGAGACTTTCTCTGATTATACTTCTATGATAATGTCTTGTATCGTGGAGATGACTAGAGATGATGGTTTAGCGCTTCTTTGGATGATGTTTTTTTTTTTTCTTTCTTCTAGATGATAGCTGAGAAAAAAAATCAAAAACATCGCATGAAATGGATCCGGCTGTTTGAGCATCAAGACTACTTAAGAATGGCCGAAACTCCTGACAAGCTTTCTGTTGCTTTCGTATGCACTGGTAACATCTGCCGCTCCACTATGGCAGAAGCTGTTTTCAAGCATCTTGTCTGCAAATATAAACTCCAGGACCTCTTTGATGTGATTGACTCTTTTGGGGTCACTGGGTACCACACTGGAGACACCCCAGACTACAGAACAATGGAGGTCTTGGCCAAGAACAAGGTCCCATACAGCCATCGTGCCAAGAAGCTCTCGAAGGGTGACTACCAGAAGTTTGATTACTTGTTTGGTATGGACGACTATCATGTTACCACCATGCAAAGACAAAGCAAGAATCTTGGGGGCAAAGCTAAAGTCTTGTTGTATGGTGAGTATAACGACAAGTCAAGTGGTTTGGGAAACGAGGTAATCGATCCTTGGTACGACTCTGACATGAAAGGTTTCGAAACTTGCTTTGAGCAGGTAAACTACTTTGGTAAAAGATTTCTCGAGGAGAAGTTTGGTGAGTTGAAATAGAGATAGTATTTAAGAAGTCACGAAATCGAAATGTTTATGTATACCCTATTATTCTTCATCACTAGAGTCAATGTTGATATCTGGAACTTCAAAATCTGAATCCTCATCGTTGTTTCTTGTAGATTTGGTCTCTTTTGTTTCTTCAACATTTTGAACTTCTTCACTTTTCTTGATTCCAACCGGTACCAGCGAAGTCGGCGCAGCCTTCCAAATACTTGCGTCACTCTCGAGAGTTTCAATGGTAGAAGCGTTGAATTTTCTGCGTTTGAATTCCTGTTCTTGCTCCTCCAACTTTGCCTCAAACTGTTTGGAAATCTTTGCAGACACCTCTTTTGTGATTTTCTGTGTCAATTCATAAGTAAGCTCTTCAACGTCCACCCTGTTTTGCTGAGCTCTTTCTTGTTCTTGAGATCTTTTTGTTTCTTCTTGCTCGTGGTCGTAATGTTCAAGCTCTCTTTTATTGACGATGGGGAATCTTGGATTCAACAACAAGCTGAGCACCTCGTTGTTTCTATTGCCTGAAATCCGGAGCAAGTTGCAGACAATGGGTAAAACGCTGAACTGCTCATTGGAGTTTGGATAGAGAATGAAGATCTGCAAAAGCTCAACCAAATCACCCAGAAGACTGTTCATTCCATTGGGTTTGACAATCTGGTCAACAGCGAGCAAAATGGCGAATTTTTGAATCTTGGTCAACTGAGTGAGCGACAATGACGGAACGTTTTTCACAATCTGTTTGTAAAAATTGAAGATTGTTTTCAAAAGCTTGGGGCTGTGCTTGAGCTGTAAGAGAGCCGGGTTGGCGACAAAGTCAGACAACTCAA
Source organism: Saccharomycopsis sp. UWO(PS) 91-127.1 (assembly GCA_002895615.1). Lineage (NCBI taxonomy): Eukaryota > Fungi > Ascomycota > Saccharomycetes > Ascoideales > Saccharomycopsidaceae > Saccharomycopsis > Saccharomycopsis sp. UWO(PS) 91-127.1. Next base: position 872,994 of record JNNM01000006.1, read on the forward strand.
GTGAGTTCTTGTAATTTCTTTTCTTTTTGTTGGCCCCGTCGCTTGAGGATAAGCCATCATCCTTTTTATTGCTATTCTCAAGAACATGTTCAATGGCCTCGTCTTCAACCATCAAATCAGCCATGTCAACAGACCTCAAAATGAAGGCAAAATCTGTGAGGTCGCCGTTTTGAAAGTTTTTCAAAAAGTTTGTGAGAAAGTCAATCAAGATAATCAAGTCATTCTTATAAAGCTTGATTTTCTCGGCATCCAAAACTTTCTGGTATTTCTTTTTGGTCTTGACGTTGCTGTTGTTGTAATTCTTGGCAGATTTGAGCTCTTTGGTAACGGTTTTCATTGGTATCAAGCATTCAGTCAAAGTGGTGGAGAGCAATTTCATGTGCGGCAACGAGTTCACGCCAACCACCTTTACCAAGTCATTCAAGCATTTGACACCGAGATACTGTACTTTGTGGAAGATGAAAGTCAAGTTCTCTTTGAACAAATGGACGTTATCGTTGGAAATTAATAGTTCATTTTTGAAGTTATTAGCACTGTTGAAAGTGACCAAGAATTCGCAAATAGTGGTGAACTTGCCGATTGGGTAGTTCAAATTTATGTTCAAAGGCGTGGTGATGTGGCCAATTATGACATCAGTCAAGAGACTGATTCTGTTGAGCAATTTCATGGTGCTGTTCAAATGATTCAAGTCTAAATTCAATGCGTCCAACTTGAAATGGGACTTGTTGTGCAAGTCTTTTGTTGCGTTGATGGTGAGGTCCATGGAAGAGAGCAACAGCTTCAAGCTGGCTTCCTTTTGCTTGTCAGCTTCGGTGTCGAATTGCAAAAAGCTGTCGAGTATGAGCTGGCCCATGGATTTGAACTCATCGATGACGGCTTGCAAAGTGACGGACCACTGAAGAGCCTGGTTTTTGTTGACGAGACATAAAGTGACGAACGATTCAATGATCACGGCCTGGAGCTGTTTGCTCAACTTGAAAAACCCTTCATCTTTGGCGTTGAAGAACTCGTTGACAATCTTGTTTTCGTACTGGGTAGCAAAAGGTCTAAAGATGGTGGGGTGGTTCTTCAACAAAATAGACAACACCTGGATGGAGTTTTCCAAAATCTCCGGGTCTTTGCCAAACGTTATAGTGCTTTTTATCACCGAGCTGATGAACGTTGGCAAGTTTGGGGTAAGGATCTCCCTGGTAAGGGTTGGTTTCCCACGAAGGGCCAAGCACAAGCACAAGGTGGTGTTGACCAACGTATTGATCAACAGATCTGAGCAGGCACTCAAATTCTTGATCAAGAGTGTCATGAGCTCCTTGCCGTGGTTGGACAAGATTACAGGGCTGATGATTATGGCCTTGAGGAGATGGCAGCCCACCCATTTCAGGTATTCGTCCTTGCTGTTCAAATAGTTGATGGTTTTCTTGGAGAGAAGCGTGAGTTCCTTTGCAGTAGTTGCGGTATTTGTCGTCAAAACATTGCCAGAATGCAATCTATTTAGGACGGGCACGATGTCAGAAGGTCTTTCTGACAACAAGGGCAATACGGTACTGGATATTGACATGTTTGCTTTCCATTCATATCTTCTTGTCTATATATCATTTTGCAAAATAAAATTTTTATAGAGTGGGCTGCATGTCAAAATGATTGAGATGATGATGGATGTCACGTGGCTCTTTTATCACGGGCAAATATTTTTTTGGTTTTCCTTTCTTTGAGATCGATCGAAATCGAATCTTCCCCCTTCTCTATAAAGTCTCTTCCTTATCACAATTCATTGTTGAACAACACATATAAATCACCAACGGTTTCCTCCATAAAGTTGCTTTCCCAACAGTTTCCCTATTGTACTGATCAACTGCAACTTGCCCTTGACTTAGTTTTTCGGGTTGTGATAATTTGATTCGATAATAATTTGATTGATTTGCTAATTTAAAATAATACTCGAGAACATGTCTTCTGCCACTATTTCGCTCAATACTGACGCCCCACCGAAAACCCCGAGGGACATTTTCAAGTACATTCCCAATTTGATCGGGTACGGCCGAGTTGGGGCAGCAATTGTGTCGTTTTTTGTGATGAACCATCATCCCATCTATTTTTTATTTTTATACTCGATATCCTGCTTGTTGGATGCCTTTGATGGATACGCTGCCCGGAAATACAACCAGTCCTCGAAGTTTGGCGCGGTGCTCGATATGGTGACGGATCGCTGCACCACCACCTCGTTGATTTGCTATCTCTGCCAAGTGTACCCTGTGCAGTACACGTTTATTTTCCAACTCTTGGTGTCGTTGGATTTGAGCAGCCACTACATACACATGTACGCCACCTTGCAGACCGGCGGCGAGTCCCACAAGAACGTGTCCAAGAGCTCAAGCTGGTTGTTGAACTTGTACTACACCAATAGAAAAGTGTTGTTCACCACGTGTCTTTTCAACGAGCTCTTCTTTTTGGGGTTGTACTTGATGAAGTTCAATGAAAAGTTTGCCGGCGGGGTGTTTGGAACCTTGGGCTTTGGCGGCTGGTTATGCTTGATCACCTTCCCGTTGTGGGCTTTCAAGCAGTTCTGTAATGTTGTTCAAATGAACAGGGCCGCCATCATGTTGGCCAAGCTTGATTGTGACGAACTCAACAAGACTAAATAGATGAATGATATACAAAATTAATAGTGGAACAGTGTGTATTTTTTTTTTTGATAATATATATATATATATAGAGAGAGAGAGAGGGTGAGGAAAGAAAGGTCAAAACCAACCCCTTTTCTTGGTGCTTGATCCATCGCCCTGGCTAGCAACTCTGGTAATCTCTTCTTCATCATTGACGGCAATGCCGTTTTCATCCTCATTTTCAAAAGTAACCTCGGGACGGTAAGCAAACGTGTGTTTCGATCGATCAACCGCATTTTGAAAAATCGAAGCATCGTTCTTGTACTTGGACATGAAATACAAGATGGACAATCTCGCACCAAGCGTCAAAAACCCAACCACCAAGCTGAACCCTGGAGCAACCATAAACGCCCCAAACGCTGACCAGTCATCAACGTAAATTCCATTATATATAATCAACAACTTCCCACCTTCCTTGGCAGACCCATAGTAAATTGCCCCAAACACAAACACGCTGAAAAACCCGCCAAGCGACCCAATAACAACCTCCCATCCCGTCAAAAACCAAAACTTTGAGGACAACCCCAAAAACAAAATCGGAATGACGCAGGCACTAATCAAGTCGGCAATCAAGTAGATCTGCAACACGTCATCCGCGCACTTCAACCCAATCACAACAGCGGGAATGATCACCAACACAACCCCTGCTCTAATGTAAATAAGCGGCAACTTGTTTCTGAAAATGTCATTGGAGACCGTCGACACCATCGACGACTGCAAAGAGTCAAAAGTGCAAGTGCTCAAGCAAACAGTGAAAATGAGAATCAACCCATTGACCCATTTGGGACAAGTGGCCACCAAGTAGAAAAACGCATTGGTCACATCGTCATCGCCCTGCTTCATGTTTCCTGTCCAAACTGCAAGGATCCCCGTGAACCCAATCAAAAATGGATAGATAAACAACAAAACCAGGGCAATCGAGGTGCCAATCAACAAGTCTCTGTTGGATCTCAGCGCAAAAGTCCGGAGCCAAAAGGCACTCAAAAAACAATCGTTGGTGACAATGGCAACCGGCAAAATGTACACCAACTTCCATGCCAACTTGTTGGACGTCAACATCGGCAGCTTGTCAATCGACGAGTCAAGATGGATATATGAACCAATGGAGCAGGTCCCAATGACCAACAACATCGTCACAAAAGTTGCTTGGATGTTATCGGTAATAAAACTCACCTTGAACCCGCCAATCGAGGTGTAGATCGAAGTCACCACACACTCAATAATAACGGCAGGAACCCCATTGATGTTTGACAACGTTGCAATTGCATAATAGACGGCTGAAAGCTCGCCAATCATAAACAAAAACAAAGTCAAAATCGTTGCCAACGATAATGCCAACCCAGTGATTTTCCCAAACCTTTGGAAACACCACTCAGTCAAAACAAACCCGTGGGGACATTGTCTTCTGATAACCGGACCCAAAAATGCAAACAAAAACATTGGGATCGATCCGGAAATGCAGTAAACAATGAGGCCTTGGAGTCCGGCAATGTTGGCAATCTGTGTGTACGTGGTTAATATACCAGCACCGGTACCTTGATAAAGAAAATATTAGTAAATGGGGGTCAATGAAAAGAAAAAAGATCAAGCAGTTGCTAGTAAAGCTTAGCAAGGGGTTGTTTCATAAAAAATGATTTGATCAGTGATCAACCCCTTTGCAAAACCAAACCACAACGCTTTGTTTTTCGCAAATTTCAAATACATATATCACAAACAATAACATTCCTCTCGCAAGTATTACCTTGATCGAGTCAATATTTCAAAAGAATAACGGTATAATCTCAGCCTGGAGAGGTTTATAAAAAAAGGCTTCATGATTCGAAAATTGAACTGTAACATTCAAAAACTCAAAACAAAAAAAGCTAATTTTAGTCCTCCCCAAGCACCCGCAATTATTATTTGTAACATATATCCAGCAGCGCCTAAAAAGTCTTCTTTCTTCTCATAAAGTGCTAGTAGATCAGCAGCTCTTCATTTCCTAGAAATTTAAGTTATTCAGTTGTCCCTTTTTTTGATGATGAAAAATGTAATGTAATGCAATATATATATATGACTTAGTTGTGTGTTTCCTCTTGATTGGATACTAACCTGATGCAAGAAAGTTCAAAGCCAAGGGAAGAGCTTTCTGGGTCTTGTTTGCAGCTAAGAATGATGATTTGGAGTTGTTCCCCCAGAAAGCAATGCCAACACCAACAATCAATAAGATCATGTACGAGACATAAGTAATGGCATTGCCTGCAGCGGGAGTAAGAGGAGATACTATTTCACTCATTGGAAAACTAGTAGTAACAGAATGATGATAGCCAAGAAAAAGAGTAGAAGAAAAGAAGAGAGAAAAGAAAAGGAAAAGGAAAGAAATGGATCTGACTTGTTGCTCTGTATTTATACAGTTCAAGGGATGAGAAAAATTCTCAACTTTTTTATTGTCTGTGAGCTGATGTCGCTCTCATGGTGCCATGCATGCATATGGGGACGCACGGGGGCAGAAAGAGCAACAGAATGTTGAGTTGAGCCTTTGTTGCCTTGCCTTTTTACCCATACTGTGCCAATGATACATTTCCGAGAGGAAAAGAATCAACAGTTAGTACATTGTACTGGATGAGGCAAATTTAAATATATAAATGTCCATTGCAATGAAGGAGGTAAAAAATAAAATACATGTCCATTCCAATTCTTGCAAAAAATGCAAGCAAGGGAGAGAAAGAAGAAGAAGAAATTGACTCATTCTTTTCCCACGTGCAAATTTAAGATTATTTTATTTCCACCACACGCCGCTCCCGCGATTACGTAATGTATTATGTAACACTACCGTAATGCAAGTTCATTCAAGGCCTGATTCTGATGGCGGTTGATAAGGGCAATTCGGATGAAATCAGATAATCCAAGATGCTATTACCGTAGAGATCAAGATACCTTAATCGTCTCATGTTTTTCAAGGATTGCGGAAGCTTGACGATCTTATTATCCGACAAATCTAGGTGTTCCAATCTGAGTAACTGGGTGATTTCACTAATCTCAGCAATAAAATTGGATGCCAAGTTCAAATTCTGAAGACCTTTGAGTGAGGCGATGCCTGTTAAGTCAACAATCCTATTATAACTCAAATCCAATTTTCTCAAACACGGAAGATTCCAGTCTGTATGAATTGTGTGGAGTTCATTGAGAGATAGATCCAACTCTTCAAGAAAGGGCAGTCTGGGAAAAGTCAAGACCTGTTTGGATATTCCAGAATTTTGTAAGGAAAGCAGCTTCAACGGGATAGCCTGAAGTGGGTCGACGTTTTCGAAAAATGATGGGTAATGGTCGACTCTGGAGAGTGAGCCTACAAAATCCTGCAAACAGGGCAATTTAGCAATGACCAGAAGGTCAGGTAGAGTCTTTGAATTTAAGCACAATCGCTCGAGGGTTTTGTAGTTTTCAAGAAAAGCGTAATCATTCGAGTAACCAAGATGCAACAGTAACAGGCGCAATTTAGAATGATAATTCAAATATCTGAAGTTGTCCAACTCGAACTGTGAATTGCGAACGAGCGAAGATGATCTCGCCGGACGTCGGACTTGGAGTCTTTCCAGTCAACTAGGGTGAGATTTGTGCAGTGAAACCTGAAACTAGAAACTTCAAACTTCTGTAACAAAGGAATCGCGTCGCTTGCTAAGAAGTCACTTACCATCGACAATGGATGTTCCCCCGTTCGAGAGGCGCGAGGAATCCTCACCTTCAAACACTTCAAGTTGTTGAATGTTTTTCTTTTGTGTTTCCAAGCGTTGTTCATAGTAGGAAAGCTATGCTCCAGTGACGTTGATAACAAAACCAATGATTCCAACATTGGATACATCTCGGGATTTATGACTATGCTCTGTGCCTCGTCTTCAGATACCCGAAGGCTTTTCAAATTGGCAAACCGTATACAAAGGAATTCATTCCAGTCCTTTTGGTTTCCCCACAAAATATCAAGATGTTCCAACTGTCTGCACACTCCTTTTATCTGGGCCACGTTAAGAAATCTCATGTTGTACTCCAAAGATGTCAAGTTTGAGAATAAGTTTGAAAACTGCAACGTTTGTATGGGCAGTTTTGTTTCGGATGTGAAAGGTGGCATCAAGGATTTTATAAAGCCCCCAATGGGTTCAAGTTCTCTCATTTTCATGCTTGGGTCTAGCATTACGCCTGTGCTACGCCGACTACCCATGACGGATAACTGCGTGCCTTCATATAAATGAAACTTGAGGCCTGGATATTCATTGAAGTGACAAAGCCAGACATCCTGGAAAACAACAGAATCAATTACGATTCGAGGAACGATTGGAGCAAAGATCATGAGTCGTTGTATTGGATAATAATCATCTCCGTATTCGGACTTCAAATTGTGTCGATAAAAGTATTCAAAACATTTCAGTATCAATTCATTGGGCAAGTCCTGAAACCTCATGGTGGTATAATGGTGATTCTTCTTTATGGCTACAACTCTTTTCCACTGATTATTTGTTTTATCATAAGTCATGATTTTCCTGACTATGTTTGATAGCGAAAAACATGCATGAGTACGACTCTTTTTGCCTTCTTGGCGAGTTCCCGTTTTATCATTTTGCATTGCCAGTTGGACCTGTGTTGGCGGTGAAATCCATCGCAATGTGTTTAAAGACGTAGTTTTGGAACTTTTTTTGCTGCGAGTTGGGGCAACTGATGTTGGATGTTGATCAAGAAGGAGTTGAAAAATGCAGGCAACATCCGTTCCGGGAAATGAAAATGTGCTAAGCGGCACTATCATAAGGGCTTCGTAACCCCATTTAGTATCCCGCCCCCGTGGAGCCTTCTTCTTGTATTTTAGAATTATAGACAGGTCAACAGGTAATAAAAAAAAAAAAAACTTTCACAAATGGAAGTACCAGAAATACTTAAATACTCTGTGTATACTAATGTATAGTAATAGTAGTTCTCATATCAATGTCCGCTCCACCACAAAACCCCCAAATCATAGCCCTTTGCAAGGCAATCCGCAAAAACCCGCATCTCAAACAAAGATCCGGGTTGGTGGAACCCAATAGAAAAGTCGAGTTCTTCAGATACAAGCGAGTGTTACGAGCATTGCTTTCGCCAGAGTACTCCAAGCAGCAGGCCAAGTCTCCCATCTTGCCATTGATTTCCAACGAGCAGGAAGCAGCACAATATTTCATTGAGATCATCAAGGGTGGGCTTGTTTATCCCTTGGAAAAAATCACGGTGGAGGATGCACGGCAACGTGGGCTTGCGGTTGAAAAAGGGTTCCCCAACTTGATTGCAACCAAAAAGGCCAATTTAACTCCAGATGAATACTACTTGTGGAACTACGAAGCCCCAAACCCGTTTGCATTGCTTTATGGGCTTTTGTTTTTGGGGTTGGTGTTTGGCGTCATCTTGTTCCCATTGTGGCCGTACAAATTGAGATTGGGGGTTTGGTACTTGTCAATGAGTTGTTTGGGGTTGTTGCTTGCCTTCTTTGTGATGGCGTTTTTCAGATTGATCATATTCTGCATATCCTATCCGGTGCTAAAGCCAGGCTTTTGGTTGTTTCCAAATTTGTTTGCTGATTGCGGTTTTTGGGAATCGTTTGTTCCATTTTACGGGTGGGGCAATGAAACTCCAGATCCGAAAACCATGAAATTACAAGAAAGAAAAAAGGCCAAAGCTGAAAAGGCTGCCAAAAAGAAAGCTGCTGCTGAGCTGAAGGAAAGCAAAGAAATGATTCCTGAAACCAAACAGGATGTTGTTTCTACAGGTAGAAAAGTTGTTTTGGAAGACATTGAGGATTAAATTTCAAACAGGGCCGATGTATAATAATGATAATAATAATAAAAATAAAAATCTCAAAAAGAATCCTCAAAAACCGTTGTAGCATCTTGGGTTTGGATCGGGATAGTGATAGTGATATCGATACTGGTCTTGAGTTTGTCTATTATTGAACGGGATTTGAGGTTGAAAAGAATAAGATTGTGGGTATGCATGATCGTCAACCACGTAGTACGTCACATTGGTGCCTGGCTCGTAGATAATGTATTCAACGTTCCTGTTTACCACATATGGTTCAAAGTTTGGCATTGGCGCCGGTGCTTGTGCCGCTGCCATTGGCAATCCCATTGGCAATGCCATGGAATATGGACGATCGTAAGGTGTATAAGCATAGTACCGTTGTTCCGACTGTGGGGGTGCTTGGAAAGGCTCTTGAAACTCTGATGGCGTCCCACACATGCAAGCGCTTCTGTCACTTGGGCTGTTGTGGTCAAAGAGGAACTCGTCCTTGCTGTAAATGGGAGAGTAGTTGCGATAAATGTTATTTTGGCGTGCCGATCTCGTAGATCTCATTGAGTAGTCGCTTATAAACGGCGTCTCATCATAGTCCTTGCGATTGGCATTAAAGTCAATGGCTTGGTACCGCAATGGGCTCTCCGATTGTACCTGCCAAAACGTTGGCACTTCTGGATCAAAGGATAATTTCGCCACCACTTGTTGCTGAATAGGGTCCGTTGGGGACAGACTCAGGTCAAACAAGTTTGCGATGGTGTAGGTGATCTTGAACTCATTCAACGCAGAAAGGAATTGGTTCTGGGACAGTGAATGGCTGGAAAGAGAAGACGAGGCAGAGGAACAAGGTGAGGCAGAGGACAACAACTCCCGAGAAGGTGCAGCGCCTGAGGGGTTCCCTTCCTCAACAAGCATTGTGGTTTCTTTATCAAAAGCAGACATATTCTGCTCCTTGTAATGATGGTGGAGAAAACAAGAGGATTGATTCTAGAGCTCACAAACACAAAATGATAGCAAAATATATTACTTCATGCATAATAATAGTTACAAAAAATAAACAAATAAGAATACGACATGAACCCACAACGACAGAATATATGGAAGTTTTCAAAAGAAGGGTCTGAGCGCGATGCTCGTGAGTCACTTCAATCACTTCAGGGAAAAGCTTTGCTGTTAAAGAGTCGTCGAGGGCACCCGTTTCCAAGATAACGTACGGAGAACTACCCCCGTATATATATATATATATAAACAAACAGGGTAACACACATTTCATCCCGGAGCCGCAACTTTCGAGAATGCTTTCTTTTTGTTGACAAAGCATATAGATAGAGTGTGCTGTTGGACAGGACTGGATAGGATGGGATGGGATGGTCACCAACCCAACCCCTCCCACACCACGTCATGAACGGGGCACAAAAGTGGGTCTAGAACATAATGAGGTCTCTTTTCTTTGCTTACCCCAGCCAACCTTTATTTTTTTTTTTTCTCTGCCCAGGAATTGTTCCGCAGAGAAGCCTTCCATCCTGTACATACCTTGGAGAAGTCCAACCCTTGTCAAGGTTTAATCAAATTAACAACTATCCATCAAAAGGGGGGAGAAGTTGTGTGATTCCGAGACAGCTTTGCATTTGGTAATCTTGTATATCAACACGTATCGTAGAGTGTGCAACTGGCGAAGCACAAGCTATGCCTTTACATCTATACATGTTGCGGAAAAACAAACACCAAGTGTATATATATGCAATTTACCTTTTATTATTTTCTCCATTTGGAGATCACTCAATTAAGAACAACCCCAGCCGCAACTTAACGGTGCGTGGTGCGCTACCAGCAAAACACGGATCCTTGAATGGAAAGTTGACAGGAGATCTCTCTTGGGATTGAGCGTGTTTACTTTGTCCATCGGAACAGGCACTCCCTAGAGTGCAGCTGCTGTTCTTCAATGAGTGTCACAACCTCGCTGGAGAACCTGACAAAAGACCCTTCTTCCATTGCTTTTCTTACTTCAGCAGGCAAATGCCCATCTGTACACACGAACTAGACCAAGATGCTGAATCACATTCAGGTTTCCCAGTGCCAATTGAGCCAACAATTGATCAAACAACGTAGGAACGCAATTGCAAGTCTCACCCAATCATGACGAGATGACGCCTGCCAGCGTTACCACCCTCAAGAGCTGCGATGATGAACTGTGATGAAGAGCTGCGAGCGATCTCTGCTATTCTCGTAAATATTTTGCGAGGTTTCTTTCCTTGCAATAGTCCAATTGTACAGCTTTGGTGGGGAACTATGAACTATGGCAAGTTATAAAGGAGATTCTAAATCCATTCTAAAATTTCTCTTTTGCATTGATTTTTTTTTTTTAGTTTTCTTTTCTTTCTCTACCATCGCCATTTCCAATTCTCAGCTTGACCTCCAATTTCCAGAGCAATACACTATGAAGTAGTTGTGTCGGTCAAACAGATAGATTATCATCACCATCAATCTTTCATCTTCTATTTTTTTTCCTCAAGGCGTCCCCCATATTTTTTATTTTTTTTCTCCTACTTTTGGTCCAACTAATTGCGAAATTTCCGTCAACCATACGATAAATGGAGGGAGTAATGTCTTCTCAGCGCTCCAGCTCGCCTTCAAGAAAGCGCAGCAAAGTTTCCAGGGCCTGCGATGAGTGCCGTCGCAAGAAAGTGCGATGTGATGCCGTATTCAACAAAACCACCAATCTTTTGGACAGAGCTTGCACCCAGTGTATTCGAAATGACGAAACTTGCACTTTTGAAAGAACTCCATTGAAAAGAGGTCCCTCCAAGGGGTATTCCAAGACCAGCAATTACAACACCTCTACAAACGGCAGCAGTCCAAGCACACTAATATCTGCCTCTACATTGTCCTCGTCATCGTCCTCGTCCTCATCCATACCAACAACAACAACAACAACAACAACAACAACAGCAGCAGCAGCAGCAGCAGCAACGAACAGTACAATTAGCCAAAATAGCGGCGTGTTGAACACCTCTTTGCAATCTCCCTACACAAATACAATAACAAGCCCCGGCGTGTCTTCCCAATTTTACGAAATGCCGTCCCACCAGCTGCTTGCGACCCATCCTAAGCCAATACCGACTCTGCGGCTGTCCTCTGTCAATTCCCTCAATAAGCAGCCGAAACTTACCCAGCATCAACATCAACAAACCCAGCCAAACATCCAGCCGTTTCAACAGCTTCCGCCCTTGGTGGGAAATAGCGGCTTTTCTTTGTTCAACTCGGTGAATCTTCCTCCAATAGATACCCTCACAAAAGACAGCACAACCCAGAAGTCAAACAACACATACTCTCCCCCATCTTCATCTCCATATTCCAAGTCAAATTTTGATCAACACCCGACTGCCCCTACAATCCTGTCCAATCCCCCTCCTCTTACTTCTTCTTCCTCGTTCGCAAAATTGAGCGCTTTTTCTTCCCCACAATCGGTGCATCTGCCAACTTTTTTCCCAATGCGGTCCAGATCCAATTCCGACGTCATTCAATCACCGAACAATTTACAACCTCAACTTAACAACAACAACGGGCATTCCTCAAGGAGCTCCGTCAGCAGCATCAACAACATCTTGAACCCATCGCCCTCACATTATGCTCATCTGTTAAACAATCCTCAAAAAACCTCAAAAGCCCAGCCGCAACCGCAACCGCAGCCGCAGCCGCAGCCGCAGCCGCAACAATTACAAACCTCCTCTGAATTTTATTGGAAAGCCCCGGCGCCCTCTTCTCCTTCACCATCTTTATTAAGAAACACTTCTTCGGATTCCTTGAACTCATTAGCCAGCAACTACTCCGGAAAAGCTTATTCCTTGGAGTCTGCACCTTCACGCACATCTCAAGTTGGCTTGGATAACACCGGGATATCTCCTGATAATGATTTTCAATCAGCTGTTACAAATTATTATAACAATCACAACAATAACAATAACAATAACAACAACAACAACAATAACGCCAATATTGAGCATGAGATGACACCAGTTCTGCCTGCACCTTCGTACACTAGCTTACCAACGTCGTCCAATTTTTACGGAAACGATCATGCTGCCACAAGTTCGCCACAACAAAAAAAACTGCTTGATATCAAGACCAATCAGGGGCCGATAGTGTTCAATGAACAACTTGAGTACAACTTGAGGTTCTACTACAGTGTGATGCATCCCTATTTCCCACTCTTGCCCTTGTACAGAAGTGACTTTGACAAGTTGGTGGGGATGATTAGTGACTCTGCTGAACATCGGGTTATCATGGACGTGTTTGGCAAGATATTACAAGTGTTGGTTAACGTTGTTGAAAAAGACAATATCAACGTTTTCAACCCAACCTCTTTTGGCGGCTCGGATTCAGCCAAGGATGCTCTGAACTTGATGAACAACCGACTTCTTTTCATCAAGGATATTCTCCATCCTTTGATCATTCAGATTTTCCAGATATTCCCCTTGATTTCAAGACAAAAGTCCAATAGCTACGACCCGGTGTGCACCTTGATGTTAACAACGTTGAACTTGGCAAATTACTTGGTGGTGAACAGTGGGGAGAATTTTGTGGTGCCATTCAATATTACTTTTGCATTCTTGATGGATTTGGGAGTCCCTGCAATCTTGAATGGGTTGAAACCGGTTTCCAAGGCCGACAATGGCGGGGGGTGGGATTACAACACTATTGGGAAATCAAAGTTTTATGTTATTTATGGGAAAATATTGGTGATTACAATGGTTTTGGAGGCAGTTCATAGTTTGAATTTCGGGATCCCAAGGATATTTGGCTCCATAGATTTGACGCCCGATGCCATTGATACCATTTGTGAGAAGATGAAGTTCCAAGTTGACGAAACCACGATTCCCGCACTCAATCACTACAAAGTCGGGTTGATCTTAAGCAAGATTGTCAACAAGATCAACAAGTTTACCATTGATGAGGAAATGGTGAACTATGGAGAAAAGCTTTCACAGTTGAAGATTGTGTCGTTTTCATTGTTCAGTAGGAACGACCCCCATACTGAGGAAGGATCTCCAACAAACGGTGGGGTTGCTCAGCAAGGGGGAGATGGCAAGTCGCTGATGCTACAATTGGCCCATAACACCACTGACGATTTGGCAACCTCGTTTTTGATATTTATATTGAAGAAATTCGACTTTATGGATGCTTTGAGTGACGTGAACAAGCTCCCGCTTGGGGCTTTGTCCAACTACAAGACTTTACAACTGTATCAAGAGACATTGGGCCGCAAATGTTGTGACTTGATACACAGATTGTCGTGCTCTTTGGCAATTGTCACTGCTCATTTTTCCGATTTCAAGTCGCACTCTCCCCTGAGTTCCACTGCTACATCGGGGTTAAACTCTCCAACAGCACAAGTTGCCCCCACTGTGTTTGGGTTTTTCGGTTCTTCTTCCTCTTCTGCTGCTGCTGCCGCCACCTCTTCCTCGTCGAACAATGCCAATGTCAGCAAGAAGATGATTCTTATCCAGTCTCCGTTCATCCCCGTGTTGTTTCGTCAAGCGATTTTTCTCACGAACGTGGTGAAGATCACAATCAACTCCATGATGTTCAATCCGGACCTCAAGCCAAGTCTCCAGTATTGTGAACAGGAGATCAAGACCATATACACGAAATACTTGCCATTGATCAAGCCATTCAACGATTCCAACAATTATGGCATAACCCACGGCCACACCATCAAAAATGACTTTTTGGTGAACATTACAGACCGGATCTTCGACACCAAACTGTCGATGAAAAACTTTGCCAATTTTTTGGAGCCGCCCAGCAAGAGCCCGTTTGGAGGGGTTGGGTACAGCAGCACGCTATACAAGAACGGGATATCCTCGTTGCTGAACGTGCAGGAGTATGTTGAAGCGTTCAGAAGCTGGAAGGACTTGGTGAATGATTTGGAGCGCGCATTGAGAAATGAAGCCTCAAACGGGTGGTTGATGAAGTAGATTAAATTACTAATGTTCTCTTTACTAAAACAAGATAAACAATTTAATATTCCTAGCGCCTCGCACTTGACCTGTCCATCAAACCCAAGTAGAAGGATAAGATAAATTGTAATTTGGTGTCGTCGTTGCCAACGAGCGAACAATTTAAGATGCTTTTTTTTTTTTAGCATCAAGGATTTGCAAAGTGGAACATGCAGGGCCCCGCAGGGAACGGCAGCCCCCGCATGGAGCTGGGTGTATGGGTGCTGTGCTAGTCCCACGGGCGCGGGTCAGCACCACGGGCGCGGGTCAAAGAAAAGTGCCCTGTTGTTTGAAAAAAACAAACAAAACAACGAGAGGGAAATGGATGGTGGCGGCGGCCGAGCATTCCAAGCTAATAGAGATGGCCGATACAAAGAAAGCAGCTTCCTCCACGGGAACACCCAGCAACACCGCCGAGGCAACGGCATCCTTGCAGGCGGAGTACGAGAAGTTGAGAAAACAACTTCATCAGAACATACACGACAAGAAACAGATTGACAAGAAGCTCACGCATCTTGAGGAGGACATCTTCTTGAAGGAAACGTTGTATCTTACGAACACGTCGCACCACTCGTTTGGCAACATCATCAAGGGGTTTGACAACATCAACGGGGCGGGCCACGGCATGGGCCACCACTCGCACCACTCGCACCACTCGCACCACTCGCACCACTCGCACCACGGGAGCGGGTCGTCCTCGGGCTCGATGCTCCGCAAGAGGACCGCGTACACCGACGACGACCGGATCTTCTCCTTGAGCAGCGCGGTGTACGTGAACCATTTGCAGAAAAAGCAGCGGCTTGCAAACGCGCGAGGGAGCCGAAGTGGAGGAGGAGAGGACGGAGACGACGAGGAGGAAGAGGAGGAAGAGGAGGAGGAGGAGGAGGAGGAGGAGGAAGATGGGGAGGTGGATGCCGATGATGATGAGGATAATGAAGAGGATGACGACGACGAAGAGGAGGAGGACGGGGAGAAAGTGGACGATGAAGATGCTGATGACGAAGAAGACGAAGAAGACGAAGAAGAGTCAGCAGCAGGAAATGGAGCCGAGGAATCTACGAATGGCAAGTCCCACCACAAGAAGAAAACGAAAAAGAAAGGCAGGGCAGGGAGCACAACAAAGCGGAGCACCTCACGGAAAGGTTAGTCTGTTCTTCTTCCTCCTCTTCACCGCTGGTAGGCATTCACGTGGACGTGGGTCTGGCCATGTGGGCAAAATTCCGAGTGAATTTAGCGATTCTTTTTTTTCTTCTTCTTGTTGGGTCGCTATTGTTTGTGCCGCTTCTTGCGGGCAAGGGATGTGGCTCACCAAATGGGGACTTTAAATCCCTCTTCCATGTGGCTTTCTTGCACTCTGCAAGGAAGAAGAAAGAACTGCCCACAAAAAGCAATATCCTGCAACGTCTTCCTTCTTTGGTGCAAACCAGGATATACCAAGTGGGCGATTTTTTTTTTCTTTTCTATGGGATGGTTTTTTTGCTTTGGGGAGTGTCAAGGAACAAGATGGACCCCTTGTTGTGAAATGTGACTAACTTGTACCACTAGTATCTTGCTATCTGTAATTTAATCGCTGCTAAATGAATGCACCATGGCTGGTTGGGTGCCCTAATTAATGGTCTCATGAACAATGTTTTTTTTTTCATTTTGGTTATCCATTCCTGAGACACTTGGTACAGTTCAACTAAAAACCAGAAGAGAAAGAGGAAGAAGTGAATGCATATGAGCTGAGATCACCACTATCCATCAATTATCACGCGATTGTTCTCTTTTTTTTTTTTTTCCCTTTTTTTTTCTCCCAACTGACCTTTTCCAGATATTTGCCGTATTCGTTTTGGGCCTCCACCAGCACATACAGCGAAAAGAAAAGAAGAAACAAAGAGCCAATGCTTCATTCTATTTATTTCCCTTGGAACAATCGATTGTTCACTGTCGGCTGTGGTCAATAGAACTCTTTGCCCATTTAGACAATCAATTGTGTGCGCCGTCATAATTGGCCTGTGCAATATAAAGTGCAATAAAATGCATAACAAGGATATAATTGTTGATCCCACACTAAAAACAGTTATTATTAAGTTACGCTTCAAAAATGAAAAATCAATGCAGCTGCAAACTCCTATTGTTGAGTCACAGATATCCTGATTTCACTTTCTTTGGATACCTTCCTTAATGGCGAGGGATTCTCAAAATATCTATACACTGTGTGGGGATTTTCATACACACCAGGACGTTGAACCGCCTGCACATCTACATCATCTCTTTCGGACATAGAATTCTTTTCTCGCATTTTACTCCTCCCACCGATGTCGATGCTGCTATGCAAAACCAGTAAAGTAACATTATTATTCATTTTTTTGTTCAAAAGAAATGGCCAATATGGGTGAGGCGGCTGAGACCAACAGTTTTGGCGCTCAGACATTGGTATCAACGACTCTTTACTTTTTGACTGCTTCAGTTGCTCTCATTCTGGGTGTTTACGAGTTTGGGCCAAGGGTTGCTCGCATTGTTTGTCCTTGATTGGCCTGACATGATAGCTATAGAAGGGCAGAGAGTCTAAATTAAGAAAAAAGTTAAGGGCAAGTTGCATTTCTCTCCTGTCTCCGTCTGGCCCAAGTTCACTTCTTTCTGTGCGCTGTGCTGTGCTGTGCTGCAATTGGCAATCGACTACTGGCCAAAACCGGCTGTTGTGAGTTGGGTTGGTTCGGGTTGGAAGTCAATTTCTTTTCCATTCACCGCTTCACCGCCACTGAAAATTTTTTCCACTTCTTTTTCCCAAAATCGAATTTTCATTCCACGCAAACACATGCATGCACGCGCACGAGAGCGCAGAAGAAGTAATGCAACAGATACATATGCACATGCAGCCGTCAAAAAATACATGCAGCACCGTCAGAAATGAATGAAAAACAAAAAAAAATCTATTTCAAAAAAAGTTCATTCAACATGTTGAACATGTTGAAGAGAACTATTTCCTTTCCCAGAAAGGCATTGCCCCAAAGAAGAATTCTTTGCTGCTTCTTCTTCCTTTTGATCTTGCTCTTCTTCCTTTTGCTCTTGCTCTTCTCCCAAATGCAAGCGTAATTTGCTTGCCCTCAAGCTGCAGAAGACAAAGTTTTCGAATGAGCAGGTTTTGTGCTTCTTCTGCAAAGACATGATCATTGCAAATGGACTATAAATAGATGTCCTTTTCTGCTCATCTTTTCCCGCTCGTTTGTTCGTTCCTTCTAACTCATCACCAGAATCTTTTGACTATTGCTGTTTGTTCAACCATGAAGTTGACTTACAATCTTTTCTTGGCTGTTTGTTCTGCTGCTGCTATTGCCTACCCAAACGGTGGAGGCAAGGAAGAATGGCCTGCCCCAATCACACCAACCCAACCAAGCTGGCCTACCCAACCTGGTAAGCCACCTCACTCTGATTCTACCACCAGTACAACTCCTGCTCAACCAAATTGGCCTACACAACCAGGTAAACCACCTCACTCTGATTCTACTACTAGTACTGCTCCTGCTCAGCCAACCTGGCCTACTCAACCTGGTAAGCCACCTCACTCTGAGTCTACCACCAGTACTACTCCTGCTCAACCAAATTGGCCACCACACTCTGAGTCTACTACTAGTACTACTCCTGC
>JNNM01000006.1:893213-1068807 GCA_002895615.1 Saccharomycopsis sp. UWO(PS) 91-127.1
TCTACCACTACTCCTGTTCATCCAACTCATCCTGGCAAACCACCTCATTCTACCAACAGTACCACTACCACTACCAGCAGCTTGACCACTAGTACTTTGACTACTTCAAACTCTAGCAGCTCAAGCTCTTCTAGTACCTCAAGCACTTTGACGACAACAGTTATCTCTGGCTCAGCCACCACCACCTCCGGTTCTACTTTGTACGCCACCACTACTATTGTCACAAGAGGTACTACCATCACTACTGTTGTCCCATGTGAAACCACCTCTGCATCCTCTGCAACTTCTTCTGCACCAGCTGCTTCTTCCAGCACTGTTGTCGTCGTTGTTAGTGGCACCACGATTACCTCTGTTGTCCCATGCACCACCGCTTCTACCACCCCAGTTGCTTCTTTGACCACGGTCACATCAGTTTCCAGCGGTGTCACAGTCACTTCGGTTGTTCCAGTTGCTTCTGCTTATAGTACTATTGTTGTTGTCACCAGTGGCACCACCATTACATCTGTTGTACCATGTACCACCACTGCTTCTGGTTCTGCTGCCACTCCAATTGTCGGTTCTTCTACCATAACTTCTGTTTCTAGTGGTGTTACTGTTACCTCTGTTGTTCCAGCTTCCTCCGCTCCAGCTGCTTCTACCAGTGTTGTTTCCACAGAAGTTACTGTCGTTGCCACAATTACCAGCTGTGGTGCTGAACACTGCAGTGAATCTCTCACCACCTTCACCACTTCATGTCCTGAAACTGCTGCTGCTAGCGTCTCTTCTTCTTTCATTTCCGCTGTTGCGTCTTCTGCTGGTTCTGGCTCTTTCAAACCAGCTGTTACCAGTTTGGTCAGTGTTGCTGTTAGCACCAGCGCTGGCACCCCAGCTTCAGCTACCACCGGTGCTCCTTCTGCCTCTGCATCTATGACTATTTCTCAGTACTCAGGTGCTTCTGTTGTGGCTCCTTCTGCTGCAGTTTCCGTTGCTTCTGCTTCTCCTACAGCTTCTGTTCTCACTGGTGCTGCACCAGCCAACAGAGCACCAGGCTACCTTTTGAGTGCCATGATTGTCATGATTTCGATTTTGGCTTGAATTCTTGAACAACCAATTGCTACATATAATATTGTTTTCTCACTTCTTCGTTCCCTCGGTTTGCTTCTTTTTCGTTCTCAAAGCAAACCAATTTCATATTTATCAATTCATGAATATTTCTATATATACCATTTATATCCACAAATTTAAAAAAACACAAAATAAAAAATAGCTACATATTTTTATGATAGCATGTAGTGGATCCCTTTCCTGATGATCTAATAATGCCCAGCTTGCCGGTTATTTCTTCCGGTGCAAACGTTCAAAGGTACGACATTCGCCCCAAGCATTGTGATAAGTTTAGATACAAATGAGAAATGATGGGATTGTGACTGAGGGAGATGCAGTTTGTGATTCATAAGGAAGGGAGCTAGGAGATTGGAGGAGGGGGCCCTTAATAATCCTTGACAATCTTCTTCACCTCGTGGTCCAATTCCTGGTAGAGCTCTCTGTTCATCTTGTAGCTATTTTCAGGAGCAGGGAATTGTTGAGATTGCACATCTGAGGCATACTGATTGATGTGATCCACTGCCAGAGAGTAGATATTGCCATACTGTTTGACAAACTTTATGTGGCTTTCTGTAGCAGGACCCGAACAACCCAACAAGTCTGCCACCACCAACACTTGGCCACTGCAGTGCTTTCCTGCGCCGATGCCGATAGTTGGAATGTCGAGGTTTTCCGTGATCAACTTGGCCAACATCTGGGGCACACACTCGAGCACAAGCATCTTGATGCTGCCTTCGTTTTGAAGCCGGAGACAAGTTTTGAAGATGTCAAGGGCGGCGTTCAAGGAGTTGGAGCCTTGCAACTTGTAACCGCCCAAGAAGTTGTAGCGCTGTGGGGTCAAACCGCAGTGGCCACACACCGCGATGCCCAAGCTGTGCATTTTCTTGTAGAGCTCAAGGTGCTCTGCGCCGCCTTCGATCTTGATGCACTGGACGTTCTCGCACTTCTTTAGTAGGGCCATGCTGGACTCGATTGCCTTGGGGATGGAGGACTCAAAGGAGCCAAAGGGAAGATCGGCCATCAAGTACTTTGAGGTCACTGCCCGGGAAACCGCTTGGGCTGCGTACAAGAACTCGTCAAACTCAATCTGGTTTGTTGAAGGATGGCCCAACGCCGTCATGGCAAGCGAGTCGCCAATGAGGACGATCTCGGCGCTGGAGTCGTTTGCGAATCTGCCGGTGATGTAATCATGGGCGGTGATGGCGGTCAACGGTTTCTTTGCATGATACTGGTTCTGGATGTCCAAGATTGAGATTTTTCTGAGCGCCGAGGCTGTTGCTGACGGCGAAGGGGTGGGCTGAGTTGAGTAGTGGCGGGAGCAGCGGGAGCAGCGCAGGAGTGTTCTGGCAAGCCCATTGGCGGGTCTCAAAAGGCAGGTCATTTGTCGGGGATATGGCCATGCCGTGGGAGGAATCTGAAGATTTTTTTTATTTCAATTTGGCCTGGATCTTTTTCTTGGGGTGTTTTACCCGAAGGGAGTCGCTTTGGATCCTCGGAGACTGGCAAACGAGAGTGGGATGGACATATTATGTTGGGATGTCCAGGGGGTCTGCCCTTCTTGTCGATGATCCTCTTTGGGGCCGACCGCATATCCCCCCAACGTAATAAATGCACTTGGGGCAAAAGGAATTGCAAAAGGAATTGCAAAACGACTAGAAAAAAAAAATGGTCTAAAAGCGGACTTTTGCCAG
The DNA here is from genome assembly GCA_002895615.1 of Saccharomycopsis sp. UWO(PS) 91-127.1. NCBI lineage: Eukaryota > Fungi > Ascomycota > Saccharomycetes > Ascoideales > Saccharomycopsidaceae > Saccharomycopsis > Saccharomycopsis sp. UWO(PS) 91-127.1. Next base: position 895,988 of record JNNM01000006.1, read on the forward strand.
ATGATGGTTTATTTTGTTCAAACTCTTTCTCGTTTCAACTTTGAGCAAAGATGTCGTTGAACTTCTTCAATGTCGGTAAATGGGGCCTTAGAAGCGGTCTCCACCAGCACCACGCAGAAGTCACGGTGAAGCTCCCGGGTAAGGACGGCGGCGATGCGCTTGCCTTTGACGAGCTTGTTTCCGAGACCTTGGGCACCCAGTTCAGCGTGGGGCCCACATATTTCAACGGGGTGTTGCAGACCATGGGGCTCTCAGCCAAGAGCTTCGACACCGGGGCCAAGCGGAAGGTGTGCTACGGCAGACGGGTGTTTGAGTTCAAAGACGGGGGCGTTGCATCGTTGGACTATGCGCTCCCGCCGTTGAAGACAGCGGCGGAGGAGGAGCAGTTTGACGAGCTCAGCAGGGCCAACTTCCGCGAGGGCTGGCCGCGGCAGAACAGGGGCACCCGGTTCTTGTCGGCCAACGAGATTGCAACACGGGCCCTCACGACGGACCTCGACGACGAGGGAAACGTCTTGATCATCCAGCACGGGCTTGGAGGCGGCTCCCATGAGCCGTTGATCAGAGACCTTGTGGCGCGGTTGGTGGGCACCGGCGACGCCGACCTTTTCAAAGAGGTGATGGTGTTGAACTGCCGCGGGTGCTCCCGCTCCAAAATCACCACCCCGGAGTTGTTCTGCGGGTTGAGCACCCACGACTTGCGCGAGGTCATCACTGAGATCCTTGCCCACTTCCCCAAGCGGAAAATCTTTCTTGTCGGGTACTCCTTTGGCACCGTGACGTTGCTCAACTACCTTGCCCAGGAGGGCAGCCTCTTGCCGGCGAACGTGAAGTTGGCCATCACCGTGGGCTGTCCCTGGGACCTCATTGACGGCAGCTACCACTTGAAAAACTCGTACAGCGGGCAGTACGTGTTTGAGCCGGCGTTGATCTCGTTCTTGACCCGGTTGGTGAAGAACAACCGGGAGGAGTTGAAGCACGCGGTGCACGAGAACCCAACAAGGTTCGCCGGCATGCGCTTGGACGACGAGTACTTGAAGGGCATCCGCAACATGATGGACTTTGACTCGGCCTACACCGCACGGTTCTTCAACTTCAACAGCGCCGCCGAGTACTATCGCAAGACCAGCCCCGTGAACAACATCCACAGGTTGCAGGCGCCGGTGTTGGCCCTCAACGCCTTGGACGACCCTTGTGTCGGGGTGCGCTTGCCGCTCTGCGAGGTCCGCGCCAACCCCTTTGTTGTGCAGTGCGCCTCGGACTTGGGCGGCCACTTGGCCTATCTCGATGCCAAAAACGAGTCTTGGGCCAACAAGAAAATCGTTGCCTTGTTCAAAAATTACATGGCGAAAGTCGACATGGACGCCCCAGTGGACACTTTGAACTACGAGTGCAAACTCAACACTTTTGGTGTTTAAGCTTATATATATATTTTTTGTTGATTTGAAAAATGAGCCTTTGTAGTAGATAAAAAAAAAAAAGAGAGTTCAAAAGAAATGGGTGTTGCATTTACTGTCATCGTGAATAGGCATTTCGGCCTTGAAAGTGTTCAACTCCTCCTTGATCTGCTGCGCCAACATCGGCGTCAACTGGTTGCAGGTGGCAATCTCGGGATGCCGGTCGTAGTCATCGGCATTGTAGGTCTCGTACAAGATGATTCTTGAAGAAAACTTCACCGACAACAGCGGCTTGGCCTGGGTCACAATAGGAGGTTGTGCCGGCTCCTTTTGTTGAAACATCTTGCTGCTTGACGACTCGTTGTCGGAAGCACGGCGTGATTGAGCAGATGACGACACCTGCTTGAATGAGTTCATGGATGTGCTGGACAGGTTCTTCTTATGCGAGGGCGACTTGGCACTACTGGAGTGGCTTGCTTGATGATTATGCAGCGGCTGGGGATAATGGTGGCTGTGGTCGTCTGCAAGCATGGGGTCACTAGATCTGCTGTATCTGTTTTTCTTAAAGTTGTTGAGTTTAAACCCACCGTTTGGCGTGGCCCCGTTACCCCCGTTCGATTTGTTCTTGGACTGATTCTTTTGTTGAGGTCTTTGCAGCTGCTGTTGTGGGTAGTGATGCGAAGAAAGCGCGGTTTGATCAAACAGTGGGAGTTGCAGAACAAGAGAGTTTTGATGCTGATGGTTTGGCCGAGACCCTGGTGATCTGGCTTGCTGTTTCTGTTTCTGTCTCTGCTGTGATGCTTTATTCTGTGCTGGCATCTGTTGTTGCTGTCTCAGTCTCTGTTGTTGTTGTTGTTGTTGTTGTTGTTGCTGTTGCTGTTGCTGTTGCTGCTGTTGTTGTTGCTGACTTCTTGGTCCATTGACTTGAGGAACAACCGATCCTTTATTCGCACCGGTGATCAAATTGTCACGAGAAGCAGCGTGGATGTTTCTTTCAGAGTCGTCATTGCTTTCGAAACTTCTTGAAGAAACATCATCGTTTGTGTACAACGATCCAGACGCAACCGGCTTGAAATCAGGGAAATCCAAATCCAAATGGGTGTCCTCGAATTTGATCCCAAAATCCTCAGAAACCGCAGAGCCAGGAGTTGGCAGTGTCGAAGTTGGAACATCGTTCCTTGAAGGCGTGGCAACAGTGAGATTGGAATGTGCGGGAAGCGATGTACCATTATTGGAAGGTGGCGGGGATGTATTGGCAGACTCATCTTCTTCTTTGATATCAGCGTCAGTGACAACAACAGTTCCTGCAGAATGGGTTGCGAATATCTTGTTTTCCTCTGGTTCTGTTGTAGTATTAACAGCAGCAGCATCGGTGAGCTCATCCGGTTGCAATAATCTTTGCTGTTGCTGCTTCTTCAAAATAGAGTTGGTCTTCTTCAACGAGGTGGTTGGCTCATTCACGTCTTTACCAAACTCAATTGTCATTCCGTCTTCTTTGGCCTTCACTTCGATGCTCGATCTGTTTCTTTTCACCAGATCGGCGCGCTTTGTGCTGAGTTTACGTTCTATTTGAACAATGGACGTGACTTCTTTGATATCAAGAGATTTGGGAAAAAGAACATCGCCTTCATCAAAGTTCGTCTTGGTGAATTCCGGAAGAGATTCGTAAACATCAGACGGTTGTTGCGACGGTTGTGGTTGTGGTTGTTGCTCAGTGTTGGCAGACACAGAGGAGGACATCATGGAGTGGATCGATGGGGAAACAGAATTCGGTGTTTGAGAGTCACCGCCACTGCCATTATTCATCGCAGCCCCTCTGGAGCTCATTGAAGTGTCCGCTGCTTTGCTCCCGTTTTCGTAGCCTGAGTTGTTATTATTCTTTGCCATGTTGTTCAAAACATACTGGAAGTTTGCTGTGTTGGAGGTACGAATGGAGACAGCATCGGAATTGTCAAAGATACTCTTGCTTCTTGTTGAGGATCCCAGGTTTTTCATCTTGTAACCAAATAAGCTGGTGGCACTATTAAAGTTACGACCGCCGCCTCGGCTATTGCTGCCGTTACCTTTGATTTTGTCAAACACTTTTTTCTTGAATGTAGAGATGGAAGTTCTGGTAGTGGCATTGGAGGAAATCGATCTATCAGTGTAAACAGAGTAGGCGTCATTTCTATAAGATGAATGAAGATCCATGTTGGACTTTGTGGTGTTGTTGTTATTGCCTCCACGAAGAGAATTGCTCAAGTTGTTGGTGGACATTGACTTTTTCGTTTTAAAGAGAGTCATGAACGCGCTTCTACTTTTAGTTCTGGTTGGCTGCTGCTGCTGCTGTTGTTGTTGTTGTTGTTGATAGAGTTGGGGTGGCACAGTTGTAGAGTTTCTTGAGGAAGATGAAGCGGTGTTCATCTTATCGAATAAAGAACCAGAAGAAGCCTTTTTCATTATTGTTTTGGATTTTCTATTGGCGTTATTGTTGTTGGCAGAGTTCACCAGTAAATAGGAAGGATCTTTATTTTTTTGATCGTTAATGATAATTGGCAGGGAAATGACTCGGGAAGCAGGCTCAGACGATTGTGCTTTTGAAAAACCAAAAAAGGATCTTCGCTTTGTTGTTTGAGATGCGGAATTATTGTTGACAGGATTGATATGACCGTTAATAGGGGTGGGCGAATGAAGAGGAGTTGTTGCTAAAGGGGTAGAATTTATCAATGGAGAGGAAGTAGTAGGACTGCTATTTTTCACCATTTCTTGGTCAATGTCGTTTTCATATTTTTCTGTAGGAGGCTTCTTTTTCATTTTTTGTGCGTTGGCAATGTCGCCAAAATCCTCGTTGAACTCTGGGGCTGAAAAAGAGCTACTAGATTTTTTGTGTTGACCGGAGGTTGTTGGGGATGACACTTCAACAGGGGAAGTGGAAGTAGTGAGGGAGGTGGTGGACTGTCCAACCATATCTTTGAAGCTGTTTCTTTGAGGGTTGTTGGACAAAGTAGCAACGGCGATTGTTGTTGTGGCTGAAACGGTTGCAGCTTTAGGAATGGACACGCCAACCAAAGAGCCGGTCCTTTTGATAGAGTCATCTGATGCAGCAGTGTTGTTGGACTTGATCATTGTCATAGCTGTGGCTTGGTCGCCAATGATGGAAGCAGCCGACACAGGAGCGGCGGTCTCACCGTCAGTTAATTTGGGGGAAGCTTGCACCGCCTTGATGCTCTTATTTGATGTGAGGGTTGTGTTACTTGTTGGCAAGGATTCTTTTGAAGGATCAAGAAGACCAGTGTCATCATGATTCGAGGTTGGACGGGAGTCTTCAGGAGGCTCAGCAGTGGAAAAAGATGAGTTGTCGTTAGATTTCAAACTGCCACTGTTGTTGCTGCTTGGATCGGCAGCCGCCACCAGTTTGACAGCCGGTTGGTTTATGCTCATCAAGTGGCTCTTCATGCCTTTGGCAAAGCTTTGAGAGGCATCAAACAAGTTTTCATTTTCTTGAGCAACGTTGTCATGAGCAGTAGTATTGTTGTTGACCGGAATGAAATCGGCAGAAGACGGGGATGCATGATTTAGAAGCTGTTGTTTCTGCTGTTGTTGTTGCTGCTGAAGATGCTGCTGCGCTGGAGATGAAGGGGAAGAAGCGGGACTGTGGCTTGTGGTGGAAGTTTTGCCATCTTCCAACTTTATCGGCGAAGAGTATGCTATCGAGGTCATGTTTCAAAAAAAGGCACAAACAAAAGACACAAAGCAACGATGGGGTATGATGAGTGAAATGGAGAGGAAAATAGAAGAAAAAACCAAGGATGTTGAAGAATAACTAGAACACGAGTGAGTGAGAGAAGAGAAAAAGAATGAATCGAAGGGGGGCGGGAGGAGGAGAAACACTTCTTGAATGATAAATATATGCTATGGTGGTCTTGAAAAGGTGGTTTTAGACAATTTTTGTTTGAATTTTTTTTTTCTTCTCTAAAATAAAAAAATTGGGATTTTTTCTTGTGATCAGAAAAAAGCGCACAAAATGTAAAATGACACGAAGGGCGGATGATTCCTTGAGAGTTGATGAGGAGTTTGAACTGATATTGGTGGTGATGCTGGGCAAGCAAAAAGTTTTTGGAAATGATTTAAAAGGAACGTCCTGGGATCAATGCTGGAGAGAGATGATATGATAGGAAACTGTATCGGTTGTGACAAGTTGTGGTGAGAAATGGAAGGCGGATATTATGGGTTTAATAGTGTCTATCTAGTCTAGCATATAAAAAAAAAACACTGGAGAAACTGTAATAAGGATGTGGTGATAAATATACATTTATGTATATCGGGGGTATGTATATATAAGTGAGAGAAGGGGAGGAGTGATAGTAGAGACTGATATATAGCGTACCAACGGGAGTAGAGAGGAGTGTCGAATGGGAGAAGGAGAAGGAAAGGAGCGAATTGAGATTGACTTTTTTTGTGGTGATTTGGAAAATTTCCAGTGAAAAAAAATGTAGGCTGAATATTTTGTATGAGGGTTGGCTATGGTGGCTGTGGAGAATAGAGTGCTTCGTTGGTGCATTAGGACCATCAGCAGTGATGTAGTGATGCGATTTGTCGTGAACTCCGGCAACTGCTTTTGTTTTTACGTGTAGCTACCAGAACGGCATCGTTCTCAAAATGCCCCGATGCCTCGCTTTGACTTTTTCAGCAAAATAATTAAAATTTTTATTCATTTCAACTAATAAGCAGATGGAATTAATAATAACATCTTTCAGCATACAAAATGGGCAGAAGAAACAACAGCAGACGTCCCCAGAGAAGAGGAAACACCAGGAACGGAACAGGCTCGTGGGTGGAAATTGAGAAAGAAAACAGCAAGTGGGAAACATACTACAAGAACCAGGGTCTTATCAATGAAGACGAATGGGACACTTTCAAAAAGACTTGCCAGGAGCAGTTGCCCTTGACTTTCAGAGTCACCGGGTCGCGTGCTCACGCCACGGAGATCATCTCCATTTTCAAGGAGAACCACTTGCCAAAATTGCAGAACATTGAAGCCTTGCTTGAAAAGAAAGAAGGAAAAAAAGATGAAGAAGTAGAAGAAGTTGAGGAGGTGGCCAAGATTGCACCACCCAATTCGTTGCCGTGGTACCCCAACGAGTTGGCATGGCAAATCAACATTCCCAAAAGCGTGATGAAAAGAAATGACAACTTTAAGTCGACCCAGAGGTTCCTTGTCATTGAGACCGAGGCCGGGAACATTTCTCGTCAAGAAGCTGTTTCCATGATCCCTCCGTTGTTGCTCAATGTGAAGTCCCACCATTACGTGCTTGACATGTGCGCCGCTCCCGGCTCCAAGACTGCCCAGTTGATCGAAGCATTGCACGACGATGCAGAAGAAGCCTCGGCCGTCCCTGCTGGATTTGTCATGGCCAACGACTCAGACTACAAAAGATCCCACATGTTGGTGCACCAAGTGAAAAGATTGAACTCTGCAAACTTTGTGGTGGTCAACCACGATGCACAAATGTTCCCCAAGTTCAAGTTGAGCAACGACAACAGCGAGAAAAACAACGTCTTTGTCAAGTTTGACAGAGTGCTTTGTGACGTGCCGTGCACAGGGGATGCCACCATGAGAAAAAACATTGCTGTTTGGAAAGAATGGAACATTGGAAACGCCTTGGGATTGCACTCTTTACAATTCAACATCTTGAACAGAGGTCTTCAGCTATTGAAACCCGGCGGCAGATTGGTGTACTCCACATGCTCGTTGAACCCTATTGAGAACGAGGCCGTCATCAATGGGGCCTTGGCCAAATGGGACAATGTCAAATTGATTGATGTTTCCCATGAGCTCCCGGGTCTCAAAAGAACGCCAGGGGTTTCCAACTGGAAAGTCTACAACAAAATAGGCGAGGAAATTGCAAATTACGACGACTTATTGGAGAAGCAAAAGACATCCCCTAGCGAAAACAAAATCTCCAAAACCTGCTTCCCTCAGCCAAACGACGACTTCCATTTGGACAGGTGCGTAAGAGTGTACCCGCATTTCCAAAACACTGGCGGGTTCTTCATTGCAGTGTTGGAGAAGGCCAAAGAAGAGGAGGAAGATGAGACTTCTGCTGCGCAGTCTGCTGCTGCTGATTCGAGAAAAAGAAGCGCCCTTGGTGGATTGGAAGCTGATAAAGAAGCCAAGAAATTGAAAGTCGGTGGTGGTGGTGATGATGAAGGCGATGCTGTCAAGATTGTTCCTTTGAAAAAAGAGAAATTACCCAGAGACGCCAACGAGGAGCCCTTTATTTTCTTGAACCCGGAAACAACCAAGGCCCTCACCACCTGCTGGGATTTCTACACCATTTCGAAAGACTTCCCAAGAGACTCGACGTTTGTCCGCAATGCCACCGGGGAGCCCATCAGATCGATCTATTTTGCCGCGCCGGTGATCAAGCAAATCCTAACCTGCAATGACACAAAGTTGAAGTTCATCCACAGCGGGGTGAAGCTCTTTGTGTCCCAAAAGAATTGCAAGTCTGAGGAGGCCACCTGGAGATTGCAAAACGAGTCGCTTCCTATTGTCAAGAATTTCGTTGGCGACCACCGCATGGTCACTTTGAAAGAAGCAGAGTTGCCAGCTTTGGAGGTTTTGTTGCTGGACACTTTTCCAAATCTTGCCACTACTTTGAAGGAAATGAGTCCCGAATTTGCCCAACAAATGTTGGACATTGAAGAAGAAGGATGCTGTCTTTTGACAGTGGTGAGACAGGGTAAAGAGGATCTCAACTTGCCAATCTGGCGAGGCAAATTCAACGTCAATTTGATGTTGAACAAGAATGACACTTTTGAGTTGTTGTACAGAATCTTTGGCAAGGAAACCACCAAGGATACCACGAAGAATGACCTGAAGGAGAAAAAAGATGAGCTGAAGAAGGAAATAGAAGATTAGGTACAATTTTAGGAGTTAGTTGATATTTACTTTTGTTTTCTTTTTATACAAACGCTTGTTGATTTCAAGCCATGGCGTCAACAGAAATGGCGTGCTGTAACAAGTCAACAACTCTGGCACTGTACCCGTACTCGTTATCGTACCAGGCCAACAACTTGACAAACTTTGGAGACAACATGATGGCAGCCTTGGAGTCGTAGACACAGGAATGCGTGTCGGTGATGAAATCCGAACTGACAACAAGATCCTCAGTGTAGCCCACAATGCCCTTCAACTTGCCCTCGGCGTGGTTCTTCACCACCTGGTGGATCTCCTCAAGAGACTCTGCTTTTTTTTCCAACTTGATGGTCACGTCAACAATCGACACATCTGTGGTGGGGATTCTCATGGACATGCCAGTGAGCTTCCCGTTCAACTCCGGGATCACCATGCCCACCATCTTAGCGGCGCCCGTGCTTGATGGGATAATGTTCTCGCTGGCGGTGCGGCCCCCGCGCCAGTCCTTTCTCAGGGTGCCGTCCACCGTCTTTTGCGATGGCGTCATCGAGTGCACCGTGGTCATCAAGGCCTCGTCAACGCCAAAGGTCTCGTGGATGATCTTGATCAACGGGGCCAAGCAGTTGGTGGTGCACGAGGCGTTGGAGATGATGGTCTGGTCCTTGTTGTACTTGTCCTCGTTCACGCCCATCACGTACACGGGAGAGTCCTTGGACGGGGCGGTGATAATCACCTTCTTGGCCCCGGCATCAAGGTGCTTCTGCGCCCCCGAGTTGGTGGTGAACACCCCGGTGGACTCGACAACATAGTCAACCCCAAGCGCCTTCCATGGGAGGGTGGTTGGATCCACCTCGTGCAAAATCTTCACCACATGCTTGTTGTTGATGTGCAAGATGTTGTTTGCTTCGTCGCTGCTCACGTCCCCCTTGAACCGCCCGTGCTTGGAGTCGTATTTGAACTTGTACTCTGCATAAGCAACGTCCATGCCGGGGTTATTGATGGCGACAATATGCACGTCGCCGTACTTGGCCGGGTCCGACTCTATCTTGTCAACAAGAATTCTCAAGACAAGTCTGCCGATTCTGCCAAAGCCGTTGATTGCTACGTTGGTCATTGTTCTATAGTTGGGAAGGATAGAAGATATTCAGAAAAGGAATATGAAGTAAAATGTAGAAAGAAAGAAAGAAAGAAAGAAAGTAAGAATAAGAAGAAGAAGAATAAGAAGAAGAAAATTTTACAAGCACGAAACAAGAAAACTCATACTTTTTGGCATCTTTTATACACTGCTATTTGAAAGGCCGGTCTCGACACAGATTTGTTGAACTGAGCTGCATATCAAACCCCCACAAACCCCCGTTGAAATTGATATGCGATCGAAGAAGAGCAAAAAAAAAAGATAAAAAAAAAAAAAAAACTCCCGGGTCCGGGGGCGAAACATAATAAATGGTCTCGAAGACTGTTCTGGCAGTTGATCCATCACCCTTCCCCGAGACTACCTAGCTCACGTCCCGTAGTTGCTCATTCACTTCACGTATCTTCTGGCTCAAGTCAATCCAGAGCTTCTTGTTGGATTCAATGCTGTTTTGCACCGCACTAATTTGGTTCTTCATCACCAAATTCATTCGGAGTAGAAACTCCATTGAGTAGTTTAACTTCAACTTCAAGCGATACACAGGCCCGTTTTCCTCAGCATCTGTGCTCTGTCTTTGGCGTGAGCGTTGCTCATCAATGGCTTGCGGTGGCAAAGTCTTCAACACATTGTCAAGCTCACTTTCGTCGCTGTCAAAGAGCTGGATCAACTCAGACCTCGTGATGGTGATCATTTTGTTGGCACTGATTTTCTCAATGTAATCAGACACCTCTTTGAGTTTTTTCTTGTTTGATGCGATCTTCGCCACAGAAGATTGGATCTTTGCCCTCACCAAGCCGAGCTCTTCCTGGCGTGTTGCCTTGTTTTCTGAAAACCGCGTCATCTGAAGCCGGAGCTCCTCGTATTGCAACATCATTGCCTTGAGATTGATGTTGCTGGCCACGAGAAACTCCTTCAAAAGAATGTATTGCTTGATGAGCTTGATTTTGAGGTCCTCGAGGTTCTTTGGTTGGAAACGCTCCTGCACCAGCGGAGGCTGGTTTTGCACATTGAATTTGCATTTGATGAGCATTGCCGTAAGCGATGTGATTTCAGCAATCACAGACACAAACGACTCCACCTGTTTGGGATTGACATAGCTTCGTTCATGAATGACTGGGGTTTCCCATGTTAGTAATTCATTTTAATTTATTTTGCAGCAGAGTCAAAAATATGAAGAGAAAACTCACCTGCAGACTCAAGATCCTTATAACTCATTGCAACTACAATGCCCTGTCTATTCCAGCTAGTTTCCAGTTTCCACCTCACTTTGATCATCTCACCCATTTGCAAAATGGAAGATGGAAAAAAGTTGGCAAACTCACTGAAGAGGTCACCCGGTTGTCAACCGCCCAGCAGCCCGATGCACTGAACCTTGATAAAGTTATTTAATGAGATGCCATGGTATGAATAGCCCTCAGAATAGTCCTCACATAGTCAAGAGAAGATTACTACAGTAGATACACTTTCATTCACACCTTTATAGTAAGCAGGGCTTGAAACAGAAAAAAAAAAAGATATTGATATTACTTTATCAGTAGCAGCAGCAGCAGCACCACCACCAGCAGGACCTTGTTCAGTACCCACTTTTGATCAAGTAATCGGCCAATTGCTCAACAACCTTGGTGGCAGCGCCTGGTTGACCACCTTCTGGATAATGGCCAACAAGAATGGTTTGCTTGGTCTTCACACAGATGATCCCGCTTCTTTCATGTTTCCCGTAGATACTGCGATCGTCAGCTTTGATTGTGAAGTACTTTGCACCCTTCACATGTATCCCAGTGGACAACAACTTGGACGGGTCGGTGAAGCCCTGGGCAATCTCCAGAATTTCTGTTGAAAACAACCCAAGATCACCGGTTTCTGCCCACACAGAATCGCCTGCAGCCGAGTAAAGTGCTGCTTTGTCAATGAACCCAGTGTTTATCAAGTTGTCGGTATATGCTTTAAAAACGTTAGTAATCTTCAAGAATGAGAAGATTTGTTATCACTGTCGCCATCTCGAGAGAGATTGCAACTCTGCAACTCGATCAACTCGATTGATTTCACCACTGATCCTGTACGTCCAGTGGTGACAACAAATCCAGAAAACAAGAGTCTTTCTCTTATCAGTACTTACCTTGCCAGGACATGATTATGTTGTGGTATATACTCAAAAGGGAAATGTAGGTGTGATTGGAAACAACAAAATATAGAAAGTGATTTTTTTTTTTCTTTCCTTCTTAATTTTTTTTTTTGTTTTAGCTTCTTCTCTTTTTGTTTGAGAGAAGAGAAACAGTCAAATAAAACAAATGTTATTTTGTATACAATCACGTGCGCCTTCTCTATCTTTACTATTTACATGCTACCCTCTATACTCTATTCTCTTTTGAATGTCACCCACCAGGGAAAGTGCGCTTTTGCAGTTGTCCTTGTGCTGCACAAATAGTCCCTGCAACTGCGCGGTGCTGACCGAGCCGTCTCCCGTGGCCCTGATCTTGCCCACAAACTCCAGCGCTTCTGCGTCTCTGTGCTCCCCGTAGAATCTTTTGAACATCTGCTTGATCTGGTAGTCGCTGGCATTGTCAATCAAAACCTTGTAGTCGATTCGCCCCGGCCGGAGAATCGCAGGGTCCAATCTTTCCGGGTGGTTAGTGGTCATGAAAGTGATCATTTCTTCTGCCGACGCAACCCCATCAATGGCGTTCAACAACCCGCTAAAGGTGATTCTCAACTGGGGCATCATCTGCTGCTGCTTCTGCCCCTGCTGCAGTTGTGCAGCACCCGCCAGGTCTTCTTTGTCTTCTTGCCGGTTCACAACTGCGGCATCAATGTCTTCTAGCAACAAGATCGACCTCTGTGGGAGCTTGTTCATCAAATGATTCAATCTGTCATCTGTGAGGTTCCCCTCGGCCAAATTCAAAACACAAATGTTGTAGTCCAAACTGCCCGCCAAGGCTTGTATGAAACTTGTCTTGCCGCTTCCTGGCGGACCATACAACAAGTACCCTCTTCTGTAGGGAATGCCTCTTTCGAAATACCAGTCCCCGCTTTTGAGAAAATCCTGCACGTCGTTGACAATGCTCTCTTTGATTCCTTGGTCCAAGATCACACTGTCAATCAATCGTTTCTTTCGAGGCCCACCAAACGGCTTCCAGTCCCCTGCCCACGCAGTGTATATCACGGTCTTCCCTTCCTCCTTCTTGATGGCCATGTCCCTGGCTTCTGCCAAGATCTGCTGGAACAAGTTCCGGTCCCTGTACAACGTGATCAAGTTCACCGTCTCGTATGGGGCCCCACTCGTGAGCTCCACCATCTTTTGCGATTTTTCTCTCTTCACATACATGTAGGCCCCCTTGTATTTGATGATGTGGTTGCCCGGCCCCGGGTGGAGCACAAACTTCGACACCACCGAGCCGTTGTCGTGCTTGGTGAACATGGTCAGCACGCTGAAGTTCCGGGAGCGGCGGTCCTTGTGCTGCGCCATCCACTCCAAGAACCACTTGTACGACCTGTCGGTGGACGCAAGCTCGAGATCCGCAAGCAACGACCGATACATCAAGTGCGAGCCCCGTTGGATCCCGCTTCGCAAAAGAGCAAGCCCGGTCCCAAGCAACATCAACCCACCACCGGCAGCAAAGATCGGGTTGTCTTTGAAAGCCTGGTTGACAAATTGTTCAAGAAATGGTTTATTTTCTGACAGCTGAACATTATGGGCGGGGGCAATGTTGTCATCTTGTAAGGCGTCAGTCGCATCGGCAGACGGAAGCTCTGAAGCTCGACTAGCTGCACCAATACCGAAAAACATCTAGCCTCATCAACATTAAAATCTATTCCCAGGTTAAATTATATAAATTTCATGGTAGTGTGATAATTTTCTAGTTCTGTGACAATGCACCCGCAGCACTGGCGCCGTGGGAAAAGACTGCTCACATGCGATCTCCTCCTCTCCTTCCGACGTTATCAATTTCTGGCTGTTTTTTTTTTGGCTATTTGGCTAATTTTATGAGGTTGTTTTGTTTGAGCTCATCTCATCCCATCTAAATCCAGTTCAAAATCCCATTTTACTCTTGACGCAACAACTGATTATACATATTCTGCCCATTAAAGATCCCTCTTCTGTTGACTCAATCTCTCCAATCCGAAGTCAATTGAATTGCGTTCGCCCCTCTTTCATTTCACAGATCATTGCTCCCGTTCTCGTTCTTAGAGATGCCTGCTGGCCATGACCCAACGCGTATTTTCAAATCGTGAGTATTTTAACTCTTCCTCACCGAATGGATTGCAAGTTTGCTAACACCTTTTTAGACCCACTTCTCCGAGAAAGGGAACAACCTCGGGGGATTACTCCACCACCTGGAAGAAGATGAAGAAAAGCGTATCTAGTGCCGCCACCATTGCATCTTCCGCCGCCACTCCGTTCTTGTCTTCTTCTTCTTCTTCCTTCTCCGAAGAGAACGGAATTACAAACACAGGTGCATCCCATATCATGACGGAGTTTGGGGAGAACGGCGAGGTTTTGAACGCCTATCTGGACGTGATTGAGGTCTGGGACTGGTTCCCGTCTCCGGTCGACGACACCCCCAACACCCCGGAAATCCAAGAAGCTGGCGGCACTTTGTTCTTGATCGCCTCGAAGAAGGTCTGCAACGCCGCAAATGGAAGCTCGATCGTCTGCTTCAAGCCATTGAACTGCTACAGAGCCCACGCATACTACGTTGTCGTGGTCTGCATCAAGCAAAACAACGACTACTACTTTGAATTGCACTCCTTGGGGAAAAAGCAGTCCAAGCAGAAGTTGGTTTTGCCTCCAATGTCCGTGGGGTCCTACCCCTTCACAATCAAATCAACAAAGGACTACTTTGTCATCAGCACCAACCAGGGCTACATGAACATATTCACCAAGAAGAGCAACTCCAACATTCTAAGCAATGTTTCTGTCCAGGCCAAGATTTTCGATGGCAAGCCCTTGTATGACATTGCTGGAAGATGGCTTGTTTACATTCCAAGCAACACCCAAGAGATTATATCGGTTTTGAAGAAGTTGAGAACAAAGAAGAAACAGCAATTGAAGCAATTGAGAAATCATTCTAACATGGCGACAAGGGATGATGGCAAAGATGATGGCGATGATGATTACGATGGCGACGATGAAAACGAGGTGATGGATATAATGCCTCTTAGGTTACCCACCTCGGGACCGTTGTTGGATAAGCTCTTGAAATCATTGTCCTCTACCGCGATTGATGGCGCTTTGAAACTTTCGGAAATCAGTTCCAGCAAAATAAAATCGCTAATGTCAAACAACATTCAGCACCCAAACGGGAATGAAGGTAATAATAATCAACAGCAAATGGCGAATTTGCCAATCAACGGAAAAACTTCTTCGTCATCTTCTTTGTCTTCCCCTGAGAGCTTGTACAAAATCAGAGAGGCGTTGCTCAAGATTATCAATTCTGACAATGGCGGTGGCTATACAAAGCAAAGTTTGCATACGTTACAGTATGTTGTGATTGTTGATTTGATTACAAAACAACCAATTGCAATTTTCTGCCCACCAGGCGGCACTGACGGGGTTTCCAACATCTCGTTGAGTCCGTATGGAACACATTTGGCCACCTGCAATGCAAGAGGTGATAGCGTTTATGTCTGGGATTTGGCCCGCATGCCCAAGGAAGTGTCCTTGGTTGCCAAACATAATAGAGGAAAAACCCCGTCGTCAATTGACCAGGTTTTGTGGGACACTGGTGACTCAGCGGTGGGGATAGTCACTAGAGCAACAGGCTCCATCCACTGGTTTACCAACTTTGCGCCTTTTTATTCCTCCTCGCCTTCTGAATTAAGTTCTTTCTTTTCTTCAACTTTGCCATCTTCTGATTCGTCTTCGCTGGCAGCAGCAGCAGCAGCACCTGCTGAGGCTTCTTCTTCTTCCGATGTTGCCGCAGATTATTCAAGCGATAGTATTCACAATGGGCCAAGCGACGGGGACAGACGTGGCTCAGCATCTAGCATCGGACCTGTGGCACCAACCGGCTATTGGGTTTTATCAAGGCTAAGATCAAAGGCCATTTGCTTGGCACCAAAAGCTGCAGAGTTGAGTACGAAGCACCATGATTCCAACTTCAAGAAGGCCAGTCTTTCAAAGTTGCTAGCACACAAGTGTATCTTGTCGCTTGACAAGAGTAACAGCTCAATCTTGGTGATTTCCCCTCACGACGGCAGTGTCAATTGGAAGTACGAACTACCAAGGAGAAACATATCGGAATCGTTGCTTCCAAATTACTTGAATTATGGTACGAGTAGAATGGGCCAACACGATGTGTTGATCAAACATGAAAAACGAGCACAACAAGCAGATTTCCGAATCACCCATGCCACCGACCCCTTGTCGAAGATTGAGTTGGACACGCATTACGACTTGGGGTTCTCTCCGTTGTACAAGAGCCGCAAGCTCCAGTTTGGAACGTACTACTTTGACCAGTTTGATAAAAGAGACCGATTCACCGAGGATGACAATCTTTCCGTCACCATTGAAGTGTTGGATCATCTCACGGGGTGTTACAAGAGACGGAACACCAAGGAAGGCGATTCCCAAAGCTTTCGAAAGAACTACGACACTTTTGGAAACGGGTTTTCAGTGAGGATTTACCAGTTTGGAAGGGGTGCTGGGCTCCCGGTGTTTCGGGGTGGATTGACCACCACCGTTGACGACATTGATGGATTTGCGGATGTGTTTGACGAAGAAGAGGACGAGGAGGATGATGATGATGATGATGATGATAAGAAAATTGACGCTCAGCATAAAAGAGGCCGCGAGATGTCAAACGTTTTGAAAGATCGGACCTTTAGCGATACAGGAAACAGCAAAATGATTGAAGAGATGGGGTTGAAAAATCTAAAAAACGCCATGGAGAGTTTGTTAGTTGAGAAAAGATGAATAGAGATCAATCAGAAAAAAATTAATAAAAGAATAGATTGAAGCTTCAGCTTTTGGAGGTGTCAAATAGATTTTGTTAAGTGTAGAATTCGCACTTTTTTCCGAAGACCGGCACCGAGATAAATTCACATCCAAAGAGCATCTCTGAGAAAAATTTATTCAAGAAAAAAACACAAAAAAAAACACCGCTAAAAGGAAAAATTGATATTTATATTATTATCTATTTGGTGTGACTTTTTGATTTTTTACTTTTAATACAAAGTTTTTCCATTCTCTCTTTCTTTGATTGATTTTGATTCCATTCAGGCATAACATACATTTAGGACAGGAAAGATGTTCTCCAGATACGCCAGATTTGCATCTGCTGCAAGCAAAAGAAGCTACGCTACCCAAGTGGCCAAGTTCAACGGCAAGAAAAACGCCAATGGGACATACACTGTTTCCTTTATAGAAGGTGACGGTATCGGTGTTGAGATTTCCCAGGCCGTGAAGGAGATTTACAAAGCCGCAGGCGTTCCTATTGAATGGGAGTCCTGCGACGTGACCCCATTGTTGATCAATGGCAGAACCACCATTCCCCAACCAGCCGTGGACTCCATCAACAAGAACTTGGTTGCCTTGAAAGGCCCATTGGCCACCCCCATTGGCAAGGGCCACCAGTCCTTGAACTTGACCTTGAGAAGAACCTTCAACTTGTTTGCCAACTTGAGACCTGCCAAGTCGATTGTCGGCTACAAAACCCCATACGAAAACGTTGACAGTGTTTTGATTAGGGAAAACACCGAAGGTGAGTACTCGGGCATTGAACACACCATTGTGCCAGGGGTTGTTCAAAGCATCAAGTTGATCACCAAGCCGGCTTCCGAAAGAGTGATCAAGTTTGCCTTTGAATACGCCAGATCCGTCAACAAGCCAGAGGTGCTTGTTGTGCACAAGGCTTCCATCATGAAGTTGTCTGACGGGTTGTTTGTTGAAACTGCCAAGGAGGTCGGGGCCAAATTCCCAGACATCAAGTTGAACTTTGAGTTGTTGGACAACACCTCGTTGAAGTTGGTTGCTGACCCAACCAAGTACTCCAACTTGGTGATGGTCATGCCAAACTTGTACGGGGACATTATGTCCGACTTGGCCTCTGGGTTGATTGGTGGCTTGGGCTTGACCCCAAGTGGTAACATGGGCGACCGCATTTCCATCTTCGAGGCTGTCCACGGGTCTGCCCCAGACATTGCTGGCAAGAACATGGCCAACCCAACAGCTTTGTTGTTGAGTTCTTGCATGATGTTGAGACACATGAGCTTGGACTCCTTTGCCGACACCATTGAATCTGCAGTGTTGAAGACCATTGCTAGTGGCCCGGAAAACAGAACCGGTGACTTGAAGGGAACTGCAACCACCACTTCCTTCACCGAACAAGTCATCAAGAACTTGTGATCTTATAAATAATGGCAATCAGATTGCATATTAACTGATATATTGTAGAAGAAAACCTTTTCTTAAATATTTGACGTACTTTTAGATTTAAAAGAGGTGAGTTAATCCGGATTTTTTCGCTGTAAAAAGAGACTAAAAAAAAATAATAAAATCATCATGAAAAACTCTTCTCCTCCTCCTCCTCCTCCTCTGCCCCACATTGATAAATTGCAAGCGTCTCCACTAATTTTTTAGATTCCAATTTTTTTTTTTCAAAGCTTCTTCTCTTCTTTTCTCTCCTCTTTCAAAAGATGTCTTCAGATTCCAGCTCCAATCAGATGTCTGTGTTCAAGAAAATCACAAAGTTGCCTCCAGACCCGCTTTTCGGGCTCAAAGCAAGAATGGGCTTGGACGCAAGAAAGTTCAAGGTCGACTTGGGGATTGGTGCTTATCGTGACAACAATGGCAAGCCTTGGATTCTTCCATCGGTCAGAGCAGCTGAAAAGAGACTCCAGTCCGACCCGCTGTTCAACCACGAGTATTTGCCTATCAGCGGGAACTCGCAGTTTATTGAAGAATCCTTGAAGGCGCTTTTCCCTAATGAGTCATTGCATGCGACCATCAAGCCCAGAACCGTTTCCTCGCAAACGCTTTCCGGGACAGGTGCCTTGCACTTTGCCGGCACTTTTTTGTCGAGATTCATCAACAAGCCCCAGGAAGACCAGATTATCTACTTGTCCGATCCAAGCTGGGCCAACCATAAGCAGATTTTCGAAACCTTGGGGTTCAAAGTGAAGCAGTATCCGTACTGGAACCCCCACACCAAGACCTTGAAAGTCGACGAGATGGTTAGCACCATCAAAGAAGCTGCCAAAGGCTCGATTTTCCTTTTGCATGCGGTGGCACACAATCCAACAGGGATGGATCCAACAAAAGAGCAATGGAGTTTGATTATCGATGCCCTCAAAACAAGAGAACATTTTCCAATATTTGACATTGCATACCAAGGTTTTGCCTCTGGGTCTCTTGTTGAAGACGCTTATGCTTTGCAATTGGGGGCTTCTGAGTTGAGTGACAAGGTGCCAATGATTGTGTGCCAGTCGTTTGCCAAGAACTTGGGGTTGTACGGTGAAAGAACGGGGGCAATCCATTTGATATTGCCCCAACCAAGTGCAGCAGACGCAGAGTTCAAAGCTGCAATCGATTCCCAGTTCAAGAAAATCAACCGTTCTGAGCTTTCAAACCCGCCTGCTTACGGGTCCAAGATTGCCGCGTTGGTCTTGAGCGATAGGGAACTCAGGGCCCAATGGGAAGCTGATTTGAAAACCATGGCTGGGAGAATATACACAATGAGAGTGAAGTTAAGAGACTTGTTGACGCAAAAGTACAAGACCCCTGGCAACTGGGACCACATTGCCAAGCAGATTGGAATGTTCTCGTACACGGGGTTGTCTGCAAATGAGGTCAAGAGATTGGAAACCGAACATGCTGTTTACATGACTGCCAACGGCAGAGCCTCTGTGGCAGGGTTGAACGAAAACAATGTTGACTACGTTGCAAAGGCCATTGATGAGGTTGTCAGACACTCTCAGGGCACCAAGTTGTGACGAATAATTTATATAGTTGTATAATTATTTATCATAAAAAAAAATATACACATATGAGTATACATACATATTCAAGTGACTTGTGTAAAACAAAGAGCGAACCCCCCCGAACTTTCCAGACTTGACTGTTTATTGATTGACCTCCATACTCTTCTTGCCCTTCTTGGAAGCGATGTTGAAAGAAACTTCTAGAGAAAGGGGGTGTTCATCTGCAAGAGGAAATAACGAGTGGCAACAGGGGGTGCTATCACGTGCCTGCCATACAAATTGCCAGAATCGTGCATGGAAGCTCATCGAACACCATTTTCAAGGCAGGAAAACACATTGAACAAAAATATCTTTTCCCATCAACGAGAAATTTCAGTCTTTTCGAATTTTTTTTTTTTTTTTACTTAAATCGAGTAAACATCAACTTATAAATATTGTTGTGATTTCTCAAATTTCTTAATTCTTTTCTTGCTTCTTCTTCAGTTGAGATTTTTTTTTTTTTCTTTCTCAAATTTCAATAGTTATTAATTCATTCTATATTATTGTTATCCCTTCAAAATGAGTGCTCAAAAATCCGAATCGTATGAGTTCCAGGCTGAGATTACTCAGCTCATGTCTCTTATCATCAACACTGTTTACTCAAACAAGGAGATTTTCTTGAGAGAATTGATTTCCAATGCTTCTGATGCTTTGGACAAGATCAGATACAAGGGTTTGTCTGACCCTGCTGAATTGGAGACTGAGCCAGAGTTGTTTATCAGACTCACCCCATATCCAGAGCAAAAAGTGCTTGAGATTAGAGATTCTGGTGTTGGTATGACCAAGGCTGAATTGGTGAATAACTTGGGTACCATTGCCAAGTCCGGTACCAAGGCTTTTATGGAGGCTCTTTCTGCCGGTGCCGATGTTTCCATGATTGGTCAATTCGGTGTGGGGTTCTACTCTTTGTTCTTGGTGGCTGACCAAGTTCAAGTCATTTCCAAATCCAACGATGATGAACAATACATTTGGGAATCCAATGCTGGTGGTAAATTCACCGTTACTCTTGATGAAGTCAACCCAAGAATTACCAGAGGTACTGTTTTGAGATTGTTTTTGAAAGATGATCAATTGGAATACTTGGAAGAAAAGAGAATAAAGGAGATTGTCAAGAAACACAGTGAATTTGTTGCTTACCCAATTCAATTGGTTGTTACCAAGGAAGTTGAGAAGGAAGTTCCTGAAGAGGAGGAAACTGAAGGTGAAGCTTCTGAGGACAAGTCGGCCAAGTTGGAAGAGGTTGATGAAGATGGTGAAACCAAAAAGAAGGAACCAAAGAAGATTAAGGAAACTGTGAAGGAAGAAGAGGTTCTTAATAAAACCAAGCCATTGTGGTCTAGAAACCCATCTGATGTCACCCAAGATGAATACAATGCTTTTTACAAGTCTATTTCCAATGATTGGGAAGACCCATTGGCGGTTAAGCATTTTTCTGTTGAAGGTCAATTAGAATTCAAAGCCATTTTGTTTGTTCCAAAAAGAGCTCCATTCAACTTGTTTGAAACTTCTAGCAAGAAGAAGTCTTCGATCAACTTGTATGTCCGTCGTGTTTTCATTACTGATGAAGCTGACTTGTTGCCAGAATACTTGAACTTTGTTAAAGGTGTTGTTGATTCTGAAGATTTGCCATTGAACTTGTCCAGAGAAGTTTTGCAACAAAACAAGATTTTGAAAGTTATAAAGAAGAACTTGGTCAAGAAGATTTTGGAAACTTTTAATGAAATTGCTGAAGATGCTGAACAATTTGACAAGTTTTATAGTGCATTTGGCAAGAACATCAAATTGGGTATTCATGAAGATGCCACCAACAGAAATGCTTTGGCTAAATTGTTGAGATTCAAGTCCACCAAATCCAGTGATGAGTTTACTTCATTGTCTGATTATGTCACTAGAATGAAGGAACATCAAAAGAATATTTATTTTATTACTGGTGAATCCATGAAGTCTGTTGAAAAGTCTCCATTTTTGGATGCTTTGAAAGCCAAAGATTTTGAAGTTTTGTTTTTGGTTGATCCAATTGATGAATACGCTGCTACCCAATTGAAGGAATTTGAAGACAAGAAGTTGGTGGACATTACCAAGGACTTTGAATTGGAGGAAAGCGAAGAGGAAAAGGCTTCTAGAGAAGCTGAAGAAAAGGAGTACGAAGGCTTGACCAAGGCTTTGAAGAATGTGTTGGGTGACAAGGTTGAAAAAGTTGTTGTTTCACACAAGTTGATTGATTCACCAGCTGCCATTAGAACTGCACAATTTGGCTGGTCTGCCAACATGGAAAGAATCATGAAGGCACAAGCCTTGAGAGACACTTCAATGTCCAATTACATGGCCTCCAAGAAGATTTTTGAGATTTCACCAAAATCCAGTATCATTAAGGAATTGAAGAAGAAGGTTGAAAAAGATGGTGAAGAAGATAGAACGGTTAAAGATTTGACTGTTTTGTTGTACGACACTGCTTTGTTGACTTCTGGGTTCACTTTGGAGGAGCCAAACTCTTTTGCTACTAGAATCAACAGATTGATTTCTCTTGGGTTGAACATTGACGAGGACGAAGAGGAGGAGGAAAAAGTTGAGGAGATTAACACCAAGGATGATGCCGAAGATGATGCTGTTGCTGAGTCAGCCATGGAAGAGGTTGATTAAGCTTTTTACCATTAATTTTTCTATTAATTTTCTTTTATATATATATATATATATATATAATTAATTATATGTGATGATGATAATAGTGTTTGTAAGCAGACTTCACGTGATGAATGTCTGCAGGGTTGATTGGTGCCAGGCTGGTGGATATGGCCGCACTGGTACGAATGAAAAAGGCAACTCGGTTAAATAGAACAATGTGCTGTGTTCACAGCAGACCGCAGACCATTCATTGTAGGAAGAATTGGACTGATCAAATTGAGGAAGACTTGAGGAAGACTTGAGGATGATTTGAGGATGAAGTTGAAGAAGCGGCAGCCCGCCGGTTGGCGAATTTTTTTTTTCAGTGGAATTTCACCAAACCACGTGAAAAGACCTAAGCGCGCAGGCTGCATGGCGTGCTGCTGGCTGTTATGCACCATCAAAAGTGCTGCTATTTCATCAACACTCAAATGAGATCCCACACTTTTCATCCGATCCAGTCATCCAAGGATGTTCTTTCATCATATCAACATCATTGATATTAGATGGATACATGGTACATGTTACATGCTGCAAAGAGACCACACAATGCTACTAGCTAAAAGAAATGGTGGGAAAAGTTTTCTCTTCGCCTGGGCATGAAGAGTGTGGAAAGACAATCTGAAAATTGAAAATTAATATCGATTTTTTCCTTTTTTAATCAAGTGTACAAGTATATATATAAATACCTGCAGTTGTAACGTCCTAAATTTCCCTTGTTCATCTTTTTTCCCTTTTTTTATTCTTCTTCTTCTTCTTATAATCAATTTTAATTGAATCATCATGACAACGTTTTACAACAAGTTCATCCCACATCTTAGATATGTGGACGACGAGAAGATCACGGTTGACCAGTCCTCGGACTTGTCTGCAGTGGCCACCGCCAACGACGAGGATGACAAATATCTTGAAATCAGAGACGAAGCCAACAGACCGTGGTGGAAGTTCTTTGACGATTACGAATACCGTGTCAACGACAAGGTGAAAGCCCAGCATTCTTGGTGGAAATGGTTCAACGACAGCGACACCCCTGCCGAGAGAAAATTGATCTTGAAGATTGACTTGCTCTTGACGCTTTACTCCTTTGTTGCTTACTGGGGGAAGTACTTGGATCAAACAAACTTGAACAATGCGTACGTTGGCGGGTTGAAAGAAGGCATTGGCATGAAAGGTAACGATTTGGTCAACACCCAGGCCATGTTCAACGTTGGTAACATTGTGTTCCAGATCCCCTTCATGTACGTGTTGTACGCTGCCCCCTTGAACTATGTCTTGCCCGCTTTGGATCTTTGCTGGTCCTTGGTGACCATTGGTGTTGGCAAAGTCAACACCGTTCCCCAGTTGAAAGGCTTGAGATTCTTGGTGGGGGCTTTCGAGGCTCCTTCCTACTTGGCTTACCAGTGGTTGTTTGCGTCCTGGTACACTGCAGACGAGATGGCCAGACGGTCCATGTTTTATTACTTTGGCCAGTACTTGGGGATCTTGACAAGTGGGTTGTTGTCCGGTTCTATCGAAAGACACTTGGAAGGTGTGCACGGCATGGCTGCTTGGAGATGGATCTTCATCATTGATGGATGTGTCACCATTGGGGTGGGTATCATTGGGTTTTTCGTTTTGCCAGGAACCCCAAACAGATGCTACTCTCTTTTCCTAACAGACGACGACATCAGATTGGCAAGAAAGAGAATGCAAAGAAACCAAACCGAGGGTACGACAAAAAGCACCAGAAACGAATACATTCACCAGTTCTTTGACCCAAAGATCTGGAGAAAGATTTTCTCCTCATGGCAAATATACATTTTGTCAATTTGGAATATTTTCTGTTGGTTGAATAACAACGCCAGCAGTGGTTCCTACAACTTGTGGTTGAAGTCGTTGAAGAAAGACGATGGCACCCCAAGATACGGTCCTGGGAAGTTGCAAGATTACACGGCGTTGACTCCAGGGTTGGGGTTGATTTGGTTGTTTTTGACCAGTTGCATTGCCGACATGTTCCACGCGAGATGGCAAGCCATTGCCTTCTCGCAAGTGTTCAACTTTCTCGGCAACGTGTTGTTGGCGGTGTGGCACATCCCCGAGCGCGCCAAGTGGTTTGCCTTCTGCATGCAGTACTTTGGCTGGGCAATGGCGCCTACTCTTTACACATGGCAGGGCGACATTTGCAGAAGAAACGTCAAGGAAAGAACCGTGGTCTTGGTGACCATGAACATCTTGGCCCAGGCGTTCAACGCCTGGACGTCTGTGTTGGTGTGGAAAACCGTTGACTCTCCAAGATTCCTTGTTGGGTTCTCGTTCACCGCAACGTGTGCCTTCTGCTTGACGCTCTGGACGTTTGTGGTGTTGTATTTCTACAAGAAGCAGGAGCGTCAACACGCCAAGGAGAACGGGATCATCTTGATCAACAGCAAGTTGAACGGCGACGACGTGGCCATTCCTAATCACTTGAAATCAGAAGACCACAAGAGTGACAAGAGTGATTCAGACATCAAAGTCGAGACCAACTAGACCGACTCCCCCCTGGATCATTCAATTCAACATATCTTTTACTCATTATTTTTGTTCAACATTTATACAATCCTTTACTTTCTAAACGATCACGCTTACTTAATACAAAAGCTGCTTCCACTTCATGACTTGTAATGCCCTGCCATGCTATCCACTCTGACGGGTAACATCATCTTACCAATAAATAAATAATAGAAATATTTGGTGAGATGCGATCCGATGCCCTTGCAAAAAAAAAAAAAAAAAAAAATATAAAAAATTTTTCACACTGTAAACACTAGCAAAATACTAGCAGCTTTTCCCTTAACAGTGCTACAAAAGAACAAAAAGAAGAATATCAAAATTCATCAGAAAAATAAATAAATAAAAAAAAAAAAAAAAAAAAAAAAATTTAAAAATCAATTTTTTATTTTCCCATCATTTCACCCAGGATAATAGGATCAATCGGTTTAGATTAGAACCAAGTAGACACATCACATCTACTTCGACTGACCTGCATTCTTTATTTACAGGTGTTTTTGTCCTTCCCACCACAGAACTAGACGTGGATCATCAGAAACTCAAAAGTAGATTGATTTCATCATGAGTGCAGAGGAACAACAATTCATCACCAATCTTGAAACAACCTTGAAGCTCACAACTCTTCCGGACACCGCCACCGTCAAGAATGCATCCAAGAAGTTGGCCAACGAGTTCTACTCAAACCCAAACACCTTGCCTGCGTTGTTGCACATCTTGTCCCACCATCAAGAACCCCAAATCAGACAATTGGCAGCCGTCGAGGCTTCCAAGTTGGTCTCCAAGCAATGGGACGCCCTCAGCCCAGACGTCCAGGCCAGCTTGAAGGAAAACTTGTTGAAAACAACCCTCAGCGAATCCAACAAGTTGGTGGCCCACAACTCGGCAAGAGTTATTGTCAACATTTGCGAAATGGGCAATTTGAAACAAGACTGGCCTGACTTGATCAACGTCTTGATCTCCAATATCTCCAGCTCCCAAGAAACCATGGCAAAGCAAACATCCTTGTACACCTTGAACAGCATCATGGAAAGCAGTGCTTATGCCGCTTTTGTCGACCACACTGCGGATTTCATTTCTCTTTTCCAAAACTCCTTGGCCGACAATGACTTGGAAAACAGAGTCTATGCGCTTTTGGGCTTGATCACCCTTGCTTTGAACAATGAAAACTCTTCTGATGCCATTGCCGAACAGTTCAAAAGCTTGTTCAATCCAATGGTTGCGGTCTTGCAAACCGCTATCGAAAAGGATAGCAGTCTAACCAAGGATGTTTTCAATGCCTTCAACGACTTTGTGATATTGGAATACAAATTCTTGGGGGAAAACTTGTATTCTCTCATCAACATTTTTGTTGAAATCGCCACAAATAAAAATTTGGATGAAGAATACAGAGTCATGGGCTTGCAATTCTTGAACAGAGCCATTGAAGTGAAAAAGACAAGAATTAACAGCAAAGGCATGGGCCCCGCCATCTCTTTAGCAGCTCTTCAAATTGCTTGCGATCCAGTTGATGAAGAAGAAGAGTTGGATGAAAATAACGAAGAAAACGAAAATGAGGAAAACACTCCTAGTGCTTTGGCCTTGAGTCTCTTGTACGAATTGGCCAGTGCTTTGCCTCCATCCCAGGTTATCACTCCCGTTTTCAACCAGCTTCAATCTTTGATGGCTGAACAGGACATTTTCAAAGCAAGAGCCGCTTTGTTGAGTATCTCCAGTGTTGCCCAGGGCTCTCCGGATTTTGTTTCCAACCACTTGACAAAATTGATTCCAATCTTGGTTCAAGGTTTGAGAACTTCAAACCCAGTTGTTCAATTGGCAGCTTTGAAAGCCACTAGCGAATTGAGTGGGTACTTGCAAAACGTCTTTGCCGAGCATTACGAAGTTTTCTTGCCATTGTTGATGTCTGTTATCGACTCTGCTACCCATCAAGTCATTTACAAGTATGCTACGTATGCTCTTGATGGGGTTTTGGAATACATGGAACAAGACAAGGTTGTGCCATACACTGAAGGTTTGACCAGCAAGTTGTTTCAAATGTTGTCTGAAGCCAACACATCTACTTTGAAAAGTGCCATTGTTTCTGCTATTGGTTCCGTTGCCTTTGCTGCTGGTAAAGCTTACACTCAGTATTTTGACACTTCGTTGGCTTTATTGGAGCCATTGATCAAGATTCCTGAGAAAATCGATGGCATTGATGAAGCTGATATCGAATTGATTGCTAGCACTTTTGAGAACATTTCCACCATTGGAAGAGCCGTTGGTGCTGCTCCGTTTGCCAAGTTTGCTGAGCCATTGATCAACACTTCCTACACATGCATCAGTTCAGAAAGTTCAAGACTTAGAGAAGCAGGTTTTGCATTCATCAACAACATGGCAAAGGTGTACGGCGAGGACTTTAGTGGGTTCTTGCCCAAGTTGATTCCTGCCATCATTGCTTGTCTTCAACAAGACGAATTGGTTTTTGTCAATGACAATGACAATGAAGACGGTGGTGAGGGCGAGGACGGCGAAGGTGGTGGGGTTGATTTGGACACCAACATCAAGATTGAAACCGGTATCACCATGGAGAAGCAAGTTGCCGCGGCCGCCTTGAGTGAATTGGCGTCCGCCACCAAGAACCACTTCACGCCATACTTGAAGGACGTTTTTGAAACTTTGATGGAGCAAGTTGACTCCATCATCTTTGGCAACTTTTGCATTGAAACGTTGTGGACCATCATCATTGCCTTGTATGAAAACAACGTTGGCGCTGGCAAGTCCTTCCCTGTTGGTGCTGTTGCCAAGAGCTATGTGCCAGATGAGCTTTTGGACATTATTCGTCAAACCAGGGAAAAATCCATTGAGATTTTGAGCACCGAATACGAGATCATCACCGTGCAAGGCATATTGGACTCATTCCACGAAGCCATGACCAAGATTGGGCCGATTGCCCTCATGGACAATGGCGACTCCAGTTCTTTGGAAGCGCTTTGTGTTGAGTTGATGAAGTTGTTCAAGAACGAACACGATTGCCAAACGGTTGACGAAGAAGAGGCGGTTGACGTTGAGGAAAGCGAAACCGACATTGTTCTTTACGAAAGCGTGTGCGAGTGCTTTGCGTCGTTGGCCGAGGTGCTTGGCGACGACTTTAACCGGATCTTCAACTCATTCAAGCCGGTGGTGATCAAGAACTTGACGTCGATTTCCAAAGAAAAGAGAGCTGCCACCATTGGTGCGCTTGCCGACATATGCAAGGGCTTGAAAGAAACCAACCCGCACTCTCAAGAGCTTTTGACGCACTTCATCAACTCGTTGGAAAAAGACCCATACTTGTTTAGCAAGTGCAACGCTGCCTTTGGGGTTGGCATGGCGGTGTTCCACAGCGCCGAGGACTTGAGCTCGGCCTACCCGGCCATCTTGCACTCGTTGTCCGGGTTGTTGAACAAGGCCGAGAAGGAGACTGGCGCTGCCAGCGAGGACGACGAGGAAACCACTGAGATGGTTGACAAGTCGTACGCCAACGCCTGCGGGTGCGTGGCCAGATTGGCCTTGAAGAACCCCGGCGCCGTGCCATTGGACCAGATCATCCCGGTGTTGTTGAACCACTTGCCCTTGGTGGACGAGTTCTCGGAAAACACCCCGGTGTTCAACCTCATTATCCAGTTGTACCAGAGCAGCAACGCCTTGATTGAGCCGTACAACGCCAAGGTCTTGGCCATCTTCAAGCACGCCTTGGAGCAAGACGAGGCCAGAATCAAGTTGGAGGACCAGTCCACCATCGGCAGAGAGCAGGACGCCGACCGGTTGAAGCAGTTCCAAGTGGACGGCTTGAAAGAGAAGGTGGTGGAGTTGGTGAAGTATCTTGAAAGCAAATAATCACTTCCTTATCTATTTATCTCTTATATACTTTTTCCCCCCCCCCCTTTTACCTGTTTACTCCTCTCTTTTTTAATCCAATTCCTCATTTTGTTCACTCCGTCCTAGCTTTTTCCAACCCTTTTTGCATTCCATTGAAACGACTCGAGATATACCCTTTCCTGTACGATGATGCCCTCTTGCTATGCGTACTGCACAGCACCGAGCAGCCGAATTTACCCTTCTTTACCGTTCTTTTTTAATTTTTTTTGTGTTTTTGTTTTTGTTTTCCATTTAACTTCTCCTGCCTTCATCCACCACTCTCGCAATGGACAAGCTCAAGGAGGTATGTCTTCAACTAAAGTCGCTGAAAGAAGAGACGGGGAAAGGCAGGCCCCCCCACCTATTGCTCTTGAATTTTTAGTGGCAGATCTTTTTTTTTTTTTATTTTTTATTTTTCCCACTAAAATCTCTAACACCTATTTTTCAGAAAATCAATCACTTGAAGGAGGAGGCTGAAAAATGGCAAGAAAAAGCCGAGGAGCACAGCAGCACCGTCAAGGACTTGGAGCAGTCGCATCTCGACAAGGACAACCAGATCAAGGCGTTGACGGTGAAGAACCAGACCCTTGAGGACGAAGTCGAGAAGCTCGAGGCCCAATTGTCCGAGTTGAAAGCCAGCGCCGAAGAAAGCACCAATTTGCAAACCCACAACAAAAACTTCACCGAGAAAAACCAATTGTTGGAGGACCAACTTGACGATTCCGACAAGCAGTTGAGGGAAACCAGGGAGAAGTTGAGGGAAATGGACGTCAAGGCCGAGCAGTTGCAAAAGAAAGTGGAAAGCTTGGAAGCTGAGAGGGACAAGTTGGAAAACAACTACACAGAACTTGATGAAAAATACCGCGCTTCCAAGGACGAATTGGAGGAAATCACTGCTCAGTTGGATTCGCTCTAAACTACACATAAATAAATATCACAAGAAACCCAATTCAATTGTAATTAGATAATTCTCTTGAGTGCCTCAATGTTCTCAGAGTAGAACTGCGATTTTGCATAAACAACAAAGTATGGGGTGGCAGTGTTGCCCTCGCTGCAATCCATCACCTCCTCCAAACTCACTTCCGTGACAATCTCGTCATTGTACTTTCGGTACAAGTTTCTCTTGGGATCCTTGATATAGATCCAGTAATGGCCATAGCTTGCTTGTCCTCGATGAATAAAAATTGCAAAAAGATCATATCCCAACTTTTGATACATTGGATCATTGAACTGATTTGAAATCTTCCCTTCCAATTCTTCAATCGATGCCTTCAATGTTGTCAAGTCATTTTCCACCAATGCAAGCTGTTTGCTAATCACATCAATCGTCTCTGGCTTGATCGAGAACCCATTTTGCAACAAACTTTCACTTTCAAGATACTTCTTTGTTGCCGCCAAAGTGTCCCTAACCGTCATGTTGTTGGCTCGCTTTTCAGAGAGTAACCCAAATCGGTTTTTCATCCTCTTCAACTGTTGTTTATTCTTCAGCTGCTCCTTCTTTCGGGCAAGGAAATCAAGTGAGTCATTGTCCATGTATCTATCCATGTAGATTTTTTCGTGAAGTGGTAGTGGCTGAATATTTTTCACGGCAATTCCCCTTGCAATATCATATTGTACCCTTTGGATGTGAATGTGAAGAACATCTGGCAAGTTAGAAATAACCAAAGATCTTTTCGTCTTTTGGTTTCCTTCCAAAGTCAAGTCATCCTCCTGGAAGGTCTCATCGAGCGCATCATAGATATCCCGAGGATTATCCGTAACATTCACAAACAAATTCAAAAACCTTTCGTATTTTATCCTCACATTCGTAGGATCATTGTATGGCATCAAGATTTGCTTGGTTTTCCCATAAAACAATTTCTTGATCTCATCAATTTGTTCATTATCTTCTTCAAGACCAGTTGGATTTAATGAGGCCTCAAGCTGAAATAACACATTCTCAATACATTCAGTCACGTCTTGCTGTCTTCCAACTTCTAATGCGTTAACAAGTTGGTCAAAACTGATCTTAGCGACTGCTGCCTCATTTTGAGCTCTTCCAGGTGGGGGGTGATGATGACCTTCTGAGCCATTCAAGTTGGGTTTTTCCTCAACTTGCTCTTTGTGTACCACCGTGCTAGGCTCTTCACCATCACGTTGGCCATCATTGATCATTGTTTCATCACCCTTGTCTTTTGAATCTATAATCATTTCAACTTCACCACTTTCACCTTCTTCACTCTTGAGCTTTGCTTCATTGCCCTGTTCTACATCCTCCATTGCGGCTTCATCGTTTTGGTTATGATCTGCGTCCTTGCTGTTCGCCTCTTCAAACTCAACTTTTTGTTCAATAGGGCTGAACGCCAAATAAGCCAACTCTTGTGTAGGTACGATATCCCTGGTTTTTGCGTGAATCATGTTATTGAATAAATCACGCAATTGGTAAGTGAATTGGTACGATCTTTCAACCTCGTTGGTACTCAACTCTCTACCTCCAACCCTCCTATTCTTAAAAACTTCGCTGTTGACGATTTCTTCCATATATGATTCAGGGAACGTCTTTTGAAAATCTAAAACACTATCCCTCAATGGTTTGATCACAAAGAAAAACTGTAGCAAGGAGTTCAAGTAACATGTGTTCCCAATATTATTCAATCCCGTTGGCCAACTTTCAACAGGAACAGCATCGCGAGGTATTGCTCCATTTTCCAAATAGTAGTTGACTATAGCTGAGCGTCTATATTCATTAATAAGTCTCAAGTATAGTCTCAATACTTCAAACTGCTCCAAATTGTGAGTGTTTCTCGAATCATCAACAGAATGCATCACGGAAATCTCCTCGATTAACTTGTTCTGTTCTTCGAACTGGTGTTCCATAATATTCAAAAGTTGAAAGTCACTACATTTCTCCTCCGCTTGCACAAAAGAGTAAAGTTCACTTGTTGATAAATATTCCTGGGGAAGCAAATGCTCAAACACTCCAGGAAAATTATTCTCAACGTAGTTCAACAACACGTGTGACCTTCTGTACAACGCAATAGAAATCATCGCCGATTTCCATTCGTCACTTGCATAGTCCCCGGCTTCTTCCTTTCTGAACTCGTAGGCTATGATAACAGTTGCGTCATCGACAGCTTCATTAAGATCCAAAGATTCATATGCGCGATGAAGTGTTAGCAACTGAGCCTTGAGAAAATTCTGTATTTTTGCTGAATTTTTGAAGATCGCTACCTGCTTCAATGCATTCTTCAACTCAGGCAAAGCAGAAGAATCTGCAATGACTTGAAGCTTATATGCTTCAATTACATCTAGGTCATTCAGATCGTTGTAAAACTTTAGTACCTCTGATTTCAGATAGACTTCACTTGGAGGCTGAATTCCTAATTTGTGGAATTGTTTGGCAATATCGTTGAAGCCAAGAACATTCTTGCTCAACTCTGTTGCCATCAAAGTTCTAAGTTCGGTATTGTTGGTACTCCCACGGAAGAGTTCCTCGACACTAATGATGTCTTGAAAATAAATGGGACGATTAACATCATCAATTTTTGAAAGAATATTGTAATTCTGAACAATGCATGTTGGGTCGTAAAACGATGTGATACTCAAATCGATGAGGTCTTCACGAATAAAACAAAGCGAAAAAACACTGGGTTCACCGAGTTTGGTTTCGTAATCAATTGAAAGAGTTTTATCAAACTCGTTGAGTATTTTGTAAACAACAGGAATGGTATCTGCTGTACTAAACGCTTTAAAGTCTGAGCTGTTATTGAGTTTTGATGCCATCAATCCATGAAATAAACACTCATTTGTGAACCTTCTGATCAAGCCTTTGATTATCGAGCGGTGAGGACCAAAGCGACAATCCAATGGAATGAAAGCATCTGATCCATTTTGATCGATTTCATTGAAGTGAAGCTCTTTCAAAAGAAACTGCAAAGGCACCTCATGATCGATCACTTTGTTTGATTTTAAGATTGATTTGCCTTGGCCGTTCAAATAATTCTCTAAAACTCGATAAAGGCTTTTGAAGCATTGTGACTGGGAAGGAATTTTAGTTTCGCCCTCATTCAAACTCTTGATCGCCTCATCTTCGAATGAAGCCAAACCTTTTGTGGAAAATGGAGACTCGATAATTTCCACTCGAAATAGAGTTTGAGTCTCGTAGCTGATATAGGTTGCATGATCGACAATTTTCGGTAATGACTTTTTCAAAGCTTCTAATTCAAAGTCATCAGCTTTTTCAATATCTGTGATGACGGAGTTGGAGTCCACGGTATACAAATCCTTGATGTCTTTTTCATTCAACCTTTCTCTAGAAATATCAAAAAAATGGTATTTCGGGAACAACTTCTCATGCTTCGAATTGTTTAATGGTTTCTTGATTTTGATCACCAAGTGATAGATCTTATGCTCAGAAGCGTGGCGCACATCATAATCTGAGTTAATCAACAAGCAGTACAAAACATGAAGTTCTGAAGTTTTGTCCTCGAACTTTCTGTAAAAAGAGTTTCCTTCGCCTCCTTCGTGCAAAACCTCTATATGGTATTTTGGTGATCTTCCATTCTTTGCAATTCTTTGAGAGTAATCGATGGTCCTAGAATTCAATAAGCTGATGGGGCTCTTCTCATCAAACAAAAATTCCAAATCGAATCTGATATCTTCGAGAATCCGATTCGATGTTTTGTATATATGAATTTTGGTTGGATCAGGATGGTACTCCTGTTGATAAGCCTTGTCATTCACTTCACTGTCTGCCAAGCTTTTTCTTCCAGCATCATTGTAATCAGGTGCGAGAGTCTCAGCCTTTTCAAGTTCAGACTTTTCATAAAGTGCTCCTTGATGGTGCCCGTTTATATTATTATTTATTAACCTTGGCCCCACTGGTGCTATGGCAAGATCCAGAGGATTCCCGGTGGCACCAGCAGGAGCAGCCAAGTCTATTTGCTTATTCGCATTTGTGTGTGCATTCTCAGTCATTTGAATGTCGCCGGACTCGTGTACTGGATTGTAAGCAGTATCATTTGCTCCCATCTGAGTATCTTGATCGTCAAGTTGCACATCTCTATTTGTGTCACCGCCTGAAGATGCTTTGTGTGAAAACAGTTTATTTGACTTATGCATCTTGCTTTAATACTCTTCAATGGGAGAGAAATAACAAGCAGAGATTCAATAGAATTGGGAGCACCACAGATAACAACAACGTAATAGTTGAAAGGCCAATGTTTGAGATTTTATATTTCTCAAATGTAGAAGATATACAAGTATTTGGTAGCGGCGGTTAGCTTGACACTTCATCAGGTAGATTTTGTGCTTGAGGTATAAAAAAGCGCTTTAGCGCGGGTGTCTGGGTTTCAGCCTCGCAGTTCGAAGCCAAGTGGATGAAATGATGGATCTGTAACACTTGACGCAACTCCACAACGTAACTTCTGTCTTGATATTAAGAAATCGATAGTGCTGTCTATAGACACTATCCCAGGCTTTTCGTTACTGCGTTATGCTGAGAAATAAAAATGGATGAACAGATAAAGGTTCACAAATTTAGTTCACTACGCATCTGTGTTTACGATCGCTTCAAGTGATATTGAAGTATTCGCACATCGATCAATAGGCAATCCTGTATGTTTGATTGATTTTGTTGAAATCCTTGTAAAATGATGAAGCTAAAAGCGGCGAATTGATCAATGAAGCTCTCTCGAAGTTGCTTCTCGCTATCCCCAAGTACACGTTCTCTAGCTAATATATTGGAGCCAAAAGATATGGACGAAAGGGAGCCAGAAATTGGCAGACCTTGAAACGATCATTAAAGAATAGTGTAACATCTATTGAAGCCGATTCAGTACATAGTTCGCTGACGTGCTCTCCTCGCTTCACTGTTCAAGCTGTAAAGCTCTTCTTTAATTGAGATATGTAGAGAGTTATGAGCACTGCTGCTGATAAAGTTGAGGAAAGAAAAATTAACATCTCCGTAAGAAAGAAAGAATGAGAAGTCGGTCGTCCCCATAAACCCTTTCAATTCTTGTTTATCACTCTGCCTTTTACAATAAAGATTCAACCTTAATCATGAGCGATCCTTCCAATTTCTTATCAGACATAAAAGGCGAACTTGTCATTGTGAAATTGTACTCGGATATCGAATACAAAGGAGTATTGCAGTCCATTGATAGCTTCATGAATATTGTTTTGCACCAGTCGTCTGAATATGTCAACAACAAGTTAACACACAAGTATAATGATATGTTTATCAGAGGAAATAACGGTAAGTACCGATATTCACTAGCCAAAGCTGAGACCAATTCAACTAACTTTTTCTTTAGTGCTATACATCAGCGCAGCTTGACATCCTTTACAGCCCTGCGAGAGAGGTTATGATATGAAATAAAAAGTAGAAATGTGAATTTTGCATGCCTTGTAAGCTAATACTGTAACAGTTTTTAGGCTTTCCATTCTGATATAGGAGTGTAGCTTTCCTTTTCAATATGCTTGATGACAACCCTATTTTTGAAATAAGTTTTTTTCCAATTCGAAATCTCTAATGTGGTGAAAGGACCGTACACTTTATCTTTGCCTATCCATTTGAATTCCCAAACTTTCCCATCTGTCGTTTCTTCCTTTAAGTCCACATCCATATGCTTCCTTTTCAAACGCTTGTATTCTTGGCCAGTTTTCTGCTTGTATAGCCTTTGAATTTCTTCTCTGCTCATGCTGTAGATTTGTTCTGCTCTGCGATCTTCCAGGCTTTCAGCGTAACTCAACCACTCGGTGATTTTAGTGATTCTCTGAGACAATGCACTTGACCTCGACCTTTCATCATCACTAAGGACAAGAGCTTCCTTGACTTTTTTGCCAGATTTGGCATGCCCTTTCCTCTGCTTCGATATAATATTCTTTGATTCTCTATGCAACCTTTGTAGAAGCTCCTGCGGTGATTCTGTGAGGTGAAGCTCTTCAATGAGACCTCCAAATATATTGTTCAACGAAAGTTTTGCTTTAGTGGACTCTTTCTCGTGAATCTCTCTTTCAAGCTTCTCTTTCGCCACTCTTGCTTTCTCAAAATCTTCTTTCTTCATGCCTTGCAACCAAGAATCTTGGTTCTCATCATCACTCTTGCTTTCATATCTGATAAAGTTCTCATTTTCATCAAACCTTCCCTCCTTGAGTTCTTCCTTGAGTCCAAATGAGGTGAATTTGATCTCACCAGGTCCATCTTGCCTTTCTTCGTTTCCGTCCTCATCCTCGTCACTATCGATGAACTTCTTCGTTTCATCAAACCTCTTATCCTTCATTAACATTGGAGTCTCTTCATACTGTTGTTCATTCCTTTCCTCTCCATCCTTCAACTTTTTCTCGAATTCATTGATATCTAGTAATTTGACAACATCACTTTGATCGTCCGAGTTTTCCACATCATTGTCCGGAGACGCCACTTCTTTAGAATTGACGCCTGGCTTGTCAATGCGCTCCCCATTCTTTTCATCTTCCAGAACTGCAAACATGTCAACATCTTCTTCCTCCTGCCGATTGCCATTTCCAAATTCTTCTTCCTTTTCTTCGTCTGAAGAGTCCAAAGCATCACCGTTTGCTATCAAGGGCATATTTCTCTTTTTAATCTTTCTTCTGAAACCTTCATCATGAAGGAGGAATTCGTCTGTTTCATCATCCTCTTCCTCATCCTTGTCTGAAGCTCTTTTTATTTGCAAGGGGTTCGAGCCACTCAAGTTCAACGACATTTCCTGGTATGAAGTTAAATAGTTGGTGCATTTTTTATAATTTCGCGAATGAGATTGAGAAGCCTTTTTTTCTCTGGCCTACAACAGTTTTTCTCATCTATTTGATCTTGGTGCTCCACTTGTTCACATACGAGCTCAAGATAATGAGTGTTCTCGTTGAAACTACTGCTGGAATCTTTACCATTTACCTATTTACGGAGTTGTATCCCAAGGAATGCGAGAATTTTTTGAGATTATGTGAATTGCAATACTATAAGTATGCATTATTTACCAATGTGAGGAAAGATCAATCAATAGAAGTTTCTGATCCAATGTACCCTTTGTCGAAAGAAGGAAGCTCAATATGGGGGTTCTTACGGGAAGACTCACAACTAGACTATGATTTCTGCACCAAAAAATGTGTCAACATGAAGCAGCGATTCTTCAATCCAACGCTTGCCCAAGATACCACTGTTCACAAACCAAAGATGAAAGTGGGTTCACTATCTTATATCCTATCGGCTGATTCTACTATAGGTTCACGTTTCATAATCCATTTGAATGATGACGACTCTTCTGATGACCCTATATTCGGTGAAGTCATTGATGGATTTGCAACTCTCAATATTATAAATGAAGCAATTTTGGATGATAATCATACGCCTGTGGAGGATATCAGGATCAAAAAAACGATGATAATAGCAGATTTCAGTAAAAATAATTACAGCTATGAAGTGGCACTTAAGGAATCAGATATGTCATTTCCCCAAGCTCTCGTGGATTTTGTCAGATTGCCGATGACTGAACGTGAAACAAACATCAATATGGATGATTTTAGGGATGACGAGGCTAGGTCCCAGGCATTAACTCTTGAGATTATAGGTGACTTGCCAAGTGCAAACGTGAAGCCACCTGAAACTAGTTTGTTCATCTGCAAGCTTAACCCAATAACTCAGGTTGAAGATTTACAATTGATATTCCTGAAGTTTGGGAAGATAACCTCGTGCAATATAGTTACAGATCAAGCTACCGGTAAATCATTACAATATGGCTTTATTGATTTTGAGTCAAAGGAAAGTTGTGAATTGGCATACTTCAAAATGGACGGTGTCATAATTGACGATAGGAAGATTCATGTTGATTTCAGTCAAAGTTTATGGAAACTCCGAAAGAAGCAGAGTTCATCAAACAAAAGGAAAGACAGAAATACTTACAGTACCTCGAAACGACACAAGCAGTATTAAAACATTTTTTGCTTTGCATTTATCTGTTAAAGTCCAGCTTTCGCTAAGTTATCTGCTATATTCAAATAGAATTCTACTGCATTGAAGCTGGTTTTTCTGGCAGTCCAAGGACTGTTCCAATTTATCAAGTTCAAATGGTCAGCATTATTAATTGTTCCCATATATTTGCCCCATCGTGCGGATTCTACCGTTATCAATCCGTCATTATCTAAGCCAGTGGTGTCCTTTATTATTTTCCAGGTAAATCTATAAACATCTGTCCAACCTGGTTTGAACTTTGCACCATAACTGAAATATTGCACTTTGGGATTATCTGCAACAATTTTATTGAATTTTCTCATCTCAAATGTTGTCAATTGGTAAATACTCCGAGGAATAGGAAAAGCCATGGTAGGTGCCAACAGTTTCGATTGAAGATCGTCGTTAAACACCATCTGTAGATTATTAGGAAACGTATTTACAACATAATCCGCGATTTCGCTACCTTTGTGTGGTGTAGAAATAGTTGTTAGACTCACAACCTCATAATTCTTCAAGTTGTCGTTGATTTCAGATATCAAATATCTGCAGTCTAGCCCTCCCATTGAATGAGCAATCAAATTGACTTTGAGCTTTTCACCCTTGTTGTGCTTGTCTTTGGTTTTCTCTAGTTTATTCTTCAAATATGGATCCTCATCAAATGCTTTTAATTGTTTATTGATGAACTCGTTCAACTTGTTGGCCCTCACATCGATGGTACTCAATGGAGGGACTTTGGCTATGAACACGACCGAGCCATTTTTAATCAATGCTTGTTGGATGCCATTCCAATAATTTATTGCAAACTCTCCCGCAACACTGGCAGGTCCGACATTATTTTTACTTTTATTCTCTTCAACCTTTGAGACGAACAACGACTTGATTCGACTGAACGATGGAAGCACAAGTAGCTTGTCAAATCCACATAAGCCATGGCATAATATTATCGGATACTTTGGAGGCTTTTTGTCAGATCTAATCCTAACTTCATCTATCAATTGTGTTTCTTGTTTATTTACCTCGGTGATCACACCTTCGTCCGTTGCAGAAAAAGAGACTCTTTGCTTTAATTGAGAAGCATTTGAGTATAAAACATTCAACAACTTAAACTGAATCAAATTTATAAGCATCTCCACCTTTCTGAAATCGCTACACCACTCTGCTGTTTCCAGCCCATCACTTGAAGGAAATGTGACTTTTTTTTTTCAGTCAAATTTGGTGCAAGCAAGGAAGGATGCCATGATTTTCTTAGCATAGGAAGAAGCAACCTGTCATGCCGCTTAAAGCTCCAACCACCTTTAACTTTCAAGAACACTGCACATCAAACTTACAGCTCTTATAGAGAATGTTAAACATTAGCGCTCATTCCCGATGTAATCACTTGAGTTTAAGAATACATTTTATATATTATACACGGCTATCACGACAGTTATTATGACAGTTACTGACATTTCTCCACCAGTAGTGTCTTGATTTTGGCAAATCAACTGTCACCGAAAATCCTGTTTGCTTTCCAACATGGATGTTGACCTGGATGCAGTCTTCAAAGATTTGATCGCTTGGCAAAGAGCACTACCAACCGAATCTCAACTGTGATGCAGTGAAAACAGGTGGTTTCCAAATCAACTTTCTTGGATCCAAATAATGTTTGTTTTTCTTCTTTAGCTTGTTGTAGTGCTTTACCAGTTCATCGGTCAAAACGATTATATGCTGACCTTTGTAATATCTCAACATGCTGAAGTTTTGTAGCGTGTGCAAAATGTCCGTCGTGGTCATCGCTGTCAAAGAGCTAATTTCATCAATAGTGATATTTTTCTCTTGCCGCTCTATCAACAAGGTAATGATAACATCATACCAATAGGATCTGTATGATAATAAACCCAAATCACTCAATGGTTTTTCCGGAGAGCCAACTTTGTTTTCCACTTTGGACAACTCATAAGAAAATTGTATCAATAACTTCCCAAACCCATTCCGCTGATAGCATGGCAAAGTCAAAATACAAGCAACATTGTATCCTTCCAAACACTCCTTCTCTTTTGAGAAATATCCCACAAAATGCTGCCCTCTTTCATCTCTGTAAGTCATAACATAAAACAAGAACGGATCAACATCATAGTAAACAGTTTTATGATCTAAAAACAACTTCGTCAACAAACATAGATTTCGGCACCATGTTCGCTGCTTCTTACCATCTATTTCAAAAAATGACACCTTAGAATCTCTGTATATTTCATTTCCAGGTGGAGCTCTCATAGTGCTTTTTTTCCTGAATCTTTCAAGCTGTTTCTTCGATCCAAAATATTGCAATGAAAAATCACACACATAAATGTCTTCGCACTCTGTCAACTCAATAGGATAGGGAGAAAAGTACCAAGGTTCCATCACATGTTCTCCGACGGTTATTCTTGAAAGATTACGAATATTGGCAATCTCTGAACTGTTTTGAATCATTGACCCACTGGTTCTCAACTTCTTTATTTGGTCTTCCCTGTTGATGTCCTCATTCTTCTTCAAGCCTTGCACATCCAAGTCATCCAAATCCATAACATCACCGTTTGTTGAAGGTGGCGGCACACTCGCTGGCTCTGACCCCTCCCTCTTTCTCTTTCTCTTGTAATTTTTCTTTTGTTTCCCATTTTCCTCCGATGGGTCTTCCAACTTTGGCCAAATAACACCTTTCGACAAATCTATTCTGTCTGGCGTCACCCACTCATCCAATCTCTTATTGTAGTTTTTGAAATGAACATAAAATTGCTGCTTCTTGGCTATGATCTGCTTGGAAAGAATCTCGGCTTCAATGTGTCTCTTTTCTTTGTTTTCGAAAACATATACTTTGCATCCCACCAACAAATCGTCCTCGCTCTTGACAGTTGAACTTCCCTCTTTTCCATCGCCTTCCATCATTATTTTGATTACCTCTGTAGGTACAGCACCATTAGTTACAATATCTGAAGTGCTCATCGTGTTGCACTCTGTCTATGTCTCAGCACTTTTTGTGGGTTGCTTGTTTGTAATTACTATTTAGACCATAAAAAATTTAAAGAAAAAGTGAAAACAAAAGTTGCCACTTTTTCTGTTGAGGACCTCACTACAATTTCATTGATGAGATAGTTGATTTCTAATCTTAGATCATTAACGAATATGCCTACGTATACCACGCCTATCAGAAGAATATTGACCGATGACGACTTAGAGAAATGGAAGGTTTCTGATACGTACAACTCTCTCTGCTCTTTTGTGGAGCAGTTATCCCAGGCTGTCAAGGGAAAAGACAATGACTACAAAGACTACAAAATCTCCAAATCGATTGAGGAAATACTTTCAATTTTGGATTATGTTCTGGCAAAAGCTGAGAAACATCCTGTTATCAAAGACAAGGACACTTCACGGTTCGGCAAGGTTGAGTTCAGAGATTTTTACGATGATATTTGCAAGACAAGCAAAGAAGAGATGAGTAAGATTACTGGTTTAGAAATGTCAGATGATCCCACGAACGATCCTAGAACCGAATTATGCGTCTATTTCAATGAATCCTGGGGAAACAGAACCAGAATAGATTACGGATCAGGTCATGAAATGAATTTCATGGCATTTTTACTATGCTTAGTCAAGTTGGGTGTATTAGAACTTGATGCTGATAACTCCATCGCAATTGTTTTGAAAGTGTTCATCAAATATCTTTCTGTCATGAGACTTTTACAGCAGCAGTACTGGCTAGAGCCTGCTGGGTCTCATGGCGTATGGGGTCTTGATGATTATCATTTCCTTCCATTTTTGTTTGGAGCATCTCAACTTGCAACACACCCCCACTTAAAACCAAAATCCATTCATAACAGCGAATATGTGGAGCACTTCAAGGACAAATACATTTACTTCCATTGTATCTGGTTCATCAACAAGGTCAAAACATCTGGCTCCTTAAGATGGCATAGTCCAATGTTAGACGATATCAGTGGTGCCAAGAGTTGGCAAAAGATTGCAGATGGTATGATAAAGATGTACAAAGCTGAGGTGTTAAACAAGTTACCTATTGTTCAGCATTTCTTCTTTGGAGAGATTCTCAAGGCACCCGAGAACATATCCCCGCCTCCAATAAGGTCAAATCATTTTCATTCTGATGATTGTGCGGAAATTGATCCAGACAGCGATGATGGTTTGCCTGTCCATCAGCATACCTGGGGTGATTGCTGTGGG
The DNA here is from genome assembly GCA_002895615.1 of Saccharomycopsis sp. UWO(PS) 91-127.1. NCBI lineage: Eukaryota > Fungi > Ascomycota > Saccharomycetes > Ascoideales > Saccharomycopsidaceae > Saccharomycopsis > Saccharomycopsis sp. UWO(PS) 91-127.1. The sequence goes on from JNNM01000006.1 coordinate 937,579, forward strand.
ATCAAGATACCCAGTGCAATTGCAGCTCATGAAATGGAGTCCTTCAAAGGCACAAGGCCAATCCCCTTCGATTAATATCTTGTTCTGTCTGGAAACTTTGACTCTAGTGTATATTATATTATCATGGCAATTGAATATAATTTTTGGAAGCATGCACCAACCTCATGTTTTTCTTTTGTGTTCGTTTATTTTATTTCATAGATATTTTTGATGTAGTAAAATAGGAATTTGAGAATTAAGAGAACACAATAATCATAAATATCAAGTCAACAACATGCTGAACAATGAAATAAAATCAATTGAAACTATTTCAGTTAAGAATGAGGCAACATCTGAAATTGCTAGTGCTCCAGACGAATCCCACTCAACAACATCTCTTGATATCGAAGTTGAGCAGAAACAAATACTTTCTGCACAGTTAGCGGAAGGAAGAGAAACCTCACCCAACATGGATTCACAACCTATCTCGGAGAGTACAAAAGTCGAACACGCAGAAAGTCGAGATACTGCTTCACCTGTTCCTCCTCAGCGCCTTGTGAACAATGATGCGAAATCAAATAAATCTGATGAAACTGCACCAAAGGTTCCCGACATACCTTCCAATGTGAAATTCAGTCAAGTGATAGGTGGAGCACCATTCAGACAGTGGTTGAATGAGGAAATAACACCTTCCTTGTTGGAAGGCATGAAACTTCTAGCGAAAGAGAAGCCTCTGGAGCCCCTAAAATGTCTTGGTGAGTTTCTACTTCTGGAGCACCAAAGGAAGAATAATTCATCTTCATCTTAATAGGGCTATTTATCATACAAGCTTACAAAAAATACCACTGAAATTCATACTCATTTAGGTGATTTACTAGTACGTTATAATCAGAGCAAGGCCGAAGCTTCGAGTTCAGACTTGCAACTATTACAATATGCTATCAACTCGGAAGCCCCAGGTAATATGGAGTCAATATCAATTTCACTTTCATTTGATATCTCACCAGCTTCCTTCTTGGCTCCCAAAACTCTCATCACTATTTCATCTCTGACAAAAACACAACGATTGTTTTCATTGAGTAACCAGTTTTTCCATTCTCCAATAGCAATCTCTTTTTCAATTTTCTCAAGTATTTTCAAATCTATCAACAACTCATTTCTTTTAATACCAATTTCTTGCAAAGTGTTCAAGAGTTTCTGGGCAGTGTGCAAAGTCGCCCTGTCTCCATACTGTCTTCTCAAAAAATTCCTTTCCAATGAGCTCTTTTCGTAGTTCAAAATGAATGAATTATTTTGAAATTCCTTGAAACACTTGGAGTGAGACCCTGAAGGCGCAGGAATCAAATCCTTTCCTTCTTTGATCATGTCTTCAATGTCTTTCAAGTAAATGGCTCTCTGCATCAATCCCCCGTTGTGTGAAGCATAACTATATCCTCCCATTTCCCCATTTGTATTATGATTAATGTTATGATTGTTGATAATATTGTTAGTGGCCAACTTTGTGTAATCATTTATCATTTTCTCTGTTCTTTTAGTCATCCAGAAAGCATGCGAGGCCTTACCAGTCAACCAAATATTCACAAAACCAGACAAGCAGAGTAAGAAAATCAAGAACTTGTTCATGCTCAAAGAAGAAAAGAATCTTTCGACAGAAGTCCAAAAGAACGAAACAAATACAATCATAAGATTGATCAACCTAATCGCGGTACTTTTCAAAAAAAGCTTTGAAAAGAGCAAAAGGCCAAACTTGAGAGTCTGCTCGTCCTCCGTATCGTAATCTTTGCCTTCATCTTCATTGTTGGCTTCTGGACCTTGAGTGAGTTTAGTTCCCAATTGCCCATAGAGTTTGATAGCTTTATTGACCTTCCCGTAAGCACCAATATTTGAAACGTATTCTTGAATTCTGCTGATCATTTTCTTGACTTCGTCTTTGAAAATTGAACTGTAAATATTCGACACCAAGATATTCGTTGGGGATCTTTTCGAGAACTCAAGTTTGGAATAAATCATCAATGTACAATTGTCGGAATCAATTTTGTTGATTATGATTCTACCCTTGATTTTGAACGGAGCACCTAACGGCAACTGCAAAGAACTCCTCTCAGTCAAAATGTTGTAGTACTGATTATCAATCAAATCATTTATGGTGTGCACCTCACTCATCTGACCTAATACAATGCCATTGTAGTTCAAATCAATAAGCCGCTTGTCGTTTAGTAAAGCATTTTTACTATTCGTTGATAACTTGAATAGCACTTTTCTTTGTAGTTTGTTATTTGATTTGGTTATCTTCCATGGTAATTGTGTGTATCCATCACTATTTCCGTCAATGATCATGGTGAATACCTCCTTGAAGATGATTGAGTTATCACCAAATAAAACATGGAAGAGTGCTTTTGCAGGCAAGTTGACATCAATGTTACAAAGCAACTTATCATATTCGTTGAAATAATCCAATTTGAAGCTTTTGGTTGCATTCTTCATGCTGTATAAAGAAGGGACTTCTGCTTCTGCAGGATGTTTTGACTGATCAGCTAGAACAGGTGGTGCAGAATTCGCCGAGACTTCATTTTTAACAATACCTTTATTATCCACCTTATGTGTTGCTAACTTAAACAAAGGCGCCTCTGAAGCACCTTTCTCAGGGTTGTGGATAGAAGCAATACCATGTTGTTGGTGACTTATCAAATCATCTCCTTTATCCACACCATTTTTTTTGTTTTCTTCGATAAGGCAAATCGCCTTAACCAAGCCTTTGAAATCCAAAGGATGCACGGAAGTCTTGTTATTGATCAATAGTTCAAGTTCCTCTGCAATCAACTTTGCGTCGTCTAGGAAGATTTTTGCTCTGATATTTAAACCATCAACAGCATAAACTTTCAAAATTTCCCAATTTTTCTTCGGGTGTGTTTCAACACTTATCAAATCGTTCAAATCCTTCACCAACAAAGACACAAACCCCATGCTGTTCATGTAAAAGTAAATGTTATCCATCGTGACAAAACATCTCCCTGATAACTCTTGCTTCAGATTGGGAGACCATATACAACTAAAGGATAACAAGCACCTTTCGTCACTCTGTAAAGTAGTTTCGAAGATAGCTCTCATTTGAATATCAAAATTGATCATACGCTTTGGATAGAATGAGGGATAAATCGAGGCAGAACCTTTTTCTGGGTTTTCCACACTCTTCTGGGATATCAATAGTTTCTGATTAAAGTAATCCTTATTTGATTTTGTTCTCGCTTCTGGGCTCACGAGATAATACATGCCCCAATTGACAGTTCCCCAAATATTGGCGTTAACGGCAGTTGGAATCGAGGTTGCAGAAACAAAAGCATTTGAAATGATTGCCGCTTTGGTGAGTCTGGTTGAGATTGGAGTATTCAATATAGGTTCTTCGAAAACTCCAAATTTTCCGAATTGTAAGTCGCCACTGCTATTCTCTGGAGCAAAGTTGTTGAAATCTGGGTTAACCGATTTGTTGAAGGCGTTCATCAAGGTAGACAAGTTGTTGGAAGTGATGACATTGCCGCTGCTTGGATCATCGCCGTACTTTGAATTTTCAATTTTCCCGCTCGTCAACTCAAAATCACTCGAAGTTGTGGCTGTTGAGGCAAAATCACTCAATAATGGAGGATGTCTGGCGAAAGAGGATGATTCTTTCTGCTTTTTGTCAATCTGTTCCAATGATCTTTTCTTTTCAGTGGCAAACACCTTCAACCAGTATTTCAACTCACTCATTGTTTCTGCTTGAAACACAAGTGCGGTGTCAATTGTTTTCACCTCGAAGCAAAATCTTCTATCTTCGTTTGGTGCGTATTTGACATTGCATAACAAAACTCCGATTTTGTCACTCTCCTGAACAAATGTCTTTGATGGAGATAGATTCAATAAACCAAACATACCATTTTTGACAAACGCCCATCTTCGAACCCAGATTTGTCTTGCTGGTTTTCCAACTGTAGTCTTCATAAATAGCCAGCCATGTTTTTCGTAAACAGGATCCTTAAGATCCATCAAAGTTGCGTTGGTGATCAATGCGGGGTTGTGATCATTGATGTCTCTTGAAGGAGTGAACTGTTGGATAGCACTTTCCTCAATCTGCTTTCGAGCAGTGATCATATCTTTGGAGAGAATTTTCAACGAAAGGTCACAAGCCTTCGCCCATAGTTTTATCTTTTCTAGCTGGCGGTAAAGCTTGAGATACTCCGGATTTAATCCAGCAACTGACATATCAATGTCCTTCCACAAGTTGGAAGAAACAGAAACTAAAGTTGAGTCTAGTAATTTTTGAATTTTCGATAAAGCAATGCAAACTTCCAAAGACATATGGATGTATGCTTTGCGAACCTCAGACAACTGGAAAGCATCTTCCCTCAATGCACTTGGTTCCTTCACTTTAGACTGCGCAGAATATCTGGAAAGATAGAGATCATATTTACTTTGAGAAACCTCAAACTGTTTACGACATTCCTTATAATTTTTGATGTGGTTTTTGGCGCCTGTTAACAAATGAGCGAGTTCATTTTCATCCAACTTGAAGAGCTTCAAAGAGTCCGTCCAAAGCGCAGATATGCCGTGTCTCGCTGAGTTGAGGGCCGACAAAGTGTAATCCTGGTCTATAATACCATCATTCAAGAATCCTGGGCTCAACTGCTCCATGGATATTTCGATAAAGTCTTTGAAATCATTGTAATACTGAGGGAACTTTTTAATAAATTTCAACAATCCATCAATCCATTGCTCGGTTTGATCAATCAAATGATTCAAATGATTGACGCTGGCTCGGAACGTGGGACTATCTAAAGCAGCCTCCTTAAAGGACACCGAGATCAATCTTAAAAGTTTTGGTTGCTCCATAGAGGGTGAAGTGATATCAGGGTTTTCTGAAATGGCATGATCTATGTCTTTCATGTGGTCTCCATTAGTAATTGTCGCATTCTGAGGAGGTAATGCCACCGAATGCGACTTTTGCGCGACTTGAAGAGCAGCAGCGTCTTCAGACTGCCGAGGTGATTTCTCTTCAGATGCCATTTAAATGGTACAATGAGATCGATATTCTTTGAGGATTAGGTTGGCAACGCAAGACTAAACGCAATGCTTTGAATTATGAAGTTAGGCCCAATACGTGTCTCCTGGTAGCTATTTCCGATAGTAACTTAGCAGAAACCAAATGTTCGAAGTAATTTATTGCATTGCGGACCCAATCAATATATAATTTGTCTGCGCTTAGCAAATCAAGCCCCACCTCACATTTCATCATAATTGGCTTACAGATTGGTGTACGAAAATGAACAGTTTTGATGCATTGGCGACAGCACAGAAAACCTTCAATGTTGAGCACTTAGATATTGTTCATACAACTTCTTCTGATTGGCCCATTGCTTAAAAAGCTTCTTCTTAGCACTTTTGCTCACTTCTTCCCCGTTCACATCTTTTGTTGGAATCCCATCACCGTCCCACTCAGAGTATTTGGTTTTATCTTTGAAAAGATCTTCGGGCTTCACCTTAGCTTTCTCCAACTTCTCTGCTTCTTGCTGCTGTTTCAATTTTTGTTGCTTCAATTTGTTGAGTTCCTTTTCTTTTAATTTTTGAGCTTTGTCATTTCTCTGTTGGATCAACGCTTCTTGTTCTTGAGGACTCAAAATCTTAATCAATCCAGAGCTCTCATTACGATCATCAATAGAAATTCCAAGGTTGAGCAAATGCTCGTCGCGGATTTTATCTGATAAGGTCAAGAGAGCTTGATTTTTCAGGTCGATCCCCAATTTTCGAATCTCATCTCTGATTCTTGAAATGGCACCCGCAAATTCCAATTTCACCTTTTCATCATTTGATTCACCTTCGGAAGACTCAGAAGCCCAACCCAAGTAGTCGGATCTAGGTTCAAAACCTATCACGGACAAGATCTTGGTGATATATTTTGCAATGTTAAGAAGTGGTCTTATTCTCACATCATCGGTGTTGGAAATGTACAAATTTGCAATGTTTATCAAGTCGTTCAAGAGCTTGATCACTTGTGGTGTATTTAAATTGTCACAAAATGCAGCATGAACGTCGCTTTTTGTGGTGTTCAACTCCTCAAGTAGCTTCATTTCTTTTTCTTCAAATTTCTCGCTGATGATTTCACCATTATCGATACGAGATGAAACATCGTTGTTCAATGCTCTGATATTGACAAAGAATTTGTTTATTGATGACTCAATTGACTTCACTTGACTAAGCAATGACTCTTTGAAATCCAACTGGTTGTTCCACTGAGTTAAAGCAAAACTCAATCTCAATTGTTTGGCGCTGTATTTTTCCAAAGCTTCTTGTATTGTGATAAAATTCTTCAAACTCTTACTCATTTTTTGACCCTCTATGTGCAAATGGCCAGTGTGCAAAAAGTAATTAACCCATTGTTTGTTGTGAAAATGAGCTTCAGATTGAGCCAATTCATTGTCATGATGAGGGAAAGCCAAATCTATACCACCCGAGTGGATATCCATTTGAGACCCCAAAATTTTTGAGGCCATAACAGAACACTCGATATGCCATCCTGGTCTCCCTTTGCCCCAAGGAGAATCCCATGATGGTTCACCTGGTTTTGAAGCCTTCCACAAGGCGAAATCGAAATTGGATAACTTGCCAGAAGAAGATGTCAATGAACCTTCACCCTCGTTGATCAATGAGATTGAACCTTTATTCCAAGGTTGTAATTTAGCATAACTGTGCTTATCGCTTGCATCAAATTCAGCAGTATTGAAATACACCGAACCGTCATCAGTCTTGTAAGCATAACCATTTCTAATAATTTGCTCAACAAATTCAATAATTTCAGGAACATACTCAGAAACTCTTGTCTTCACATTTGGTTCCATGACATTTAACTGCTTCATATCGAGCTCAAACATATTTTCCCAGTAATTTGGCAAACTTCTGAAGATTTCAGGATCAGTAACTGTTGCACCAAATTCTTTGTCCAAGGTTGGAACAACGATATCCTTTACTTCTGCCAAAAAATCAACCAATTGCACGTCTTTGGCGTTGTCAATGGCATTCAAAGCTTTTTGTGCGGCCTTGAAGTACATTGGAAACTTGGGATTTTGCGCTGCCAAGTCTTCAAGTTTGGATGTTTGCAACCAATCCCGAAGATTCTCCATAGTTGAAAGACTCAAGTTCTCCTGAGAATAGTTCAATAAAGCCTTTGTAGAGTAGGAGATCAAATCATTCGCAACTTCTTTCTTGAAAACTTTGATGATTTTCTCTTCAAACAAATAATTTTGTCTGGCTCTTATGATGATTTTATCATCAATGTCGGTTACATTCTGGACAAATGTGACATTGTAGCCAAAGTAGTTTTCAAGAATTCTTCTATTGATGTCGATGGTGACATAATTTCTTGCGTGGCCCATATGACTCGAATCATAAACGGTTGGCCCACAAGAGTACCAGGAGATCTGGTTTTCTTTGATTGGAATAAAAGGAGTTTTGGTTCTAGTCAATGAGTTGAACAACTTGAGTTCTGGCCCACTTTCATGAGCAGGAGGCTGGAACCATTTAGGTTGTGAACCTTTTCTTGTTTCACCGACTGATGATGACATGGTTCCTGAAAAATATCTATAGCTTAAATAACGAGGGGTGTGCAAAATATTTTTGTATAGTCCCATAAATACTAGAAAAGATGTTGAGATACCCCGTTGGATCAAGCTCAAACTCTTGTGAAAACGTCAGATTTTAAGTGATAATTCGACAGTACTGAAAATATGACCAATTTTTTTCAGGACTGTGTTTCCAAGAAAAGGGTAAAAAGTTTTTATATCTGATGATACTGGCACATAACCGCTATCCTGAAGCAACACCAAAATTAAAAAAGTGCAAGCAGTAGCTAGCTTTTGGAACAATATCTGAAATACAAATCTTGAGACCTGTCAATATACCGCACAAATGACTATTCCTGGTGCTCCGCAATCAATCAAGAAGGAGATTCAGCCCTTCATTTCACGTGCGAACGAGCTCGAAACCAGAAATTCCTCAATTTCTTATTTCTGCAAACTTTACAGTGCTCAATTAATACTAGATAAAGGGCTTCATCAAAATGATCCTGAGGTGGCTACCTTCGTGGGCAATCTTCTAGATGACATTGAAACACTGAAGTCACAAGCATCTGACGAGCTCAAGTCGCTCATCAGTGACGAAAATAAAGGTTTGAACTATGTCAAGAACTTTGCGTTCGCCGTTCTCGACAATGCCAAAAGTCAAATTGAAAATCACACAAGCTCGAAGAAGACTGTCGTAGAATTGATTGCTAGCATAAATTTCCTCCTGTTGACAAAACTTTGGGACCCGCAGGATCCTGAAGTCATAGCTTCGATCAGTCAACGTACTAAGTATGCCAAATATCACTCAGCTCGTATCTTAAGATGTTTTAAAAACGGGGAAGATCCCAACGAATATGAGCCACCTAAGGCTGAAGCAGACAAGCCATCTGGCAAAGATTCTGGAAACGATGTTGAAGAGGGAGAAAAAGCCGAGATGGTCATTGCAGACAAGGCTAACGAGCTGGAAAAGAAGGAAGTCAAGATGCTTGAAGATGAAGAAGTTATTAAGAATCTAGAGAGCCAATTGAAGGCTGATGAAAGTGTTCATACTGATAATGATGCCTCTGCTGATGAGGACATTCGTGAGATCTCAACTCCTTCTGAGTTCAAAAATAAAAATGATTTTGCTCCAAGTACAACATCGCCCAAAGAACGATCAACTTCACCCTCGCCAGTAAAAGTCCCTGAACTGTCGGTTACACACCCTATTTCTGATGCTGTTGCTTCAGCTCCGGTCAAAGAAGACTCAACGTTGACAAGAGAGCAAATCAAGGAACTCATGAACGATGCAGACATTTTATTAGAAGCGCAAAAGCACGCCAGATACGCCATCTCAGCATTGAATTATGAAGATAAGGTAACTGCTGTGGAGGAGCTCAAAGCGGCATTGAAATTACTCGAATGAATATTTGATCACAGCTACCGCAACGTATCCTCAGAAAGCCTAGATTTCCCATCCCTACTTGCCCATTCAATTGAAACTTCGTAACTTTCCGTGTTTTTGGCCTAAACAGAAAGCCCGATGGCAACAAAGTATGTCAAATTCCAGTGTTCTTCAAACGAACAGATTCATTTCAGTTTGATTTTGAGTGTTTCTCGTTATCTAAACTTCAAAGATGAACTGAAGGAGAGATTGGAGCTGTTGATCCGTACAGGCACCACCGCCTCTATTGTTAATATCGTCATTCAAATTTATCCTTGTATTCTAGATCGCGAACTCATTTCAAGAAGGAAGCAGCGAACAAGTAAACTCTATATGATTGATCTTTACGACTTGAAATTGCATGATGTTTGAAGTGAAGTGACAAGTGATTCTACCCCTGAATGTGACTTCACTTATGCTTTATTTGTTTTCTTCCTCTCTATATTTCATTTCCAAGGCTCGTTTTATTTACACTCCGAGTACATAGTCGCTGACCATTTTCACGGATCCTTGTTGATGCTATTGTTTACAATTTTTTGGTATGAATTACGAGGCTAAGGATTAGTTAAATTTACAGACTACCAACACAGCGAAATAAACAAGCAAAAACACATCAACAATGCTAGCTTGCAATTCTCCCTTACTCAAAAATGTTCCGAGAGCAGGCAATTAACCCGAGAGCTGAGGGAAGATTAATCACTGGTGCCATCCAAAAATCTCAAGGCCATAGGAGATGCCTCCGGTGTACACCACAAAGCAAAGTACGCTCCGGATGTGATCAAGCATAATCAAATAAAATAGCAAAGCATGCTCCACTATATGATTCAACGTAAGTCAAAGGTATGTTACAATGCTTCACCTTGCCTATATTAAAATGCTATCCTAGCATTATTTTATGTCTGTCTCTTTCATGTGTTATTTCTTCCGTTTGTATCTGCTACATGCATATTTTTGTAGACTGTTATTCAAAAGATAAATACATGAATCAAAACGCTTTCCTCATTGGGTAGTGTTAACATCTATAGATAGATTAATTTGGCAAGATCAGCACCAACCCATATGCAAATAACTAATGTATAAATAAAATCTAGCAGAAATTCATTTACGATGAAGTGATTGTTATTGAGCAACCGGAAACCTGATTATTTTATTGGTCTATTTGCTTGCTATACACCAAGAAACTAACTACGTTGAATCATCAGACAAGAGCTGGGTATACACAATTTGCGGTTTTTTAGAAATTAGAGTGCAGATTATGTTGTATTCTTCAAGTTTTCGTGAGTAAATATGTTAAATAGTATAGTGTATAATACAGTGAATGGTTGATGCTTTAGAAAACCATCAAACCACCATTGGCATAATGAAAATGTCACGAAGAAGAGTAGCGATGGAAGCAAACGCAAAATCGAGGTTGGAGAAGTAAGAGAGGAGAAAAGACCTGAACCAGCAGAATTGAACTCAAGATAAATCATTCATTTTATTATTGTATTTTTTTTTTTGATTGTTGATAAACTCCAATTTTTTCCTTTTTTCTGATTAAATTGGGGTTTGGTATTATTGTTTGTGTTTCCTCGCCCCAAGTCAACTATCTCATTTACTTGAAATAAAAGGAATAGTTTTCTTTCAAATTAGGCGATTGTCTCTTAGATCCGGCAGTGTTGTCACCAGCTTCATTACCAAATATCCGTTTTCTGTCCTTGATATTGTCATTTTTGAAAGAAGCCAAAACGTTCTTGTTGAACTTCTTGTTGTAATCCAACATCTTCGGAGACACCTTCAGCGAATCACCAACAAGCATATTGTAGCTATTGTAACCTTTTGGTTTTTGCATCATGTTTGGAGAGTCAAAAAAGTCAGAAGTTGCACTTGTGTCTTTTATCACATCATTGATGGCAAAAGTTATCTGGGCAGAAGAGGCTGAAGGAGGAGGTGTAGAAATCTCGGAAATCATCGTGTCATCATTAGATTGAAACGAGCTAGAGCTTTGAAATCTAGAAGAAAAGCAGCTTGACTCGCATGGGGAGGATATTGAAGACATGCTTGATACTAGAGATGAGGTTGAGTGGTTCATGTTAAGCATTTGTGACTTTGGAGTAGAGAATGAAGGCGAGTCTGGTGTAGCATATACTGGAGAGAATGACGATGATGATATAGGCGTTGTTGTCGAAAGAGTCGAGAGCAATAGTGACGAAGGAGATAACGCAAGGTCTTTGTTGAGAACAGCAAGGGCAGGATAGTTGTCATCGCCCAAAATGAAATTTGCAATTGTCAATGGATAGAGTCTAGCTTTGTTGGCCAAGGTTGGCAAGATGCTGTTCAAATCTAGTTTGCGAAAGTTGGACTTGGAATGGTTGGCAATGGTGACGTCCTTCACAATAGCCTCAATAACAACAAGGGGATTGAGTTTATTGAACATCATGAATTCACTGAATGAGCTAACGAGACCTTTGAGTTTTGGGAAAACATTGGAACGCTTCTTGTGGTATTTAATACCAAGGCATTTAGGAATACTATTGAGCAAAGAACTGAAGATGAGAACCGCCACTTTTTTAACGTCGTGAATAGAATCCTCATTAAAATTTCCAACAAAAGGGAAAGTGAAATTCAATCTTGAGTCACCAAACTTGGCAGCCAAGTCTTTTCTTGAGACACTAGTTCTTCTCAAGATATCCAACTTGTACAAGTCAGCTTTGTATGCCTGTGCGTATGAACTGTCATTTGTAATGCACCCAGCAATGAGAATGCATGCAAGTGTCTTCAAGGAGTTGTCGAAGAAAACCAAGGATCTATCAAACATGGATAAGTCTGTTAAGAATCTGGTCAATTCGTGAATAGGCTTGTTTTGCAAACTTTCAGAACCAAACAAGATCTCCAACCAGTCATCAGTTGTTGGTTGATTGATTCTCCAGTCGATTGTTTCCAAGATGTGGAGTTCCATTGTAGGGAAAAGGTCAATGTCAATCGCGTTGTTTGTGAACTGCATCAACTCACAAAGAGAGATAACATTACTTTTTTCATCATGAATTTTGGAAGCAATCCAAAGACAAGTGTAGCTGATAAGCTTCAAGTCTTTTTTCTTGACAACTCTCTTAGAAGCATATTGATCACAGATGTGAACCCCAGTGTAAAAAGTTTTAGGATTGATTTTCAATTGTAATTGAGATTGCATAAGAATGTCCACCACCAAAGTTCTATTACTCCATTTGATCTCTGGCTGGGAGTCAATCAACAATGGGTCTATGACTTTTGAGTTTTTCTCTAAAGCGTAATACTGGTCGATAATATCATCTTGGTATGTTTCTTCAATATGGTTGTTCAATCTAGGGACTTCATGTTCAGACATTTTGCTGTGGTTCGGTTGTGTTTCGAGGTCAATTTGTGGTGATGCAAGAAAGAAAGCGAAAAGACTAGTGAATTGAAATAGAAAAAGAGAATAAGAATGAATGTAAAGTAAAGGAGTGCGTGTGTGTGTATGTGTGTGTAGATTTGAGAATTGAATGAAAATCTTCCGATAAGTTAATGTCGCAATCAACAGATCGATAAATGAAGTAAGAAAGACAAAAGGAAAGCTGATATGATATCTTTTAATATCGCACTGGAAAAACCTGAAGGATACAAAGATTATTTATACTTCCTCAAAGGCATTGGGGGAAGGCATTATTTAACGAGCATCATATGTTGAGACTTAAATGGGAACAAAGACAGGGAGAAACCGAAGAGTACAAAGAGCATATAGTACACCACATTTACCTATATTGCCTGAGACCTTAATTAATACAATTTCAACTCAATAATAAAAGGTGGTCAATCTCCTATCCCAACATGTGCATAATGAATGAATGCAATGACACGAATGCATTAAATTGATGCTGAAATGTCGAGCCAGGCAAAAACGCATTACATGCAACATCCTGTAGGAGGTACAGGTCCCCCGAAATTGAAGTTCCTTAATTTGATATGAGAATAAGCCTGTGTACTTTGTGTACTTTGTGTACTTATCATTCCTATCATTATCAAAGCACCATTTTAATCTACACTCTCGTTTCGTTACGTGACAACAGCTTTTAAACCACTGCACATTGTTAAACTCTATTCAGGTGTTCTAAGCTAAACTGTTTGCTTTATCATTCGAGAGCCTGTCATAATGTGCCCTGTTCATTCAAATTGAAAAAATATATAGAAAATAAACTAAAGCCATTTTTGTTTGCTATACTATTTACCGTATAGAGCTCATCAGTCCTGTTTATTGAGCATGAAAAAATCAGCAGATCAAATCAAAAGATTTCGCCGCTTATCTTATTCTCTAAATCCTTTTAAATTCGAGTATAGGAGTCTACTGGGCTTTCAAAACGTTAAACAGTAGTGTGAAATCTTGCAATAACGTCCAGTTTTCTTTCTTGTAGATTTCATTTTTTTCCGGCCCAATCACAATCATAAATATGAAATATCTGAAATATTTGAACTAAACTGTCCAGTCTCCCTCCTCTTCCTCTCCTCCTCCTTCTCCTGTTACCAGTTTCTTTAAGCACGCTCAGGGATATGTGAGACTACGATGTAGCTAACGCATTTACGTTTTCTTCATGTATCGGTCTCTACGATGGCTATCGTGATTATGTCGACTGAGCCCTTAGACGATCTTTTTCTCATAAGTGTGTATCAAACTACCTTCGCAGTTTATTGATAATGATTATCATAATTATCAGTTCCTATGATTGAGAAGGTAACTGGGGCTAAAAGCTGTTATTAGTACACAAACTGCCATAGCAAACAGAGTATTCCGAGTTAACATCATAAAAGAAACAAACACACGAGTTTCGATTGTTTGTTACTGTACCACATCATGAAAATGTGTGTACCCCACAAGAGGAAACGGAAAACCCCTGATATTTCAGCTCCTTACAAAAGTTGTTGACCTTATGAAAAGGGTTACCATTCCATCTCAAATAAGAAAGCTCCTATTATGCAAATCGCCCAAAAAGAAGTAAGAACGTATGGTTTTGAACAAAACATGGTTTCCATCTGTGTATCTTTATTCTTTTATGTGTGCAAAAAAAAATACCTAGAGAGTTCTGAAAAGAGGATGATAATATACAGTCATTCAGAGGTGGATAAAGTAAAAAATGAAATCTACACCCGAATAGCTAAAGAGCATCGCTGGTTGTGGTTCAACTTCTTCAAGGCTCAGTTCGCTAAAATAAATTGTTATATGCTATATAACCTGGTCGCTGTACTGCTGAAAGAGAAAAGAAAAGCGAGGTTAAATCTGTGAAGCAGGCTTTTTATTTACAGCAGCTTGCGCACCATGCGTCTTAAATGAGGCAAGTTCGTTAGTCGTGGCATGCCATAGCAGCATTAGATCATATGAAATATTACCTAAATTTGTACGACTCACACCACGAATAGTCAGTCAAACCTATTTCTATTGTTAAAACCTGAAGGAACCTCAAGGGCACTTTCAAACCGTTTGGGGGTTTTTGCGTTTACTACGCGATGGTTGCGCTGGAAAACAGTACAACATATTTCACTCCCTTCCTCGCGCTGATTTGTAGTGATTCCAAGCAAGTCACGAAGTTGAAAGTTTATGGGATATCAGCCTATCAACCAAAGCTAGCCTTGGATACCAGGAGGTATCGAGCAAGGTATACTTGTGCTGTGAAAGGAACCTTCATGCCAGCCTTCCTGGAAACATTTTGTTTCGTGCTTTGATGCAGGGAGCTTGACTTTCATCTTTCGAGAGTTTGAATACGAGGCGGATCACAAACTATTCCTGCAAAGAGATGGATGATTCCAGGATCTGTTCCGGAAAGAGGGGCTGACCATGCTCAGGTTCAAAGCAAATTGCGAGATATCAAGATTTGCTCAGGTTGAACAAATAAGTGTTCGTTTTACCCAGTTTTTCGCTTGCCAGACATCGGCAAGTACAAGCTTTCTCTTATCTGAAGGCAAAGCTTGTCTTTTTCGTATTTACAACTCTGTGATGGAACAGCATACCAAGCAAGCTCTATCTTGCAAGTCAAATATCACAATCCCTACAGAAAATTACCAACCCAGTATGAAAAAAAAAAAAAAGAATAAGTTTACGAAACCGATGAACTTACATAATATAATTTCTTCAAACCTTGTCGAGCCTTTATAGTGTTTACGAGCTGAGTAGACTCATCAAGCTTGTGGCGGGCTCTCTTTTGATTGTCACAAGCATGGGACCAAGAACATTTCAGGTATTTTTACGAGTGGAAAAACATGGGAGGCCATTACATTATCCTCGTTGACCAAAATTTCTCTTTCACAACTGAAAAAGTTTCGTGCTCCTTTATTGTTTTCAGATTTTTTCACAATTACGGGGGTCTGCTATTTTTCATGATCGACCTGAGACACTATGCCTATTTGAGCATAGCTGTTTAATCTCCCAAACATCGGGCCTGGTAGGAGGGGCTAGCCTCTGCCAACCCTCCTGATTCTTCCGCTCCCAAGCTCATTTTTGTTTCCCCCTCGTTGAAACCATGCCATGCCTCTCTTGAAGTCATTTTAAACACACTCGCATCTTATTTATTTTTTTTCGCACTGAGCTTTACATTTCAAGATGTCAATCTGCAAAATGCTGAACTAATATTTTCTTTTTCAATTTTCCCACGTACAAACACGCTAAAACATGCAGGCTCAACTTGGGGGACAACAATTTTATTGCCAACATTATTTTCAAGAGTAATTGATTCCTATCTGACCATCATGGTCAAAATTTTCAGGGAGTTGAGGTCGTAATACTTGGAACACATTTCACTGGTGGCCGTTGATTGATATTGTATCAAGTCATGAAGCAATTCGACTCATTCAGACTGTCCACCAGTAAGAAGGTCTTGATCGCGAAGTGCCTACACTTCTGATTCGAACCCTTTCTTCCACATCATCTTGGAACTCATCTGAGCCGGATACCTGCCGTAGACTACAAAGAAAACCATTTGATCCGTATTGGTAACAATACAACTGAAAGCATATCCGCTTATTGTCTTCTATTTTGAGTTGAATGACTCTCATAATCTGCGATATTTCATATCTTCATGTTGGTTCAACAAATTTCAGTTGACTTGTCTCACGGCTTCCTTCGAACCCCAATCGGGTCAACCTGTCTAACCTTGGGTCTGGGAAGGTCATCCTTTTTTTTAACTGTCCTATTCAAGGAAGCTGATATGCCTGTGTTGAAGCACATCAACTAAAATCACTTATTGCGACAGGAGAAATACCCTACTTCTGAGAGAGTGTCCCTTCTCCATTATTCATGAGTCTACTGGCTACAGAAATGTTCAATTCGGGGCTCAGTTCTTTTCACCCCTTCATAAGATCAGATCATATTGAATCGAAGATGCTTTCCGCATGCGTGCCCACAACACATCGAAAAAGACAATTGTACACAGCTTTCTTGCACTCACGTTAAAAAAATATTGACCAATCTGATAGATTTGATATTCATGTGTGGCTCTGAGAAGGAAGCATCTCTCTACATATGATCAAGCGACAACTTGTTGCTAACGGATTTACACGATCGGCAGATTATGAGAAATGAAAGCACTACTGATATGCCGCTCCCTTTAGATATCACTACCAAACCCCCCTCCTTTTAAACTAGATTTTGATCATGGGCTGATGAATGTGGCTAACTCCAATTCACCACCCTTTGACCGATTCGTGCAAGTGAAAGAATTCCGTCCCACTAATGTTGGGTGATTGAAATATGCATACAAATAATTCGAAGATGGCCTGATAGAAAAAATATAATTTAACCTCAGGGAGGTGATAAATGAAATCAATTAGTTCCAATGAGAACCGGCGGTTTCACTAAAAGTTGTGACTTGCCTTTGAATGTGAACTCCCAAACTGAAGGACATGCCTCACTTTTGTATTTTACTGGACTTTTGTGTTGTTAGATTACAATCTGATTGTTTAAGTCTTGAAAAGTTTGTCGTTGGAAAGAAAAAACCGAACTAGTTTATTTACTCGTCATCGTCCTCAAGAGTAACAGTCTGCAAACCCTTGGTAGAAGCAACGTGAACCGGTTCAACAAAGGAGTACAATTTTTCACTGGCGTCTTCTTCTTCATTTCTCTTTCTAGAGATTCTGACTCTCAATTTGAATGGAACACCTTGAACACCTCTTTTCCAGATAGCTTGGTTCAATCTTGGGTCCAATCTGACATCCTTGGTCTTCATTTGCAAGAAAGCAAACTTCTTGATTTCTTTGACGGCCTTTGGAGCCTTCTTCTTGAAAGAAGCACCGTGCAACTAAAAACAAAAGTTAGTATTTGATCCAGAAATGTGATTTACTATGTGAGGTGTGTTTTGTGCTCGTGATCATGTCCCCCCACAAGATACATCATGTTTGTAGAGGCTATCGCATAATTTAAATTGCTTCCCACAATCACTGAGAATCTTTCTTTGATTTGCCATAAAGCTGAACTATGAGCCCTACTTCCATTTCCCAAATCAGATATTTTGTTTGACATTCTGACCCACACTGGATCAAGAACCAGGAAACGGTATCTTCGTTACGAATTTGAGTCTCTGAGTAATTGGGGTCCACACAGATTGTGAAGGTCTCATTGCACGTCGATATTTCCCATTGATCATTGCAACATATTTTACCACAAATACAAACACAAACGTAACACTTCCCATAACAATAGTTTCAACGCATTTCACTTACTCTCTTGTGCAAGTTGATTGTGTATTCACGGGTGACAACGTCTTTAAGAGCACTTCTGTTGGTAGACATCTTTGAATATTATTAGTGGTTATTGAATACAGTTGATATTGAGTATCTGAGCCTTCTCAGAAAGTTTCAATTTTTTCTTTATTTTTTTTTCCTTTGAGTAGTCCAAAGAAATAAAAACCCGAAACCAGCCAACGGGTAGGAAAGATAATTTTTTCCCTTCTACTAACAAAATTCTACAGTGTAAAATCGAAGCCAAGAAAAAAAAAAAAAGAGAAAAATAATAACTGCGTAGGTATTTTTCTTACGACAATTTCGGAACGGTCACAAGATAAAGCCCTCATTTAATTCACATGATAATCACATCAGCATTTGTGTTTACTCAAATCCATACACCATATTTATGTTTTTATCCCAACAGATTATTAGAATATCAACATCCTCTATGATTTCATCATTCATCACCTCTTCCAAGATTTCCTCGTCAGGCGCTATCTTGCCACCCGCTGAAAGGCTTAACAGGCTTAACAGGCCTGAGAGCTTGTTAAAAAGATCATTTTTGTGTTTGCCATTTCTGAAGAAATCCACAAAATTATCATCACTTCTCATCTGTAATTCCAATAAAGAGCAAAAGCAACAGAGTATTCTTCCTGTTATTCTTGTATTATTGTTCAAGCTGAAAAGATCATCCCAACTGTCAATATTCGGTGGTTCCAGCAAAGGCCTTAAGTTTAAAGAATCGTCTGTATCCAAAATGGGGGACACTGAGATCAACACTTTTTGTAAATACTTTATTGACTCCACTTCACCCAAGGGTTTATCACCATTGAGCAGCTTCAATTTGGAAATGTATGACTTTGATTGTGTCAGATCTCCTTGTATCAAAAGTATCAAAGAGACTAGCAAGCAGTAATGAGAGAAAACATTTGTTTCTACGATTTTCAAGGTGTTATCGTACTTCTCATCGGAGCTGTTAGCTTTGATGTTTTTTTCCAAATCGTTAATCATTGAGTTTGCATGCGTGAGAAACGTCAAATAATCTCTTTTGGCAATGAAGTTCGCACTAATGTTAAAACTCAAAAGATATATCACAACAGTGGATGAATCAATCAACGAGGACTTGTCAATGTTGGCGCACATGTTCTCTCTTAATAGCCATAGTAAACTAAACAACTCCGAAGAGCACAAGATACTTGGGCTGTTTGTCCTGAGCCTGATTATTAGTAGCTGTAAACTCAACGGAACGTTTGCAGGGAACCCGATTTTCCGATTTGTCCCATACAACACGTTTGTGAGTTTAAACAAATGTGAGCTGAGCTTCTTTGCTTCTTGCTTAGCCACGCTAAGGCAGTACGCATCAGATGCAAACACCAAGCTACTCAACCGGATTTCCCATAACCTGTAAATCAAATTGAAATCACTTGCAGGGAAATGAGGAGATGAAAGAATATTCTTGGCAAGGATGGCCACCCACATGTACGCCTCTTTGTATACTTTGAGATCCCCCTGGGCATTGCAAACCGCAGCCCTTAGCACCAAATGCTTCAAGTATCTGAGCTCATTACTGATCGGAGACTCTTCTTTAGACCTTAGCTTGTCGGGAATTGGTGGCAAGACCGTCTGAGTTATTGAGAGAAAAAGCCTTCTTTCCAAAAGAGAGGAATAAGGCGTCACATTAAGAGTGGGAGACTTTGTGGAAAGCGATGGTAGCATTTTTTGACATATTTGTTCATTCAATCACCCAAACAGATTTATCTTTGATCCCAAACTTACCGTTATACTAGATATTAGGGTTATGAGCGCATTCATTGTCTCTTGGGTTTTTCCCTTTTCAATGCGTTTTTCCCTTTTCAATGCGTTTTTCCCTTTTCAATGCGTTTTTTTTATATACTTTGGTCACCCTTCACATTTATTTTTTATTTATTTATTTATTTATTATTTATTTATTACTTATTTTCTGGCTCCAAATGTTTCTTTATATCTTACCTAGAGTTTAAGTTTTTCATCAAAACATCTCATCTTTATTTTGGTCACCTTGAAAGTACAGTGTGCGGTAGCGAAAGCGTTAGGAAGGGAAAATTTTACTGGAAAAGGAACCCACAACATCATTATATATAACACCAGCACCCCAACGACTAGATCGGCGGCCTTTACAATATATATATACAGGGCAAGAAAAAAATAAGTAAACATACAAACAAAAATTCGCACAGGACTGAAAAATTACACGCTTTGGACCCATAAACCATGTCGTCTTACAACAACAATGTTACAGGAGATCAACTGCGAACTCTCCAGGATTTTGATAGCAATACCCTGGCAGATAGCGGCAAAGTGATTAAGCTTCCCCCAATTTCATTTATCAGTGGTTTGCAAAGACCCAAATCCTCAACCCCAACTCTGGAGAACAACTACAGTGATAGGGCCAGCAGCAGACAGTCCAACAATATCGATGCCAAAAACGGCGCTAGTCGTATAAAGGGAGACCAACAAACTGATCGCGAGTCACCTCACAGGTTTGAGCCCAGAAACATTTCAAATGTGTCTTCGCCAATACATAGCGCCTCGTCACCAAACATACACCACAATAACGTCATTGAGCAACCTTCTCCGAGACCATACTTGCCTTATCAATCTAGCGATAACATGAAGCCTGGGCCCAGTGGTTCATCTTCTGGACCTAAGCAACAGTTTCTGCTACCAGGAATATCTTCATTTGATAGCAATAATAGTAGTAATAATAACAATAACAAAAACAGATTAAATTCCATATTGAACGACGACAGTGGTTTGAACAACCAGCCATACAAACCACAACCACCACCCCCTCAGTCAACAGGTCTTGCAACAACCACAACCACCACCCCACCAAAGCCACTCAGAACGTTTAGCAGCAGCTCCAATATAAACAGCTTATTAAATAATGATACCCAACCACCTGCCCATCAAGAGACCAAAAAAATAACGACACCTCCATCTTACCATCTGCAGCAGGCAGCATCACAACCACAGCAACAGCCGACCACGTTCCAAACCAGAATGATCATTCACCAGCACCATCCTAATGTATACAGCAAGGATGAGCTTCTGAGTGCAAACACCTCCACCGAAATATCAATCAATTCACCAATTTCATACGCACCACAGCAGCCAGCGAAAATAGACAGCATGAAACCTATAGAAATATCCACCTCTCACACAACAACAGCATTCCAAGGAGACTCAGAACGTGCACCTACAGTGACAGTAGAAGAGGCACGAGAACCAGCAGAACCTTTTGCCAAGCCTACAATCCACATATCCAACGAAGAAGCAATAGTGTTTGCTAAGCAATTCAAGAGAAAAGAGGTTGCAACATTGGAGTACACGCTTTCAAACACTCAAGAGCATAATAAGGACAGTCAGAACGTTTGCGGATTTGTGATTCCAGAATTGAGAGATCACTTGAATCTGATACTAAAAATTAACATTCCTAAAAAGTATTTGGCCAGAAAGGGCAATCCCAATTTGAGCCTTACAAAGAGATGTCTTTGGGGGACTGATATTTACACGGATGATAGTGACATTGTTGCGATCTTAAAGCACTGTGGCATAATCGACGGATATCAGGACTTAGTTGATGATGGTGAGAGAGACAATAGTATTGTTGAGGATTTGAAGATATGCAATGAACTCAAGCTTTTATTAGGCGAACAAGATTTACAAGCCAGTACACCTGGGGGCGATGATAAAGACATTCCAAATATCCAATTTGCCAACAGCGTCAAAGAAGGTGAAGACAAACAAGAAGTCAATGTTGAAGAAGGTGACATTGTGAAAGAAGTCAGTGGTGATTTCTCACGTCTCGCAAGATATTCTGACATTACAGTTGAGTTGCTTATCTTGCCAACGCTAAGAGAGTACAAGGGAAGCTTCCGCAATTTACTAAATTCGCGAGACTGGAGAAGAAGCCATGACGGGGTTTCCATCTCGCTATATTCTGTCAAGTTTGATAACTTGAAGTTGAAAGGCCTCAACAAGGACAAACAACAGGTCTTTCAAGTTGTCGAACCATCCAACACAAACAAAAGATCTTCTTCACCAGAAGTGGGAGATGAAGATTCCACTACAAAGAAACAAAAAGTTGATTAATTTGCATAATATAATATCTATGTTATAGAAAAGTTTTGTAAAATTCCAAAACTACACAACGACCTCGTTGGTGTATTCTTGGAAAAGAGATTTGCGTCAGAAGCCATAAAACAGTGCAACAGCAACGACACGATGCAATCGGCCAGCGAGCAAGCCCACTAAATGCCAATCACCAGAGACCAAAAATATGTTTTGCAACAATGTAAAAATAAGCTTCCTGTGGAAGCGATTTCAGTTGTTACGCTGAAAAGAACAGATACTACACTTGATCTAAGCCAATAGGCAAAGAGATTTGGTCTCTAAACAAAAATTGAAAAGCTTGTAAAAAACAGGGGCATCGGTTTAATTTATACTTTTTTTTTTTTTGCCACCAGTTACCCAGGGGAGCCAAAGGGAAGGCCGGGTGAGTTTTTTTCTGGTTTGGTTGCCAGAGAGCAACCCATTCTGCAATGCAACCGCATGCAAGAATCACAGTGGCTGGCTCATAGGACGTCGCACCCTTGATGGTGGTGGCGTTGAATTCCATTTCGAGGGGACATTGAAATAAATAAATAAATCAATCCTCTTTATCGTCCCAACTGAACTGAACTGAAAGAGCACAATTGAAAAGATAGTTATAATGGCATCCAAAATTTTTGTTATTGGGTCTACCGGGCTAGTTGGCGGTGCGTTTTTGAAAGTGGTTGATGGGTCTGAGGCTTATAAGAGTGTTGTGACTCTCGGGCGTCGCCCACCGAAATTTGAGGTTTCCTCCAAAGTTTCACCAATTGTTGAAAAGGACTCCAGCAAATGGGGCGACATTATCAAGAAACAAGAGCTCGAAACCATTGCGGCTTCAAACAGTGTGTTTTTCTCTGCGTTGGGGACCACCAAGGCCGATGCAGGGGGGATTGCCAACCAGTACAAGATTGACTACGATTTGAACTTGGAGTGTGCCAAAGCTGCCAAAGAGGCCGGGTTCACGACCTACGTGTTGATCTCCAGTGAGGGTGCCAGTTCCGGCTCGAGGTTTGCGTATCTCAAGATGAAGGGGGAGTTGGAAGATGCAGTGGAGAAATTGGGCTTCAAGAGAACCCTCATCATCAGACCAGGGGTGTTGTTGGGAGAGAGAGAAAAGAGCAAGTCCAAGGTCTTGGAGACTGCTTTTGCATACATTGAGAAAACTCCTCTCAATTATTACTTGGGGCAGGGGATATACGGGATGCAAATTGCCAAGGTTTGCGACAAGCTTTTGCAGGAGCAGAAAGAAGGCGTTGAGAAGGTTGGCAGCAAGAAGCTTCTTGACATTGTCAAGAGTGAGAAGTTTTAGGTTAGCTTTGATGAACAAGTATATATATTTACGTTTTTCTGATTTAAAGTCTTTTGAGGGTTATTGCTCTTGGTTCTAATTTTTGTCTATAATACACATTGATGGGCTACCTGTACTTTCTTTTATACTGGGCAGGGGTCACCATGGGCCCCCTGACCGCCCAAAGCCCTTTCTTCAGCTTCTTTGCCGCGGCCTCGTAGTGCCTGTACTGCTGTTCTTGTCCGTCGAACTCGCTCCCCTTAATGTTCTCGTACACCACGGCAATGCCGTTCTTCAACATCTCGGCGCTGACGTCTCTTTTGAACACCCCCCACCTGGCGACCTCGACTTTGGAAACAACCCTGTTGTACTGGTCAATGCGCAACGGCTTGACGCTGCACTTCGCACCCAAGAGATACCCTCTTAGCCAAGCGAGGCTTTCGTCCGAGAACGGCTGGCTGGGCTTGCCAAAATGCGCGCGCTCGGGGGCGTCCACCCCGCAGAGCCTCACGCTCCAGGTCTGGTCCTTCAAGAGCTTGCGCGAGCGCGGCGGATGGCGCAACCAGCCCCATCCGGCAACCACCCCGCCAGGGGTGTGGAAGAAATGGAAGTTGTCGCCGTCCCCCACACTGGTGACTATTCCAGGACACCGTTTGCGGCGGAAGTAGGAGGTCGGGATGTCAAGGGCAGTGGGGATCCGCTTGAAGAAAGTTCGGTACACCCTGTAGGAGGAGAACATGGCTCCGCTGAGAATGAGCGCCATCAAGATTGTCTTTGGATGGAACAAAGAGACATTGGCCGCGTGCTGGGCAGATGTGTGCCCGTGATCAGACTCATCGTCGTCATCATTTAATGCCATGCTTTTGTGTGGACCCCCCCCCCCTTCCATTATCTGACTTTTGATTGTTGATTCGATTCACCCCAGGAGAACCTGGGTTGAGATCACGTGCAGATTGACTACGTGGTGGAATATCGAAACTCAAGAAAATAAAATTACGTTGGACCGTTTTTTTTTGTTTACATTCTCATCTTTTTCAAATATAGACTTCTCGTTATCATATATACCTATAGTTATATTCCCCATTTAGTTGCCATGTCTTCCTTCCCAGATAAAGAAATCCCAGGTGTCATTGCCCTCTTTGACGTTGACGGCACCCTCACTCCTGCGCGTTTGGAAGTGAGCCCAGAAATGAAGGAAATGTTGGTGCAGTTGCGCAAGAAGATTGTCATTGGGTTCGTTGGTGGGTCCGACTTGGCCAAGCAAAAGGAGCAGCTTGGCTCGGACGTCATTTCACAATTCGACTACTGTTTCTCCGAAAACGGTTTGACGGCGTACAAGCAGGGCAAGCAGTTGGCTTCCCAGTCGTTCATCACCTGGATTGGCGAGGCAAAATACAATGAGTTGGCCAAGTGGATCTTGGGCTACTTGTCGAAGATAGACTTGCCCGTGAGAAGAGGCACGTTCATCGAGTTCAGAAACGGGATGATCAACGTTTCTCCCGTGGGCAGAAACGCCCTGACCAAGGAGAGAAACGAGTTTGAGGCGTTTGACAAGGTGCACAAGATCAGAGAAACCATGGTTGCAGAGTTGAAGAAGGCCTTCCCAGACTTGGCGTTGACTTACTCCATTGGCGGGCAGATTTCGTTCGACGTGTTCCCAACCGGGTGGGACAAGACCTATTGCTTGCAACATCTTGAGGACGAGCACTTCAAGGAAATCCACTTTTTTGGCGACAAGTCGTACAAGGGCGGCAACGATTACGAGATTTACGAGGACAGCAGAACCATTGGTCATGCCGTCAACAGTCCTGACGATACCATGAGAATCTTGAAGGAGTTGTTCTTTTAAGCACGGGGCTACGCTTTGCCATTCATAAAGTTGTTTAATGGTGAGACGGCCTAATAAGTAGAAATAAAATTGTTTCAAAATAAGAATAAAGAGAGAATAGTAAACACTGTAATATTTGAGTGGCCGGGAAGAGGTCAATGTGTGGTTGACAGTTCAACTTTGGATTCTGATCCATCAGCAGGAGGAGTGGTTTCGTGAGAGTTTTCAGAGTTTTCAGACTTTTCGTCAAACTTCTCTTCAGACTTTTCAGACTTTTCAGACTTTTCAGACTTTTCAGACTTTTCGTCAAACTTCTCTTCTGGTTTGTCTTCTGGTTTGTCTTCTGGCTTATCTTCAGACTTTTCTTCAGACTTTTCTTCAGACTTTTCTTCAGACTTTTCTTCAGACTTTTCTTCAGGTTTGTCTTCAGACTTGTCTTCTGGCTTGTCTTCTGGCTTGTCTTCATGTTTGTCTTCTGGCTTGTCTTCATGTTTATCTTCTGGCTTGTCTTCTGGCTTGTCTTCCGGCTTGTCTTCAGGCTCCTCCAACTTTTCCTTAGTCTCGATCGCTTCCGAAGCATGCTCAATCTTCCCCTCTGGGGCCTCAATCAAAGTTTCCTTTTCAGGAGTTTCCAGCATTATCGCATCATCTGTCTTGTCTTCCACCTTGTCGGCATCCTTCTTTTCTTCTTCTTCTGCCTTTCTCTCTTTGTCATCCTCAATTGGACTTTCCCTTTCAACCTCTTGGGTCTCCAGTGGGGCCGGTTTCTCTGGGGCCGAGGCCGATTTCTCTGGGACAACATCCTCCACATGCTTCATTTCCACGTCCTTTTTTTCCTCACCCTTCTCGGAGTTCTCTACGACATCCTCATCTTCATCGTCGTCGTAATCCTCGTACTCGTCAATGACCCTCTCCTTCACCTCGTCCTTTTCAACAGCTTCTATTTCATCATCCTCGTCGTCCCCGATTTTCTCCTCTGGATCTGGAAGCTTCAAGTCTGAGTTCTGGTTGGACGGCGACGCCGTTTGCTCCTTTTCGGGCTCCTTCTCAGGCTCACCCACAGGCTCCTTTTCGGACTCCCTCTCGGGCTCTCTCTCGGGCTCTCTCTCGGGCTCGCTCACAGGCTTCTTGATGACTTCCTTTTCCTTTCTCAGTTTTCTACCCTCGTGCTTGTTCTTGCCGGGAATTCCGGGCAACGCAGCAGGATTGAGGGTTGATGCTGCCTCGGCGGCGGGGGACCGTATGGAAGGAGAGTGTTTCCGCTTCTTGGATGGCTTTTCCTTGTGATCAGATGACTCCCGCTTGCTAGACTTTTTCAGGGTCTTTGTCGAGGAGCTAGAGGCAACCGACTGGGCAGGCTGGGCAGCCTGAGGGGCCTGAGCAGGCGCCTGAACTGGGGATTGTGCTTTTCTGGAGTTCATCACATCAGGGTAATATCTCACTTCTTGTTGAGGTGGAACTGGAGCAGCTTCATCACGATATTCGGGCTTGTAATCACCATTACCGTGTAAGCGTACTCCTTTATTACCTTGGCCCTGAGGACCAGGAGGACCAGGAGGACCAGGAGGAGGAGGAGGAGGAGGAGCAGCAGCAGCAGCAGCAGCCGGAGCAAGAGCTGGGGAAACTTGTTGCAATGCTGGAGATTGCTGCTGCTTGTAATAGCCATTCTTTTCTTGGTACACTGGTTGGCGATGTTGATAAGCGGGTTGGGATGGAGCTTGTGGAGGAGCTTGCGGCTGTTGGTGCAGCAGTGGATGGTGATGACTAAAAGGGAAGCCTGCTTCTTGTTGAGGTGGCGGAGGAGCGGCAGCTGCAATCCCAGGAACACCGCCAGGACCTGGCTGTTGTCCCTGTTGATCGATTCTTTGCAATGGAGCAAGGGCCTGCTGCTGTTGTTGATATTCCTGTTCTTGACGACTTGGCAACATTCCCGAAGGCAAGCGAAGTTCCAAAGAAGGAGGTGGCAAGGCAGCGCCTTCTTGAAATCTCGCCAACTGTTCCAATCTTGCCTTGATGTGAGGATTGTCAGGGTCCAATTTTTGTGCATGATTGTAGGCGTCCAAAGCATCGCTTAATTGATTGTTACAAGTTTCGTACAATGTCCCCAAATCAAACCACACTTCGGAAATATATGGGTTCAAACGAATGGCCCTTGTGTAGGCATTGAGAGCATCACGGTATTGAGAAATTTGATAATACAACACCCCAATGGAACACCAGAATGTTGGGTTTCTTGCATCCTTGTTGACTGCTTGTTGGAAAGCTTCGTAAGCTTCTGGATAATCACCCTTTGCCATGTGAACTCTTCCAAGATGATACCAAGTGTGGGCATCACCGTTTTCAAGCTCCAAAGATTGAGTCAATAGTTGAAGAGCCTTGTCCAAGTTGTGGAAACTTGCAGATTGTTGAGAATACAAGCAACCCAAAAGTTGCAATACTTTTGCATGAGAAGGATTGGACTGCAACACTCTTTCGTAGGCATCTTTTGCACCATTGAAATCCTGTTGCTGTTCCAAAACAGAGCCAA
Organism: Saccharomycopsis sp. UWO(PS) 91-127.1; assembly: GCA_002895615.1. NCBI lineage: Eukaryota > Fungi > Ascomycota > Saccharomycetes > Ascoideales > Saccharomycopsidaceae > Saccharomycopsis > Saccharomycopsis sp. UWO(PS) 91-127.1. The sequence continues at coordinate 965,041 of JNNM01000006.1, forward strand.
TCTGGAACCAAACATCAGGCTGAGTCAATGGAGAAGGAGGATCGGTAAGAATGTACTTGAAACAGTCCAAAGATTGTGTGAATTTGTTTTGTCTTTTGTAAATGATCCCCAATCTAAAGTAGATTTCTGTTGCCTTTTCAAAGTTGGGGTCCAATTCAAGAACTCTTGCAAACGCTTCCTCTGCAAATGGGAAAGAGCCATAACGGTCATAAAGAATACCAATGCCATGCCATAATTTAGGAATGTTTGGGTTGCTCAAGTGATACAACGCTTGTTGGAAAGCGGCATAAGCTCTTTGCAAGTCATCTAACATCAAGTAACAATGGCCCAACAAACTCCAAGTCTCACCATTTGTGGGGTCGGATTTGAGGGCGTTTTGATAAAGTTCTGCAGCCGAGGAAAACATGTCACGATGGCGATACAAATTGCCCATTCTTGTAGAAGCTGCCGAGTTATTTGGACTCAAAGTGAGAACGCGTTCATAAGCTTTGAATGCTCGATCAGGGTCATCCATTGTTTCATAACAACAAGCAATTGAAAGCCAGGTGTCTGCAGTTGCGGCAATGTTTGCAGCATAGGCAGAGCTTTCATCGGGGTTTGAAGGCTGCAGAGAGATGGAAGGGGACGCTTGTTGTTGTTGTGGTTGGGGTGGGAGTTGTTGAGACTGCGATTGCGGCTGCTGTAGCTGTTGTGGAGGAGGAAGAGGTTGAGATTGTTGTTGTTGAGGAGGAGGTGGAGGAAGAGATTGTTGTTGTTGTTGCTGTTGTTGTTGGGGCTGCAGTTGGGGCTGTTGAAGAATGTGAGTTCGAGACATGTTTGAGTTACCATTTGTTCTAGATAAAGAAGGGTCCTGGGTAGAACCGTTAATGGCGAGGGAAGAAGGTTGAAGTGGTGGGGGTTGTTGTTGATGCTGCTGCTGCTGTTGTTGTTGCTGAATGGAAAGATAGGAGTGTTGATTAGGAGGAGTTCCGTTCATGCGCGATATTATACCTGGATGAGCAATCATAGGGCTTCTTATTGAAGAAGGTTGAGGTAGGTGTGCAGACATTATTAGTATTATTGTTGTTTTTATCGATAAACCGATTAACAGAAAGTAATTTTTTTTTTTTCAGGCACTTTGTAGTTTTTTTTTCCTATATATACTGCTGGTCTATTGTCAGACAATGGAGAATAGAAAGAAAAAACTAACAATAGTGAAGAAAGAAAGAATTAAAAAAAAAAAAGAACAAAAAAACCAAAAGCCAAAAAACAAGTTGTGAGAAGATTGGTTGAATAAAAGTTCAGTAGAGTAACAATGATGATAAAATACTGGTGTTGATAGTGGAGTAGTAGTAGTGGTGGTGGTGGTGGTGGTTGGATGTGTACTTTTTTTTTTATCGTTTGCCGGCAATTAATAACTGATAGATGGAGAAGTATATCTTCACAAGTTTATTTCCAAGATGTCCTTGGATAGTTGAAATTAGAATAGTGTAGTGATGGAATATTTGATTGGGAAGAATATAACATCAAGTTTCATCAACAATATTATTGTATTTAGTGTGAGGTTGATGATGATGATGATGATGATATTTGAAGTGAAGCAAAGAGCGATCTTTCTTTGTTTCCTTTCCAAAACTAACTTTTTTTGAACTATAAAGTGACTTCCCTTTGTGATTCTGCTACTCTGTTCTATATTCTCTGGTTCCTTCCATTAATGCTTGTGACAAACTGGCGTGAGAATGTATGTATCAACTACTACTTTGGTGAAGGGCGTTCAACAATGTTAGAATAAGAGAAAAAGAGGAAAAGAAAAGAAAAAAAAATAAAAAGAAGAGAAAAAAATTTACATACTACCACACTTTACATGTCTATAAAGAATATAGAAAGAACATATAGAGTATATATTGTATATATAGATAGAGTACGTGCAAACCCTAACGATTGATGGATGATTGTCATTGTTACAATGTATCGAAATCCTTTCGCTTCTAGGCCAAGTAAAATTGCTATGTGTATGCTGTTTGAAAGAAAAAACAAAAAAACGACGCTAAAAAAAGCCCCATACATATATATATATATATATATATATATTTATTCCCATATAACCCTAGTAATAATAATAATAATAATAATAATAATAGTAATATTAAGCTAGCTATATAAGTATATAACATATAATAATAATAATAAATATTTGTTTCTGGGCAGCAAAATTGTAAAAAAGTATACACAATCTTACATTTTAACCAATTAATTCCAGATTATTGTTCTTTCTGCGTGCGCTTAACATATATATATATATATAGCCTTTCTAAAGCCTGTGGACGATAATGACAAGACCTAGTGTGTTTAATCTCACATTACCATCAGGCATGTTGGCTTATATATATATATATATAAAATCCCTAGGTTTGATAGGTCCTAACTAAAATTTCGTTTGCGACAATTTCCGAGATTTCATGACAGCTGGCTTTTTAGCTGGCTTTTTTCCATTTTTTACTCCCCGTGGCTGGCTTTTTTTGCACAAAGTGTGATTTTACGGTGTATTTAATTGGTGTTTCGACAAACCCCGAAAACTAGAATTGATTATGTAATATATTACATAAGTTATTACATAAGATATTACATAAGCTATTTTTACCCACCCTCATGGTACAAACAACCATTAACGATACAACAGCAAAAAGAATCAAAATCTGATCAAACCTCTATATAAAATAAGAGACAGGCACATTGCACATTGCACATTGCACATTGCACATCTCCTGCCATGAGCAACATCCTTAATATAACCACCCAGATCAAAATCAGCCCCTCCTCTTCACCTGCATCCATAACATCTTTCCTCCCCATAGAAAATACTCTCTTGGTAGGAACCTCAAACGGCTACATTCACATTTACTCAACCGCTACCTCATCTGCAACTACCAGCCCCAACAACAATGGCACAAACAACCCACAGGTTGATAATTCATCAGTGTTGAACAGCCCCGTCACTTTAACTTCCCTCAATAAAAACAACATCAGCTCCTCAATTGCTGAATTATCCCACAACCATGAACCATCCCTGTTGCCAATGCCTTCCAACCACACCATCTTATTGAAATCATGGCTTGACACAAATCACAGTCCTCCCCTCGAATTGATAAACACCATAAAGCTAAACAACAATAGAAAACCAATCGACAAACTAGAATATCTCAAAGATTTAAACTACTTGTTTGTTCAGTCGGATGCATTGCTACACATACACAATCTCTCCACAAACAAATTGATCAAAACTTTACCCAACTCCAAAAACTTGTCTGATTTCAAAACATTTTCACAAACCATTGATTTCGAGTTGAAGCAGTTGTATCATCATCATAAAAATGATAATATTTTTGATGGCAACAACAGTGATACTGTCAACAGTTTGATTCAAAGCAAATTACAAAAAATTGAATCGTATTCCTTGTACCAAAATTTCTATGATCATGATCCGTTTTACCAAGATTCCTCCAATTCAACAATATCCTCTTCTTTTTCAACTCCTTCTTCCACTTTTACGCCTCCACACCCTGATGATCTCATACATTCTTATCTCATTTACTCTGTCAAGCGGAAACTACACATTGTCAAATGGGGCATCAGTGATGATAACTCGGAATATCAAACCTTGATTACGTTTTCTGATAAAATTCAAAACTTTGATTTCTTGTCGAGTACCAAATTGATTGTCGCATTGAGCTCAGACTTTGCTATTGTCGACTTGACAAATCTCAAGCAAACTCGTGTCACCTTCCCCATTGTTTCCTCCAACAAAAGTTACTCAAGTATTCTCTCTGGTGGGTTGATAATGGGCGGCAACAAATCAAATAAAACCAACATCTTTGTTCGGCTTTTCAATCAGCAAACAACCCTCATTTCCAAAGACTCGTCCAGCATCAAGATTAACAACAACACTACAGAACTTCTAAACAAATCATTGATCAACTGGAACACTACCAACAACAACAACAACAACAACAACAACAACTCCAGTGACATCAGCAACATCCCAATAGACATCAAATTCTTTTTCCCGCATTTGCTTCTTCTCACTTCCAACTCACTCCAAGTGCGTGATGTGAAAAATGGCTACCTTCTTGAACAAATATCCATTCCACCAACCAACAACATGCACGTGCGCATGAAGGTTGACAATTTGAGCGGTGCCCTTTATCTTCAATGCAATGAATCGACAATTATCAAGTGCGAAATGAAGCCATTCATTTATCAATTGAACTGGCTTGAACTGCAGGATAAGCTCAACGAGGCCATTAATCTAACTTTCCAGCTTTCTGAAGACTTACTCCCCGACAAAGTGAGCCGTTTGCGCCAGCTTCAAATAAAAAAGGCGGCCCTACTTTTCAACAGCACTTTGAGTCTGAACTCTGTAAATCCTCACAAGTTGGATGAAGCCATGTCGTTGTTTTCCAGTTTCTTGGCTCCTCCAGAGCTTGTTCTTCTGTTGTTTCCAACGATTGTGAATTTTTCCAAACACAACAACACAGCTTGCGAAGAAGATGAGAGCCCGCTTTTTTCAACAAAGAACGCAATCTCCCAGTTGCAGATCTCTGACTTGGTGTTGAAAGAAGAGGACACTGCGAGTTTGACGTCAACTTCAACAGACTTGGATTTGGCCCACACATCCACCCCGGGAACGCCAACCCCAACAATCAATGAATCGGCTTCATTGCGCAAGGGCTCGGGCGAGAAGGATAACCATCATCCTCATCATCACCATCATTATACTCAGACTCAAGTGAAGCTCAACAGAAGAAAGCTATTGAAAGCGGTGCAGAGCCTCTTGCTGTATTTGGCCGACACCAGAAGAAAGCTTGACAAGATGATTCAGTTCCAACATGAAAAGGAAAAACACCAAGAAGCCGGTGGCAATAGCAATGGCAATAGCAATGGCAATGGCAATGGCACCCCCATCAATGAAGTAAATCGCAGGGACGACAAAGAAGAGGACATTACCTACCTGAACCTCAACCTCTACTGGAAGAACCAGATATTGCCCATTGACATTTTTGGTGCTGATTTGACAAGAGTGGCGGAACTCGTGGACACGACGTTGTTCAACTGCTACTTGTTGACGACGCCCTTGTTGATTGGGCCGTTGTTCAGGATCGTCAACTACTGCAATGTTGACGTTGTCGAGCGCAAGCTTCTCCCGCTGGCAACGAACTGCCAGGGCAAGATCCACGGGCAGTTCTACAAGGAGTTGATTGACTTCTACTTTGGCAAGCAGTTGCACGCCAAGGCGTTGGAGCTTCTCCAAAAGCTAGGCCAGGGCAAGGAGGTGAGGAGGGATGTGGGGGAGGAGGAAAACGATGAAGTTTCCATAATTCTTGGGAATAACGTTCAAAACTCTGTCAACAACTCCGGTCTCGAAGGCCCGATCCACACCATCAAGTACCTTCTCCGGCTCTCGAACCCGTTTTTGGACTTGATATTCCGGTATGTGAAGTGGCCGATGGAGGAGATTCTTGACCAGTGCATGGTTGTGTTTCTCAACGACTCTGCCGAGAACGAGAGCTTTGACCGGGAAAGAACGGTGGAGTTTCTCGAGCAGACAGTGAAGGACCCGCAGTACACCGTTGCCTACTTGGAGCACGTCATTGACGACTGGGGCGACGCCACCCCAAGGTTGCACACCAAGTACATTGGGCTTCTTCTCCAGACTATTGTGGGGGCCACTGCGGACCGCAAGGAGCTTTGTTTTGGCAAACTCGTGGCGTTTTTGAAAACCCTGAGTTGTTACGAGCCGCGGGCCAGTCTCCGCTTGATCCAGGCTGCCGCGAATGCAGACGAAAGTGGCAAGTTTATCTTTCTAGAAACGTTTATTTACAAACGTCTTGAGGACCACATGAAGGTGCTCGAGCTCTTTGCGGCGCCGCCGCTCAGCGACATCCAGCAGGCGATGCAGTACTGCGACGAGCTCTACAACGGCACTACAACGACGACGACGACGACGACGACGACGACGACGACGACGTCCAAGCGGGCAGGCCAGCACTGGTTCCAGCGGCTCCTCGAGTACGTGCTCGGGCCGTCGCTTGGCCGATGGGACTTTGCCCTCGAGTTGCTCAGACAGCACGGCAACAAGATGGAGTTTGACAAGGTGCTCTGCACGCTTCCTGCGGGGCTTGCGCTCCAGTCGCTCGAGCCCGTGTTGGCGGCCCAGATGGCGCACCAGCGCGGACGCCTCGAGGTGTCCCGCGTGCAAAGCAGCTTGAGCAAAGTGAAGCTCATCAAGCACCAGGAGCGGCTCTTGAAATTAAGGGCGCAGCTGGTGGTGGTGCACGACACCACCCGCTGCTTGCAGTGCGGCAAGTCCGTGGGCAACAGCGTGTTGGCGGTGTTTGCCAACGGCCAGTTGGTGCACTACGGGTGTGCCAAGGAGTTCCAAAAGCGCTTCATGGGGAGCGGGGGAGTTGAAAAACGAGTGGTGCAGTTCGGCGATAGGTCGTAATTAGTACCTTCAATGTACCCCAGAATTACGTTGTACGTTGTCGCCAGTGGCGACAACGGATTACGGTAGAAGCAAAAAAAAAAAAAAAAAAAATTGGACCCTGTAAACTAGCTAGATTTAAATTTCACGGGCTCGCCGTCAACGTCGATGGGGTCGATTCCAAAATGGTTGACGTTTCTGAACATCTTGACGCCGTTGTCGCCGTCGACAAACTGGCAGTAGCGGGCGGTCTTCCACAAGGAAACAAACATGTTTTCGTCAGAGTGGAAGTAGTGCTTGCCCATGACTTTTTTAATGCCCTCGGTGGCGTCTCGTGCATTGTAAAACGGGATTCTCGAGCAAAAGTGGTGGGCCACGTGGGTCTCTATAATGTCGTGGAACACATATGGCCCAATAAAGGGGAAGTCCCGGTCCATGGTGGCGGCAGCGCCCCGGGCAAACGTCCACTGGCTGGCCTCGTACCGTGGCATTCTTGGGTCGCTGTGCTGCAAAAACGTAATAAACACCAACCAGTGGTTCACCCCAATGTACGGCAAGAACCAGTTGATCAACACGTTCCAGCCGCCAAACTTCATGTACCACACATAGAGCACCGCAAACTGGCAAAGCATCCCCAAGTCCGACAACAAAATGTAGTTGTAATTGTGTTTTTCAAAAAGCGGGGCGTTTGGGTTAAAGTGGTTCACCCCAAAGGTGGAGTTCTCGTACCCAGGGTACGGTTGGCCCGAGACGTTTGTCAAAAGATGGGCCACCCAGCCGCCAATTTGCTGCTTGAACAAGTTGTAAAAAGCAACAACGGGGGAATCCTCAGCAATCTCCGCCAACTTCGACACGTGCTTCGACTCGACCCACTCCTCCTTGGTGAATGGCACGTACACCATGTCTTTTGTCAAGTGGGCGTTGGCCTTGTGGTGCTTCCCGTGGGTGTACTTCCAGCTGAAAAATGGCACCAACCAGTAAGAGTGCAAAACCCAGCCCACGGTGTGGTCGAGCCACTCGTAGTCGCTAAAGGCGCGGTGGCCGCACTCGTGGGCAAGCACCCAGAGCCCCGTGCCCAAGAGCCCCTGGGCAACGGTGTACACCGTCCAGAGAACACCCCGCACGTACACCGCGTTCTGGAACTGCAAAGTGGGGATGTAGGTGTTGGCCACGTACCCAAAGAACACCATAAAGAAAATGTCTCTGAACACGTAGCTAAGGCCCCTAAGGGCGCTTCTTTGGTAGCAGTGTTTTGGAATCGCCTCGAGAATCTCCTTCATTGTGAAGTTTGGCACCTCAAACGTCTCGCCGTAGGTGTTCAACGCGGTGATCACCGAGGTGTCCTTGAAGGTGTGGACGTTGGAGTCGGCACTTTTGGCGGTGGTGACCCCGGTGTGATTACCAGAGCTCTTGTTTGTACGGGCGTCGGACCCGGTAACTATCACAGCAGACATGATGATGATGATGATTTAGGAGGAAGGTGAAAGAAAGAAAATTCAAAATTACAGGAAAAGAAAGAAAGGGAAAAGGGGGATTATCTACATCTTTATATCTTTAATATCTTTTAAATATATATCTTTAATATCTGTTATATAGAATAACAAAAAAGAAATCATTCAATTTTGGTTTATTTTTTTATTTTTTTTGTTGTATCTGCATGGTTATGCTTTTGATTTCATATTCTTTTCTATTTTTGCAGATGTTGGTGTGTTTTGAAAATTTTACATCCCAATGGGAAAACCCCCAAAGGATATTATTTTGTAGACTCGGGACTGATAAAGGGCTACCACCACTCGAATTGGATTACGTTGGTGGGGCATCGTCTTAATCTTAATCTTGGTGATCTTTTTTCTATTTTTTATTATTTTTTTTCATGTTAGCATATTTTTTACTACTGATGGGAAAATCTCCCAAATAATAATAAAAAAATAAAAAAAAAAAGAGATTAAAGAGATGAGATGGAGTTTCAAGGCAGTTGCAACTCCCTTGAGACTCCTTGCAAAGAGGGAAGAAAGGAGTAAGGAGTACTCTCGGAGATCTATCCATGTACAATTTAAACAATCTTTCTTTCTTTTGTCAAGTTTTCCTTCAATGTTTTGTTTGTTGTAGTCTTTCTCGATGCCCTTGATCAAACATACTACTAATAGCTTGTAATACGAATAATCCTAGTGTTGACTCTGATTTTGTTGAGTGCTCAACACAAATGATGATGCACTACACACGCCCCTCGCATTGGTGCATGAGTGCAACCTAGCACCACAACCTAGCACCACATCCCTGCCTCTACACCTTTACATTACACACCCACACATGCACCCACAGCTACACCCACACAGGGCGCCTCCGAACATTTTGGCTCTTTCCACTCCTGCTCATCTCATCTCATCTCATCTCATCACACCCCGAGAAATGTTATAACATCAAAAGCAAAAAGACAATCAGAAGTTTCCAAACAGAGCGGTGCCCCCCCCCTCTCGTTGTTCGGTTGCGCCTTCTCCTGTTTTGTCAAAGAAAGTAAAGAAAAACACCCAAGTGGCGGCTCTATGAGCTCATCAGGCGTTTCCCAAGTCTTCCTTCTGCTTTTAACATTATAAACTTGTGTATTGAAAGGACAAAAATAAAAAGAGGGTCAAGACTATATAGTAGTTAGAGAGAGTAAAACAAAAAGGAGAAAATAAGTCGAAAAAACATCAGTGGTAAAACTAGTGATAAAATCCAAACCAAAAAAAAGGGCAAGCATTGATAAGTCGAATAAAGAAGCCAAAGCCAAGCCAAGTCTAATCATATCAAAACGTCTCGACTTCCTGGAGAAAGGAGCACAGATTTGAAAATGAACGCGTGCTTGACTTATTTTCTTCATTCACTTCAAGCAAGCTAGATTGGATGTCTATATATTCCTTTGGATCCAGCTCTGGTGGTGCGTTTGCAATCCTTTGGAATATTGATGACCAACAGAGCCACTTCCCGATTGAGTCTCTTGTTGATAACCCTTTTTTTGTCAATAACGCCATCTCTAATGGTGCCACACTTGGAAATCTTGTTGAACAGAACAATCTTCATGAACTTATCTCTTGCAGAGTAAATTATCATCTTGTTCACTTGTCCACAGCCATCTTTGGCAACGCCGCGACAAACTTTCAACTTGTAGTCGTCGAAATTGAGGTTGAGATGGATCAATTCAAGTAATTGTGGGCAGCATGCTTCACAGTGTTTGATGATACTCAAGTCCAAGCTCTTGGATAAACGCACTTGATACATGGCTTCATCTTCGTAAACTGCCATTTTGAACTTGGGCAAAAGCTTGGCCATGTTGGACTTTACAAAATGTAGTTTCAATTCCTTGTCCTCTTGTTCTTTTAAATGCTTGTGAAGTTCGTGTTCAATCTTGATGTCGACATTGTGATCATGTTCGACCGGCTGTTGTTGTTCTTGTTGTTGTTCTTGTTGTTGTACTTGTTGCTTTTCTTGCTGTGCGTGATTGATTAACAAATGTGAAGGATCCACCCCATGCCCATTGGAGATGCCCAAGGCATCTCCAGGAGAAGGGGAGAGATAGTCTGGATAGTATCCTGGATTAATACATTGTTGCAAGGTTTTGTTGGAGAACGCGACTAAAGATACCATGTTATGCGGAGGCAGAAAAAGGAAAATAAAAAGTTAGTTGATGGTCTGACTTTTGAATCTTTGCTTCTTCTTGGGATATGTTTCGATGCTTTGAATTAAAGAAAATCTAGTATTTGATTTGGAGAGACATTTGGAAGTTGTGTATTATTTTTTGGTTATGGTTATAGATGAACGGAAAGAATCTTGAAAAGTGGTAAAAACGGTTGATTTCAGTTGGAAAGAATCAAAAGTGTTGGAGAATACTTTGGAAATGGTTGGTTGACTTTGAGAGATGTGTGGTAAGAGTATAAATTTATATAGTAATATAATAAAAAAAAAAAAAAAAAAAAAAAAAATAATTAATAATTACACATTTAATAATTTATCTGGGGGAGGATAAACATTTATATAAATGCACAAAAGAAAAAAACATGATTATCACATACAAATAAATCTCCCAGGCGGCCGGTGTTTGGCAAGCTTTCTTCTCCTTTCAATCTTGGGTAATCTTGGGTGTGTCAGACCCAGGAAAAAAGAATATGAGATATGATTATGTGCGCTTACGCCATCCTTTCTTTCTTTTACCCTCCACAAGATTACTCTATCACATAATATTATATTATATATATATATATATCATGACAGATATCATATCATATCATATCATCTACATCGAATCATTTGTCAACGCCACTTTCTAAAACTTACACACATCCATTGCCCTTTTCTTGTTGTTGTGTGATTTGCCACCAAAGGAATAAGCATTACCGTCATCCTCACTGAATTGACATTATCATCATATCAGTGACTAAAATATCGTAAGAAAGTATTATAATAAAAAAAAAAAAAAAGAGAGGCTGATTACGCATCAGCGCAAATAGTTACCCGGTGTATAGTTAGAGGGCGACTCACACCAGGTAGGTCACCCCCGGCAAAGCAATGGTGAACTCGCATCCCAAGTTGTGTCTCTTTTCCAACATTTTCAACTGATTCAAAATCACCCTTCTTGGGTCATTCCCCGAGGTCCCGTCCTCCTTGACGTGTGAAATCAATATCTTCAATCCTTTCAACGGCTGGAGCAACGACGCTGCATGTTGCGAAGATAACGATCTAATCTTGTTTGAAAAATACACCAACTCGTTTAACAAGTGATTGGGTGTCAAGTGTCCAAACAACGGCGTATTCACAGGCACGTTCCCTGTAGAACACTCAATGATGATGGCTGCCAATCTGCTGTGCACTCTTGCAACGCTGTCCCAGATCACTCTGTTGCTGCTGGATGTCTCCAAGTCCCCAAACACCAAGACAAATTTGTGGTTCACCATCAGCTTGAGCAAATATGTGGTGGAGTTGTATATGCACAGATGTCTTTGAAGCTCATTGCCATCAGATATCACCCCATGGCTGACCTCGAAATACTTAACCCTGAAGCTGTCGTTGACTTTCAACGACGGCTGTTGCTTGTCATTGGGAAGTTCCTCAAGTTTCAAGAAATCTCCATTGGCACTGCACTGCAAGCTCGGCCATATTACCCCGTTGAACACATTATGCTTCAATGCATTGATGGTGAACTCTGAGCCGTAAACCGTTTTGGGCTTCAAGCGATCGTAGCCCGCAGAATTGATCACAAGCCCTGCAATGTGGTCCAAATGCGGGTGCGTGATTAGATACTCAGTGACATTGTTCAAAAGCTTCAAGCTAAGCTGGTACGACGACTGCCGAAGCTTGTGGCAGTCCAAGTTGAAGACCGAAATGTCGCACGAAGTGTATTCTGCAAACAGAAGCAGGTCTTGGTATGAATTAAGAAGGGTGTTATTGTTGTGATACTGCATCATTTTATCTATCATGGTTGTTGTTGAATCTGCATTTGTGGGGCTTTCTGTCGTGGGTGTAGCAATGCTGCTATTAGAACCTTGTGTCTGCACCTGTGTCTGTGTCTGTGTCTGTGTCTGTGCCTGCGCCTGCGCTTGACCCTCTGCCATCATAGCGCTAGTTTCTTCACCACTGGATGAGAAACTTCTGTTGAAAATCCCCCGTATCTTTCCGTTATTTTTCAAGTGTTTGCTAATGTGATTTAGTGTTGTTCTGTTGGTGTTGGGGCTCTTCTCCATCCGACACTTGTTTTCCTGAAGAATAATCTCGTTCAATGCTCCCAAGCCGCATCCTGCGTCGACGCACACAATCTTGCCCGTGATATTTTGCTCAATGATTTGCTCTAGCGACATCTCATTGGTTCTGACCATGTAGGAGCACGTCCTCCCCTCAATGGGGCCGCCTGAGGTGCCAAGCACCGTGATTTCAATCTTTGTGTCGGGCAGTTTGTCTGCTTGAAAATGGTAAAAATCGTCACTGATCATGTTTACGGAATTGCCGACACTTGTTGCATGGATATTTGCGTTGGGGGCATCTGCCGAACTGGGGGGTGACGAAGAACTGGATGAGCTTGTTGAAAGGGCTGCTGAAGTTGCGGATGATTCTGATGTCACAGGTGGGTCCATCATCATCTTATGTGTCAGATACGGGATTCTTTCTTGTATCTGTCAAAAAAGAAGAAGAAGAAGAAGAARAGAAGAAGAARAARAGAAGAAGAAGAGAAGATTAAAAAGAAAAAAAGAAAAACAAAAGAAACACACTATCAACTGTTCTTCTATTCTGATAGAATATTTATTTTCCAGAATGTATCTTTTAGCAGTAAAGAAATACAAAAGTAACTCAAAAACACAAAACAAAAAAAAAAAGAATAAAAAAAAAAGATGAAAAAGAAATGGGGGAGTGTTCGAGGTGGACAGGATAAAAAAATGTTATAATGATAGGATGGATGATTAATAGAAAAGACATTGGAAGAGCAACAAAAACCGTTTTTGCCAAAGACGGCTGCTCACATTATAATAATTACTGAAGTTGTTGGTAATTAGCAGTGTTCTCTTTTTATTTCTTCTCTACATATCAACACTACACTGCATACATGGATAAAAAGGGCCACACCTCTGCAGTTTGTCGTTTGACCGGCCAGCTTGTCACTGAAAACTCCCTCCAGCAAGTGTCTATCGTCAACTATCAACAGACAAGGCAAAATAAACAGGAATCCTCCTCCTCTCTACTGCATAATGTTCCTTCTCCCAAGCAATTTAATCCCAGTCTGTTCCAAATTGAGATCTAAACTCCACATGGTACTTAACATGCTAAAAAGTTAAAAAAAAAAATAACCAATATCGCTGCTTTAGGGAGCTAAAACATCTGTGTGTTTCCTTATTGAAAACCCACGCTTGGCTGTCGTCTCGTTTATTCTTTGCATATCAAATGGAGAGGGCCTCCATTTCATGTTTGTGTACAAAAAGAACGGTTTTCCAGGTGTATTTTACAAAAATAGAGCCAGATTGGTTCTTGTCTCCGAGCTGTCTCCAGTAAAAGGAGAAAATCGCTTCAGGAACAATAATTGTCGCCAACGGTTTAATTCACTCTGTCTTTTACAAAGTGCTGTAGACAACTTTTTGTTCCGCATGAAATATTTTAATAGGGCAGAGATTTGAGACAATCTGTCTCTGGCTAGTTTACACCCAATGCAATATAGACAATTTGAGTAAGGTTTAACAATTTAGACTCTCCACCTATTTTTCTATTTTTTTGGATTTTTCCTGCCTGACAATCTCATAAACTGCATCTCACATCACCAATATGCACCATTTCTCTCAAATAGGAAATGATACATTGGTAAATACGGGCCCAATGCTTTTAAGCTCTATTTAGTGACCAAGAAATTAATCACCCCGGAGCAGCTCTTTATCAAGTCGTTCATCTTGTCCGTTCTTGCCCCGTTAGCTGCATACCACCCTTCAAACGCTTCTGACAATTCCTCATCGTCTGCTAGCTTCTCGTGGATCACGTCCCCATGGGTTTTCAACACAATGTTTATGATTGCCTCGTAGATTTCATAGTCTTTATTAGTGCTGACCCCAACTTTCAACGCATCAATCAAAAGCTTCAATTCTTGCACATTTTCATCAGAAACAACGTTCAATGATTTGATCTCCAAGTCAAGGGTGGATGGAGGAAGCTCCACAATGAATTTCAAAAACTCCTCTTCGTTGTTTTGGGAGTTCTTCAAGAGCCTGGTGAATTGGCTTTCGTACTGGATGCTTTTCTCATTTGCAATTCTTGTCATCAATGCAGCTTCTTCTGGATCAATGTCGTTTTCCGTCATCAATTTCACCTGCCCATCGTCATTATCATTATCTTCGCTACCTTTTCTGTTGGCCTCTTCATCATCTTCATCATCACCATCATCATCATTATGGGCCAAATCCCGGTTCACGTCTCCAATCTTCCCAATGTCAATTTGTACCTCTGCGTTCTTGTTGCCAGCAGCTTCCCCGAACGTTTGCAAAAAGAATGGTGCCAATTCAGGCTTCTTTGGCGCCTCCTTTGGCTTGTTTCTCTTTCTGATTGTTTCCAAGTGAATCAACGTATTGAACTTGTTTCTTGGTTCCAAAGACAACGTCACCAAGTTTTTATCAATCTGCGCCACGCTTTGGTAATGGAAGTCGACTTCTTCTTCTTCCTCTTCGTCTTTTTCATCCCTGTTGGCTCCTTCGAGCATGCTGGACCCGCCATCCCCAGAAGAGTTGGGGAGCATGTCCATCACTCCAAACTCAGACTCATCGGTAATGTGTTTCACCGACACAGACTTGAACTGGCTTTTGTTGTTCCATAAGCAGATCCCGTTCCCGGAAACATGCGTGGTTGCCAAAAAGTTCCCGGTTGGCGAGAACTTGACATTTGTGGCAATGTTGCTGTTCACTTTGAACCCGTCAATACAGCCGCCCGTTGGCAAGTCCCAGGTACGGACTGTCCCATCCAAAGAAGCCGAAACAATCCATCTCCCGTTGGGGGAAAAGTCAAGGCTGGTGATTCTGTTCAGATGGCCCACCAACTGTCTAACGATTTTCCGGGTTATGACATCAATCACCACAATTGTCAAGTCGTCCAACGCCACCGCAATCAAGTCGCTGCTCTTGTGATAGTTCAAAAACGTGATCGGGGATTCCAAATCAAGTTTCCCCAACAAGGAAGACTCATTAAAGTCATAAAACCCAACAAGGCCATCAAGGCCAACAGAACACATTTTCTGATTCATGTTGTCAATGGCCACCCCAGTCACTGCCTTTTTGTGGAACTTGTACTGTTTTTTAAAGCTACCGCTTTGCAAATTATAAATGGAAATGCTGCCGTTTGATGACCCAACAAAGCCAAAGTTGCCGCACTGCGATATGCAAACAGACTTCACGCTGCCCTCGTCTCTCGTTGGCAATCTGAATCTTCCTAGTCTTTTGTTGTCGTAGTTCCAGGTTCTTGCGAACCGCTCGTTTTCATGGCCGGTGATGATGTTCTCCCACTCCCCTTGTCGAGCATCGCTATACGCAATGCATGTCAATAACGGGATCTTCTCCCCCTTGGACGCAACCGCTCCCTTGGGCGGTCTCTGCGAGATCTCCTGAGACTGGGAGTCCTTCCGCAACGAAAAACTCCATAGCGAGAAATCTTTTGCCCCGGAAATAACAAAATGGTCCGTCTCGTCCGTGAACACAAGTTGCACCGGTGGTGCAGAGTGGCCCCCGCGCGATCGAAGGTGTCTAGGCGGCGGAACCACAACTTTCTTTTTCTTGTTGTTGGCATGGGGGTTTTGCGTTGACAACGAAGGATCAAACACAAACTCTCTTAAATGGTTGTCTCCTCCGTTTGTTAGGAATATCGCCTGTCCGTCTAAAAACTCCACATTCGAGATCCCGCTGTGCTTGTGAAGCCCGTGCAACACGTGCAATCTCAGGTCGTGGTTTAAGTCGTAGAACGCCAAATCCCCATTGCGGAACCCCACTGCCAAATGGCTTGATCCGTCCGTGCGGAAGGAAAGCGAGCTGATCCCAGTGGCTTGCGACAACATCTGAAGCTTCTTCATGACCCTGTCTCGTCTGAAATCAAAAATAAGCACCTTGTTCGCAGAAGTGCCAATG
The DNA here is from genome assembly GCA_002895615.1 of Saccharomycopsis sp. UWO(PS) 91-127.1. Lineage (NCBI taxonomy): Eukaryota > Fungi > Ascomycota > Saccharomycetes > Ascoideales > Saccharomycopsidaceae > Saccharomycopsis > Saccharomycopsis sp. UWO(PS) 91-127.1. The sequence goes on from JNNM01000006.1 coordinate 981,112, forward strand.
GCAATCATGTCCAACACCGGAGCGGGCTCCATGGTGGTGATGGATCCCAACTTTGACTCCTCACCAAAGGACACCCCCTTGCACTTGTACACAAGCTTCAACGTTCTGACATTGAAGATCAAGACGCTGGTCTGGGTGCACACAAGCACCTTGTTGAGATATGTTGGAGGGTGCAGCAAGCCGATCAAGTCCCCGTAATTGTCGTTCACTTTCAAATGGCCGTGGAACGTTGGCAGGGTTTTCAAATTGCTCTCGTTTTTTTCTTTCCTAAACACAAAGAGGTAGTTGTTCCAGCTGGCCCCCACTATGAAGTCCCCAAACTGCACAACTTTCTTGATGATAATGTCTTCATTGCGAACATTATCAACACGGCACGTCAACGTGTGGAGAAGCTGGCCTCTTTTGTAAATGCCGATGCGGTTGCCGTGGCCCACGTAGACGTGCTGAAAGTGCGCGTGTATACAGGTGATCTCACTTGGGGTCTGTCTTTGGGAGACAAAAAGAAGACGCAACGTCGAGGCATCGTATATCTGAAAAGACCTTCCCACAGAGGTCACCACGTAGTACGAGGTCCCCAAGGTCCCCACGGCAAAGGGAACGTGGTTCGTCACATTTCCAATCGCCCTGAAAGGCGAGAACACTCTCGAAGGCTCAGAGGGCTTCTGCACTCTTCTCTTCTTTATACTGGTGGTCATGTTCGATACTCCAGAGGTCTCTTTGATGTGTTCTTGGTGATGAGTTGAAAATTTTTGGGTGCATAAAAAAAAAGAAAAATCAAGCAGATGAGTATTACCCAGCCAGCTGATACATCAAAGCCCGTCCTGGGGAAAGAGGAAAAAGACAATATTTACATGTACGACACTTCAAGATACTAATAGCTAGAGACCAGCAGGGAATCATGTTCAAGAGGAAAGTGGAGCCCCATTCACGGACCTACAAGAACACGTTGACCTTGACGGTCGACAACTCGGCCACCTCGATGGCCCTTAGTCCTTGGGGCCGAGATGTTGCCCTTGCGGGCAGAAAAGGGCTTTTTATAATTGACCTTGACAACCCGTTCTCCCCACCCAGATGCGTGCGACACCTCACCGCGTGGGAAGTGGCAGACGTTCAGTGGTCGCCGCACAACCACCGACCCTACTGGGTGGCCTCCACCTCCAATCAAAAGGGCATAATTTGGAATCTTGGACGGCCCCTGGCCAACGCTCACGAGTACATTCTCCACGGCCACGAAAGGGCCATCACCGACATCAACTTCCACAACGCCATCCCCGACATGTTGGCCACCTGCTCGGTGGACGCCCACTGCTACGTGTGGGACTTGCGTACCACCGCCGACAAGCCTGTCCATGTGGCGTGCGATTGGGAAACCGGAGCATCGCAAATCAAATGGAACCACAACAACCGCTTTGTCTTTGCAAGCTCCCACGGCGGGGTCATAAACATCTGGGACATGAGAAAGGGAAACGTGCCCTTGAGTAGAATCCACGCGCACGATGGGAAGATCAACGGCTTGAACTTTGACAGAAAGGCCGAAACAAGGTTGTTGAGTTGCTCCAATGACGGCACGGTGAAACTGTGGGAATACGGTCTTGCAAATGGCGAAATGAAAACTAGATATGTGATCAACACCGGGTTCCCCGTGTCCAAAGCTCGATTGCTCCCCATGGGTGACGCCATAGGCATCATGCCCCTTAGAGGCGGCGGCAACTCTTTGAAGATCGTCAAGACCCCCTTGAACGACACGGTCGTGGATTTGGACCCAATTCATGAGTTCCAAGGCCATTCGAAACCTGTCAATGAGTTTTTGTGGGCTAAGAGACCTTCAAGGACCGATTCTCAAAACAATGATTTCCAATTGATCACATGGGGCACAGATAAAGAATTGAGATTGTGGAAAACTGAAGAGTCGTTTTACGAAAAAGTGGGTTATAATTTCAAAGGGCCCCTTACCGAGTCAGATAAATCGTTAAGAGACCATCTCAAGAGTTTTAAATACTCCTCATACAGAGATGAACCCAACCTTTCAAACAGCAAATCTCAGCATCATCGCCATCAAGGAGGCATGATCACTAATATCTTGACCTCTGATGTGAACTGGCTTTCCAAGCATCTTGACACCTATGACCAGCTTACTTGGATCAGTAACGTTCGGACAGATGACTCCTCCGAGGCCGGGAGACTGAACCGCCAGGACCCTTTCAACTTGGGAAAAGAGTTGGGATTGATTGATAATGACGAGTTCCCAGGTGTTTTCTTTGAGGAGATAAATATCAATTATGGGAAACTCACTTTCTCAATGCGTTCTTCAGCACTTTCCAAGTTGGATGAGTTGTTCATCTGTTCGCAGCCAGATGCCCCGGTTTTCAAGGATCCTACCGCTATTGCAACAGGAGCAACAGCGAACGATACAAAGGACAAAGACGGTCTCACAATATCGACATCATCGAATACTGATGGTACTGCTAGTTCTACCTCTTCGGCATCTGCACCCACAGCAGCAACGGCAACAACGGCGGCAGCCTCATCTGCATCACTAGCAAAATCAAATGTATTGACTTCAGCAACTGCAAACAATACTTCTGCAGCCACAAGTGCAGGCGCTTTAAGTGCAGCTACTAGCTCTGCTGGTTCAAACACCATTGTGGGCTCTTCATCTGTTTCCGCTGCTGCCACTATGACTGGAGGAGATCCAGACAATGACTCCAACCATGATAACAACAATCTTGAAGAGAAAGACTCGGAGTCCAAAGGACTTGCGAATAGTGCCACCGTATCAACCGCTGATGATACCAAAGAAAAGATCAACGTCAACGAAAGCTTGAATTCCGACAAAAAAGATGAAATTGGTGGCAAGAAATCGGTGAATATCCAGCTTGAAGATTCAGCACAACAGGAAGTATTTTTGAGAGTTAAGCTTCTGTTCAATAGAGCAAACTCCTCGAAGAGCTCTCATAAGGTTAGCTGCTTTGTTGAGTCTAATCACGACACTACGAGAAAAGATCGCGAAAAGGTTAAACTTTTGATTGAGTACATCGCAGATAAATGCATAAGTGCTGAGAAGGTTTGCATCTTACCAATTTTGCAAATTTTACTGGGAATTCCTCTCGATTTTGACCTTCTTCTTGCTGAGCCTGTCAGTGGTGAATTTGTGGACGAGGGTAACAACGAGATGTGGGAGTTTGGTGTTCCTGAGAAGAATGATGTGACCATTACTGCCGATGATGGTATCGACAGCACTATGAACAACGAGAATGCAATTGAAGATGACGATGATGATGATGAAGAGGATGATGAGGATGAAGATGATGAGGATGATTTATATGATGAAGGTGACGACGACAACGAATATGAAAACAAGCTCTATAAAGCTTTGGATAAGAATTTCTCAGACTTCATGGGCGAGGATGACAACGAAGAATCTCCACATGTTTTGGGTACTCTGGTTACTCCCGACTTGAATGGAGAAGCAATGTTAGCTCATGAAGATTGGAACACACCCAACGAAATCACTTGCGGTGCGGTTTGGGCCAGAAATGGACAATTGATCGTCTTCAGCTCTCCTAGCTCCAAGATCAGATACTCGAGTATCAAGTATCACAATGACTTCACTGGGTTCAAGGATGACAGACCGTGTCAGGAATATCTGTTGAGGAACGAAGTGAAAGAAACAATGGCTTTCCCCAACATGTTGACCAGACGGTTTTACAATGAAAACAGCATTTTGAATGTGGACTATAACATGGGGTTCATTGACGATGATGATGATTACGACATGAACGATTTCTACTCTGATGGTGAAAATGATCACTTCCGTTTCCTAACAAATGATTTTCAAAAAGTGAACAATGTTGTTTCAATGTTAGATTTCTCCTTCATCTTACCAACAAAAGTGGACTTGGCTGAAAGATACTTGATTAGTGGTGGGAAAAATTCAACAGCATATGACATTGCTGAACACAATGCGGAAGTTTCTTTGCTTTTCCAAAATCTGACATTGACCGAGGAATTGTTGGACATCACCAACATATGGAACATCATCAAAATCATTGTTTTGGATGAAGAAATACCCGATGACATTTTGGACAGACTGGCTAATATTTTTAACTGGAAGCAGCAAAGAAGAGCCGCAAATCTAGATTTAGACTTGGGTTTCGGGTTGCATGCCTTTGGTTACAAAGGATTGATACGAGAGATTGTTGATTATTTTGAATACAAGTTTGATGTGCAAATGCTTGCAATGACCTCTTGTTTACTTTTCGCAACAATCCACAAGACAGGAGACAAGTACGAGCAAAATGGGAAAGTGTTAAATTCACAAAACAGTTTGATAAACAACTACAATTACACCAAAAAGTTTTCAAATTCAGGCTCATTTTCTTCTGTCAACTCTATCACCGCATTGAACATATTCACCACGGCTCCTACAGATTCCTCTGCGTCCTTCTCTTCCTTTTTCGCAAACAAAGATAATGGTGAGTTTGACATTACCGAAGCAATTGATGACCAAGGGGCCAATTTTATGTTCGACTATCAGGTCACCGACGCCCCAGAACTTCAATTGGAACTCGAGTGCGACCAGTTTCTCAACCCTGAAAGAAGTTACACTTTCGACGAACTATTTGACGTTGGACTTTTGAACCGATTGAAAAAATACCGGGAGATATATAGCGATATGCTTTTGGCTTGGAGACTCCCTTTGAAGCGTGTTGAAATGTTGAAATACGACTACAAAGACCCTGCACTGTCGGCACTGCGATCAAAAGATCCAACAAACGATAACTCGGATAGCGGATTCAAGCCATATAGTGTGGGGTTTGAGCATCCGTACACTACTAGTTTGGTGTGTGACTATTGTTGTGTTTCGGTGCGCAGACAGCAGATCCAGGTTTGTCATAGCTGTCACCACATCTTGCATGTTACATGTTCTAAGCAGTGGTTTAGGGCCATAAGTACCAGCGGCACCGATGGGTACACTGGTACGGAAGAGCAGTGTCCTAGTGGTTGCGGTTGCAAGTGTTTGAAGCATCTTTGATGAGCTGATCAAAGAAAAAAAAACACTAATGAATTTGTATAATATGATGAATGATTTCTCTCATCAAATTTGTAGTTTTTGGTCGCAGTCGTGGCTGCGTTTTACTCAATTTCACAAAATTGAGAAAACAGAAGTTGGTGAAATGATCTAACCCCTATGGTCATGGTTGTAATGTGATCCGCATTAAAAAACTCCTTGAGCACTTGAGATGCACACGAAGGAGGTATGGTAAGGGCAGTTAATTCTTCAGAAAGGCTCAATCATCGGGAACATTACTCCACACATGGGCAGAAAGAGTTAGTATAAGCTACATGTGTATAGGCTGCATGCGATGGCACATAGGTAAGGCGTGTGCACAATAAAATCTCCTCTACTACAGCAAGGTCAGTATGAAGATGATGGGGATGAGGATATGTTATAGACAAGATATTTAGTATGCAGCTACTATAGTTAAATTACGGTTATGAGCCCGGTGTGGTTACCCTGTGTATTTTCATTTTTACCGTTTCTGATGCTCATAAAAAGAGATTGCTGTCGAGTACGCCTTAGTAGTCCAACGGTCAGGATATACGCCTTCCAAGCATATGGTCCGGGTTCGACTCCCGGCTGAGGCATTTTATTTTTTTTGTTATTTTTATTTCTGGTCGGACCTTTTAACAGCCAATCAAATATTGTAGTATTTTTCTAAAACGCTTGTCACGTTCAGACAGCCATTTTTTTTTATCATTCTAATGTTGAAAAAATCTTCTTCAACTACACATATCTGATAATAATAGCATAGCAATAGGACAAAATGAGCACTGTTAACGTATGTTCAAGGATGGGCAGTATTCTGTTGCAATGACTAAGGACCAATTACTAACGCATTCTCTGTTTTTATAGGTTTTCAGATACTCTGCTTTGGCATTTGGTGTTGTTTATGGGTTCACCCACAGAGCCAGTCTCAAGTCTGCTGCTCAAAAGAAAGAAGCTGAACAAAAGTTCAAGAAGACAGAAAAATTGATTGCAGAAGCTAAAGATGAATACGCCAAGTTACATAAAAAGGAGGAGAGCAGTTCGACAGATTTCAGCAAAATCAACTTGGATGACAAGAACTTAGACTTTGCAAAATTGATCTTGGGTAGCGTTGAAGCATTGAAATAAGGCTAATATATTCCATTTGCAAATTGGACCCATGGAATGGAAATCCTGTACTACTATCGTTAATTAGAAAAAAGGAGAGAAAACAGTGATTGAAAGGCCAATCAATGGAGGTGCCTGCATCCTGGACTGATCCAAAATCGGCACCACCTAAATATTCTTCAATCAACTACACTTGCTTTTGTTAATATGGAGGAGGCAGAAAATATAATTTCAACAGTATGTAAGTTCTTACAACTTGCCCTTGAGATACTATTGGTTGATTTCGAACTGATATTTGACATGATTTGATTTGAAAGACTATTTGATTCAACGACGTACTCTGTGGAACGTTCTACCCTTTGGAAGACCGTACAACTCTCTGATCTGGGCCACAGAAGAGTCCCATTCGCTTCTCCAGAAGTTGATACCCATAGGGGTTAACTTGTAGGTTTCCAAAAAGGAAGCCAAGTCGAAATCCTGGGCATCGTATTGTAAATCATCACCAAGCTCGGTTTCTTGTTTCAACAATAAAATCGTGAGTCTATTAGCTGGCACGTTTTTCTCAGGGGTTGGTGCCAAGTACTGCTTGAACACATGTTCTTGTGTGTTCAAGTAGCTGAATGTTTCGACATTGGTGTTGAATGTAAGATTCTTCAAGCCATAGTTGAAGGTAGTCTTGTAGGAGTTCAATTCGACATCAGGGTCGTCCAAATTGACAATCAACAATGTGAATTTGTCTTCTGGGGTCAAATCATGTACTAAATCCAAGTACTTGCAATGGAAAACAGGTGGCTTTGATGTCACTCTAGTTGACAAGATTTCACCTGGTGTTATGTATTCGTTGACCCCAGATTCATTTATAAATTTGACTTTCAACTCTATGCTTGGGTCTATAGTCGGAATGGCGTCAGGCAACACTTTGAGCTGCTCAATTCTTTGCATCAAAAGCATTTTGTTGTATCCTTCAAACTTTCTCTCTTTGTAGTAATGTTGGAAAACCTTTTCGTTCAAATCAAAGTGATCTGGATTACCAAACTCAACCTTGTAAAGAACCTCTGGGTTATATTTTTCTGCTTCTACTAATGTCTTGACCTTTTTAGCTTTCAACTTGATGGCAGCTTCTTCATCCGTGGTTTTAGAGAGTTCTGCATCGAGTTCAGAAGCTTTGGCATATTTTTTGGCGGCATCCTCCTGCAAGATCTTGTACGCTAATGGGAAAACATCATTCAAACCTTTGGGAGTCTCATACTTGATTCTGCTTCTTCTGGTCTTCAAACTTAGTGGGCCATGCTGAGAAACACCATTGATTAACTCATCTTTCAAAGCTGGATTTTTAATTTTCAAGGAGTCCGAGTAATTTTCCACATTGTTCACCCAAGAAGCTTCGTTGTCGAGTTTGATACTAGTCGTACTAAACTTCGCAGCTCTAGTCTTTATCTGGGGAGACCACTTGTTGATGCTTTTTATCATTATCAGTGAGAAATTGCACTCTATCCAGGGAAAATTTTCATCTCACATAATGAATGGGCTTTGGTTTTTTTGAATAATTTTTTTTCTGTTGCAATATTGTTGTTGAAGTGATACCCGGAGATATACATATGCAGACTCCAAATCAAGGGTTCTTTCTGTGCTCTGCGTTTTACATTGTGAGGTTTTACCACAACAGCAGTGCGTACGGGAAGGCAGTTGATAAGATGGGCAGGCATCAGTTGTAATGACTCATGAAGATCTACGCCGAATCGTTATGGAGTGGAAAAGAGAATGAAATGAAATGGAATGGAAATAGAAAGTGTCTCTGGCTGCGTCTTTTATTCGCACCTACTTCCTTGCCAACGGCCCGCGTTACAATACAACAGGTTGCTATCAAGGCCTCCCACCAGCATTACTCTTCACTGTGCTGTTTCCTTCCGAAAGGGCCACAAGTGAGAAGGTTAAACGGAAAAAGAAAAAGTTTTCTCTATTCATTGCTTCACACCATGTGCTTGGTGAGTTTCTGATTAGCGGGAAGAGCCACACCTCATGCATGATTGAATGTGCGGACTTCAACCCCCACTATTGAAATCACACTTTTGATTGTACAACTATTGGTCTTTACAGAAAAGATAAAACAAGAGCCGTATATGAGATGCTGTCTTCATGAGAAAACCCCAAGCAAAGAATTATTATGAAGGAATAAAGAAAACAAAAAAGTAAAATAAAAAAGCAAGGTAAACAAATAGAAGTTGGTGGCATCAAAGCATTAAATGACTTTGTTAGCTATGTTTTGGATCAAAGTTGATTTGGTTCAAGTTCAAATCAATAGGCGATATCGATGGCGCTAACGGAACGTACTCTGGCGAGCTTGGCTTAAATTGAGAAGTTTTGATGTCAGGAAAAAGTGAGCTTCCAGCGCTGTTTAGCTGAATCTCATTTGATGCTTTGTAGTTATTTTGATTGTGGAATTGAAGCTCATAGCTATTGGTATTAAGTTTAGGCAAAGACATGATCTTGGTACAGTTCTCGGCGTATGTTTGATCGTTTCTGTTGTTCGGGTCCTTGAAGAAGATCAGATCCCTAGGTGAAGACATTTCATGGAAGCAGATGGATGAATCCAAGCTTATTATGCTCAACATTATAATATTGTATGGTTTGTGTTGAGGAACTAAGCGAAAGACAAAAAGAGCCTCTTATATGTTGATTGTCAGAGACTGATGACTCGAGAAGAATAAGTAAGCAGAAACTTTAGAACCGGTGCTCTTTAAATTAGCAGTGTATGTGAAATGCAAAGTGAAGTGGCAATTGAGGATCGTATATAGCAATTGCAAGAAGGGCCCACGATTCAATGAAGATGCGATATATGACAATTTATTTATATAACGGGGATTGCTGATAAACTTGAGTGCAGTAAAGGGCACAACTGGAAACCACTCACGGCCAAAGTTGCATTGCGTGGGATATTATGCGCAGCGCTGCCCTTCTCCTGTATAATATTAAACAAACTCATCTGTGGGCTAAAAAAAAATATTGGGCTCTAGAGAAAATATACATGTGGTAACGGCACAACACACAATACGACACCTTAAGGGCCAAGATGCCAACAAAATGGTAGAGCCCTGAATTATATTTGGTCTCTTAATCGTAGTCTCATTGAAAAATAATTCCTGAAGGATGAGAAAACCCAGGCTTTTCTTCTGCCGGTCACTTGTGTTTGCTGAGTGTTATCCTTAGCACCATTTAGCTGCCACCATGTGAACGTCAAAGATCTAGTCCCTACATTTACTTATACAACTCTGGGGTTTATTGGCCAAAACCCCCCATCAAAGAAGTTTACACACCCCACAATTGCGTTACGTTACGAATAAAAGAAAACATATAGATACACACAACTTTGCTGCTCGTAGTTTTCCATTTAGCCAATATTTCTGCAAGTTAGTATTACTTGACTTGAACGAAATGACAAAGTGAACCCGCCCCCCGTTGCGATATGGCCTCCTCGCCGACACACTTTTGCCCCAAATCGAACACCCTCGTGTTTCTTTTCTTTTGGCCCAGACGCATCAACAGTTGCTTTAGTGGCTTAAAAGTAAGTTTAAAAAACATTTATTCATTCAAGTTAGATTATATGCCTATGGTTTGAAAAACGCCCAAAGTTTACTTTCTAGACTTAGCAGCGTAAGTCTTCTTGGTCTTCCCGGTTCTGCTGTATTGGGAAGCTGCCTTGACGGAAACAACTCTGAAGTCATCTCTGTAGCCCTTGACGGCGTTGGAGACGGCTAAACTGATCTTTCTTGGACCTCTTGAGGCCTTGAAAGCTTGGTAGTGGACAGACTTGGCTGGCTTGTTGGCGTTTTTAGCAATCTTGGAAGCATAGATGATTTTGCCGTCCTTTTGCGAGATACTGAGGGCTTTGTCGTTAACCAAACCAGAAGAAGTCTTGGAGTTCTTCTTGGTCAAGTTCAATGGGTCTTTGCTAAAAACGGTACCGTCGAATTTCACCAAAAAACTGGATTGTTTCTTGGTCAATTCCCAGACCAAGTCGTTGGAGACATTAGAGTAAACCATTTTTGATATATGATAGTTGTGTTGATGTTAGAGTATCCTTTCTAGAGGTCGGGCTTGTTCGAAGATTACCGCTTGTATTTTTTTTCCAACTCTTTTTTTTTTTTTCGTCCGCATGCACCTTTGTTTTTTTTTTTACATTTTCATTGGATTGCAAATGCTTTCATTAGCCCTGAAATATAGCACGTGATAATATACATCTACAAACTGGCGCATAAACTTCCAACATGTTTGCGGATCACGATAGATAACTACAGCTTTGAGAATAATTACTTGCCGGTGAAAACCGGCAACGCTAACAGAATATATTCTAATCCACAATTGTAACCTCACTGTCTAAATCGTCCTCAATTTTGATTGTGTTATTGCTATCACACTCACTTTTCGCCTCGTCATCACAGCCTAGATATTCAATCAATGACATGTTGAATTCCACTACCTTCTCGATGATTGCAGTTCGGAACTTGTAATCAGTAATTTCATTCCCTTCACTCGATCCAAGCCAAATTCTGCATACGCCTGTGAAACCCTCTAGCTGAGATAACATTTGAGATCCACTTGAGCTCATCTCTAAGCCGCTAACAAACTTGAATATCTTGGTGGACATGAGCAAAAGCGACACCATTCCCATCAAACTCAATTGAGAAAAATTCATGCAGTCTGGACTCACGTCTTGTAACTTTTCGAGAATTTTCGCAATGAGGGCAAGTTTTCTGCCTTTGCTGTTCGGGCCATTTAACACATTGATGGTCATTATGGCGCATACCGTGATGGAGTAGTTTATGTTCATTTGGCCTGACTCATCACTAATTACCCCATCTTTTTCATACTCATTGAATAGCTTCAACAAACTCAAAATCTCTGAGAAGTCTTTGCTATCATTGACCAAGGATGAAACGAGCTGTGCATTGAGATAACCCACTGACTGTACGGATGCGAGATTTTTAGCCTTGCTCAATAAATTCGAAGAGCACATCAAATCATCGGACAGTTTGAAGGAGTTTTGAAGTATAACGTATAGAGCCTGGTTGAATATCTTCTCAGAGTTCCACGAACTAACAAGCTCTAAGGGAATATCGCAACTGTTCGTTTTAGATGAATGATGTGTAATGACTTTGGATATCAATGAGTCAGGAAGCGCCGCATCGTAAGAGTAGTCGTGAAGCAAGGATAATGATTTTGAGTATAGACCTCCAGCATCTGGGATGATATCACCAATCTTAGATTGGGCAGAGCTGTAAAATGATTGTGCTACCCAATCCCCTAACTTCCTCACCAACTTTGTCTTGTTAAAGGTACACATCTTCACATAAAGTGCTTTATTGAATTGTGTAATAGCGCTTTGCGAAGAATTGTCCTTTGCAACTGGGAAATAAATGATTGATTCGATAAAGGTTAAAAATAGTTTCCATGACGAACCACAAGAATTCAAAAGTACCTTGTTGAATTTGTTATATATTTCCTTTTGAGGTGTCTGATCATCGATAAGAAGGCTTCTACTGAACCTTTTCACGGAATTGTTGATGCTTCTGTGGAGGCCTAATTTTCCTGCATGCTTCTCATTGTTGTAGAAGAATGAAAACATTGACGAGGTACTGAAATTCAATACAGAGCAAACGCATAGGAAAATCAATGACACTTTCAACAAAGTGGTGAAAAACTTTGCAGAGAAATCAAAGCCATAAGCACCTCCAGATAGGCTACCATGAAGAAACATTGGAACGGACAGCAACGATTTGGTACTCCCATCATCGCCACCAAAGTCTGTGAGAACCCCTGACCCAACGACGCACGCCATGCTTCCAAGCAAAACCTTTTGTGGAAAGGACTTTTGGGTAGAGACTTGGGAGTTGGGAGATGAGGCATCATCGTTTCGAAAGTCTGAGCTGGTCGATGAAAAAGAAGTGTTTGTGGGGCTTGAAGTTCTCATGTTTCTCAATCGTAACGCGTTGCCTTCTTGTAACCCTTCGTTTCTCAACAGGCGATTCTCCTCTAGAAGCTGCTCATTTTTTAGTTCCAAATGCTTGATATACTCAATGGCCTTTGATAATATTGTCGCTTTGTTCAACTTTTTGGCAGGTTGCAAGCCATCTAGTTCAATAGATTCATCACCACTGTCGGAGACAACTTTCAAAGACGGAACACAATCTCGGATCAAATTTATTTTATCGTTGATGTTTGTACGATACCTTTTCTCAATCATGTTGTGTGAGCATTTTTCCTTTTTTGGCTTGATTACCTTTGTTTCCCGCAAAGAAGTCAGACCCACGGTGGATGCTTTGAACTTGAGGGCCTCGGATTTTCGACGAGAAGGTACAATTTTGCTTTTCTTCAACTCTGTTGTTGTTGTTGTTGTTGTGAGCTTTGGACGAATGGCTTTGTGTTGCAATACAGCGCCACGAGTAAGCATCTCTGGTGGAATAACCTCTTCAAATTCTGTTTTGATTGCAGACGAGGCCTTGTCAATTGGGGAGATCTCATGGGACGAAGAGGAGCTTTCAGGTGATAGATGATCGGCGATATTGTTGGCGGCTCTGATCAAATCGCTAATATCTAGTTGTTCGAAATCAGCATCACTGGAATAATTCTGAAATATCAAATCATCATTTGGAGCAGTATTGAACGTTAAGTTTTCACTTTCTTTGCTGTCCACTGGTTGCATGATGTGGTCCTGCTCACTATCAATTGACAAGCCCATGATATCACTGTTATTTACTGTACTAGTCAACCCAATGTTATCAAATTGATCATTATTGATTATGGTATTTTCACCAAGGTAATAGTTTGGGTCTTTGAACGATGCAATAAAAGCATCGCAGTCTTGAAAGCTAAGAGGCATCTGGTACTGAAGAATCTATATGGAGGGGTAGGATGTGCCTGAATAGTATTATGGAACGGCAGGTTTTCGATCGTTTTGAGTCGTATTAGATAGAGGCCCTTGTAAGATTTTCTCATAAAGAAGAGGAGGAACAAAGGTGAACTTTGAGGGGGAATTTTTGTCAAAATATAATTGTTTTCCAATGCAATTTATAAGAAGAGTGGTCCGGGATGTTACTGTGCTGTTCTGCAGATTGAACGAGCCTATTTTGATTTTGCAGATTGTGTTCTATGGACCTTCTCGAGAATTCCGCACGAATTCTGTGTGTCTGTGAACAAGAGACATGCGGGTTAATGGTGGGATAAGCTAGCAGGAGCACTGAAATGCTTACTACAAAATTACTCTGGATGGAAGGTAGGGGCATTTTTGGTACAGACTTAGGGGTTTGCTAGATGGCACTGGCCGGTTCTCGTACACATAAGCACAAATGTTTTTGTTCGAGAAAAATAAAAAAAGGCTCAAAGTTTAAAAAGAAAAAAAGTGGTATGATTTTTGACAGCCCAGAAAGCATATTCACTTACAAGGCAAAGCTTATTGGCGGAGATAAACAAACCGGGATGCTAGCTAAGGAAAATGATCGGGGCACAAAGTATCACCCTAGGAAACCTCAAGGGCGTGCCCATTAGTTGGCTATTGGTAAATTAAATAAGATCTTGATTTTAAGCGAAAACTCGTCAAAAAAAGAAAGATAGATTCAAGATGTGCATATATTAATAACAATGTAAGAACAATAAAAAAGAGAGCCGGGGTTAAAAAAATGGACGAGTTGGGAATCGAACCCAAGACCTCTCCCATGCTAAGGGAGCGCGCTACCAACTACGCCACACGCCCAGTTTTTTTTTTGTATTTTTTTAAGTCGCAATGAGTTAAATAGTTTTAAAAACTGGTCACGTATGCGGGTCACGTGAATTTCGCATGATAAATTGAAATCAGCTATAATAACTAACATTGGTTTGGTGAGTGAGAAAAAAAAAATCAATCTCCGTTTGAGCTGATCAGCTTCAAATCCCAAACGTCAGTCTCTCCTCTCCTCATCCATCAAATATGGATCCAATCGAAGAGCAGCAACAGGAAATCGAAGTTCTTGAGTCAATTTATCCTACTGAGTTGTGCAAATTGTCTGACAAAGAGTATTATGTTGTGCTATTGCTTGAAACAGAAACAGAACGCAAGCACTACTTGAAATTACATGTCAAGTACCCAGAAAATTACCCAGAAGAGCTTCCAGACTTGGCAGTTTCGATACCGACGTCTGAAGAATGGGAAGCAAGTATAGGTAGGGAGAGTGAAGGATACGAAGATGAGGAAAGTGAAGAAGAGGAAAGTGAGGACCAAGAAGACCAAGACCCTGATACAAAAGGCCCAGTGATGTTATCTGAGATTGCCGAGTTTGATGAGCAAGATCTTCAAACTTTGCTAGACAAATGCTATGATGAAGCTAATGAAAACTTGGGAATGCCTTCAATATTTACAGTGACTTCGAGTTTGAAAGATAGCGCAGAAGCCTTATTCAGCAAAAAGGTTGAAACAGCACAAAGAGAATACGATAAACAGTTGATGGAGAAGGAAATGGAAGAGCAGAAGAAGTTTCACGGCACAAAAGTGACAAAAGATTCGTTCAACGAATGGAGAAATAAATTTCGTAAAGAAATGGGTTGGGATATTAGAGAACAGGAACGTTTGAAGAAATTGCATGGCGGGAGAATGACGGGAAAAGAAATCTTCGAGAAAGGTCTTGGAACCAATAACGAAGAAGATGTCACAGATATCACCGATGACATATCGGCCATCAAGGCAAACTAGATAGATTTTCACATCCAAGTAATATTGTTTTTTCCGGCTATCGCATTAACCTGTAGTTAGTTATCTTTACATATATATGTCGGTGTGTATAATATATATATGTCTATTTTGAAATGATGCAATTACTTCGAATTGATGATTTCCAATATCAAGAACAAAAAAAAAATTTGGACGAGTTGGGAATCGAACCCAAGACCTCTCCCATGCTAAGGGAGCGCGCTACCAACTACGCCACACGCCCAGTTTTTCCTGTATTTTTTAAAATGGAAAGAGGTTAAATACATCTAAATTTGTGTCACGTGATCACAAAATCCCGTGATTTTCACGTGGTTTTCACGTCTATTTCACGTGTTTTGCAGATGATGAGAGAGACGAAAAAATTTCAATCTAGATATATATAGGATCATCTCTTTAGCCCGTATCTGAGCCATAAAACTGCACCAATGGCTGACATAGATTCCTTGGTTGTTGAAGCCAAATCACTTCTTGAGCTCTCCAATATGGAGGAGGCATTAGCCCTTCTTTCAACTCATGCGGAAAACCCAGCATATGCGAATAATTCCAAATATCTCACCATTTTGGGAGAAACACTATTGGAAAACAGTCAGGTTGAAGAAGCATACAAAATATACTCGAAAGTGATAAGCCTTATACCGGAAAGCGTCTTTGCCCTAGATGCCTATTTCAATCTTGCTCAGATTGTTGGGGGCTTCGAAGGGATCAAATATATCAACAAAGGCTGGGAGATTGCCGACACACAAATGAAATATGATGCAAACATCAAAAAGAAGTGCATCCAAGCCATTTTCACTGCAGTGGAGATATACATGACAGACCTATGCATGGAGCCAGATGCCCAGCAGAAGTGCGAAACCTCCATCAAGAAAGCGTTGGCATTGGATGAGAGCAACCCAGAGGTGTGGTCCATATTTGCATCTTATCTGATATCGTCACTGCAGCCGGAAGATGCCAAACAGCAAATAGAAAAATCCTGGGAGTTGTTCAGCAAGAAAAAGCAGACATTGGAAGATAGCGCGAACAATTTTAAACAACAAGGGCAAGATGAGGACGTCAACGTTGAGTACATGGAACTCATCCAGCCTTTGATAACCTTGTCGAAGTACGCCATCGAAGTTGGCCTCTTTGATTTGGCATCCACCATCGCTGCAAACGTCCACGATCTCAGCGATGATTTGCTCGAACCTTACTATTTGGAAGCTTTCAGCAACTACTTGGCTGCCAAGACACTCCAATACGATAATGATAATCCAAATCCTGCAAAAAGTGATGACTACAACAGACTTGAAGAGATCCAAAACCAGCAATTAGTCATAGACGATGGCCGTGGGATAAATGAAGACATCACTGGGTACATTGAGAACGCACTTTACGCACTTTCAAACGGGTCCAAGATTATGCACGTAGATGAGACTAGCGATCCTGAAGTGAAAGAGCAGATTGAAGTTTTGATTCAAGAATTGGGAGGAAAGCCTGCGATCAAAAGAGTCGAGCAACGCAGCAAACGTGAGGGGGCAGATATCAATGAAAACAACTGGGAGAATGAGATCGAAGAAGATTGAGAGAGCATCTAAATTTTTTTTTTCTTTTTCTATTCTCTTTTGTAGGATCGATCGGTGAATAACATCCAGCCAGGCCAGTAAGTAAGTAGTAGTAGTACAGCGCGGCAGATTTCTCTTTTTCTTAGCTATGAAAAATAAAATATGAGAGAACAACCCTTCCCATCCTAAAGGAAAAAAAAAAATGTTGGATCGAAAACTTAAAATCCAAACCAGCATCTTCAAGTCATTTACTTAATTCGGAAAGGTACAGATCTCCAACCCCCATCATGAAGAAGTTCACAGCCTTCACCGCAAAGAGGAAGAATAGCGGTTCAAATGGAAGTGGTAACGGCAACACTAGTATGTTTTTTTATTTTCTTTTCCCGTAATGATTGGCATATGTACATTTTCTTGATTTTACTAACCCGATCTGATTTTTTTCCAGAACAACATCTCGATGACATGTACTCGGAAATAGAGGACTTGGTCTCCAAAGCAATCACAACTGAAGCATGGGGGCCTGGATCTGACCTTGTGTTCAAGCTTTCGCAGTATTTGAACGAGTCTTTCAACTTCAGGTTGACGATTTTGACCTTGTTGTTTGAAAAACTTGCAGACGGGTACGAAAAATCAAAACTGGGAGGCTATGCCTCTTTAACAAAGGTGTTCAGCGGGGGCAGCGGTCAAACAGGCAACAGTAATGCAGTCGTTTCCACTACCGGCATGACGAAAGCCACAAAGAAAGAGGCCGATGTGGAATACAGAATAGTGTTGAAATGTTTGATAGCGTTGCATTTCTTGTTACTCAACTGTGAGGATGAAAATGTCATCAACAACTACAACTCTTATAACGATCATTATGATGAGGTGCTACAGAACATCACCAAGAATTACTTGGTGAACAATCCAAGTTTGGGGTTCAAAGCCGGTCAAATAATCAAGAAAAAAGCATCAGACTTGTTGGAGTTGATGAGTGACAAGGCCTTTTTGCAAGAGATGAAGAATGAGAACAAAGGCAATGGTAGCGTTAGCAGCAGCTTGGATATTTCCAAGATGTTGAGTGATGATATCATTGCAGCAAACCATGCTCATCCATCTTCGATCATAACGGATAACAATAATGAAGAGGTGGACCCTGTCACCCCAACAAGCAATACAAATAGAAACAAAAATAGAAACATAAACAGATTTAGAAACCGAAAGGGGAGCAGAACTCAGAAGGGCCTGCACAAAAACTCTTTCTTTGACTCTGACAGTGAAACAAATGACTTTGACTACGATGATATTGAGGACAACGATGATGATGATGATGATGATGATGATAGTTATGATGATAAAGAGAGGCACGACGATGACAACAGAGGTGACAACGGGTCTCTGGAAATAATCACCAATGGAGCGATGCCTCTGAAGACTGAGAACGGCAGCAGTAGCAAGCTTTCGAGCATTGCAAGCATGGTGCGCAAAAAGTCGAATTCCATATCCAAGGGCAGTATCAGTGGACTCAGCAACAATGCTAGCACCTCGAGCATTTCCACACGAATCAAACAAAAAATGAGTCTGAAGTCCTCGATGCAGCGCTTGGAAAGCGATAGCGAAGACGAAAAGGGAGACAGCCACACAACTCTTAACATCAAAAGCGACAGCAAACTGAGAACAACCAGTGGAGCAGCAAACCTCAATGGAGACGACGGGGACGATAGCAGCATTGATGAGTACGGAATGGAGATCCCAAAGACCACAAGGGGCCGGTCGCTTTCGTCCTTGAGCAACAGCTTGAGCAACAAGCTACATATTGGGTCGTCTGCTCAATCGTCAAGAAACAAAGAGGGTACAGCCATGCTTTTGCCGCAAAGCCATCATCAGCTGGAAGGATCCAATAAGACCCCTTCGCCCGGAAGCCGCAGATACAGATCGTCATCACAGCCAGACTCGCCTAGCAGTGTCAAGCAAGTGCAAGTACCTGCTTCCGCTGCAACAGCTGCAAGATTGCAAACACGGATCATTCCTGTGAGTTTCAACATCCCACCTTCTCAACAATCAGCAGCAGCAGCAGCAGCTCCATCCTCACATAGGGCCGAAAGCGGTGATTTCACCTTCAAATCACCATCAATGTCGCCGGCGCCGCTCTCCCCAAAGCCAGTTTTAAGAGATAGAAGCAAAACCACTACAGACATCACCGATTTGTTTTCAATGCACAATCACCATTACAATTACAATCGCGGACAGCCTGCGCCAAGCAAATCGCCAAGCAGTGCAGCAGTGTTGAGCCCAGCCAGTGGCCACTCAGCGGCGGTGTTCTCCAACAGTAACAACCCGTTCTTGAGTCCATTGCTTGAGCATCAGTTGAGGTCCACCGACAGCTTTGCCGAGTCCAATAGCACAGGCGGCAGTTTCCCCAGAAGAGTGGGGAGTCTGTCGAATGGGAATCCGTTTGCCACGCCTGATTTTTCCAAGCTTCAAAACGATTTTTTCGATTGATGTGAGTCTTTAAAAAAAAAAAATAACAGCATATATACACATACATACATACAGTGAAATCACACATATTGTATTTTAAGAGGAAGGAACCTCGACATTGTCAACCACTTGAACCTTCACGCTGAACGTGTTTGGATCAGCGCATATCTCCAAAGCCTCGGCTGCCCTTTCCAAAGGGAAAGTGTGGGTCACCAAGGGGTCCACGTCAATGACCTTGTTTGCAATGAGATTCATCACTGCAGGCCAAGAGTCGTTGTACCGGTTGATGAACCTGACGTCGATTTCCCCAAAGGACAAGTGCATGAAGGGGAAGCGGTCGATCAAGGCCTTGCCCACGCCGATGATCAACAAGACGCCGTGTCTTCTGACAATGTAGGCGCCCGTGTTGATCGACACCGCCAACCCCGTGCACTCCAACACCGAGACCGGGGCGTTGTACTCGCTGGATTGCGCCCCCGCCGCCCCCGCCCCAAACATCTTGCGGACCCGCTGGGCGTTCTCCCACTCGTCCACCGACAAGTCCACCTGGTACGTTTGCACCAGGGGCACCAACTTCCGGGCAAACTCGAGCTTCTTGGGGTCGACGTCAGTGATCACCAAGGGAGTGGCCCCGCTTGCGCTTGCCAAAATCAACGTCGCAAGCCCAATGGGCCCCGCCCCCAAGATCGCGGCCCCCTTGCCCATCTGGATCCCCGATCTTTCAACGCCGTGGTACGCAACGGAAACAGGCTCCACTAGCGCCCCTTGCTGGAAGGTCATGCCCGCTGGCATCTTGTGCACGTAGCGGTGGTGGTGCGCCACGAACCTCTGCATGCCGCCCGGGGCCTCGGGAACCTTGCCGGGGGCAATGGAGGGAATGCCGCAGAAACGCACTCTTTCGCAGAGTTGGTAGGACCCCGACCTGCACAAGAAGCAGTCCATGCAGGGGACTTGGGGCTCCACCGCAACGTGGTCGCCCACTTTCAAAGCGGTGTATTGTCGGTCGTCAGAGCCACCGCCATTAAGAGATACGCTCGGGTCGTTCACAAGCTTGGATCCAAGAGCAAGAACCACCCCTGCAAACTCGTGGCCTGCAATAACGGGGGACTCGAGCTTCAAGTCGCCGATTTCACCACGCTTCCAAAAGTGCACGTCGGTGCCACAGATTCCAACGCAGCGTGGGTGGATAAGAACATCGTACTGCCCAGGCTGGGCCACCTCGCTATCTTCAACTTTGACAGTGTTGTCTTTGAATATCTGCAATGCAGGATTGGTCAACATGTTTGATTATCACTAGAGTTGCTCGAGAAGATGATACTAAAGCAGAAAAGAGCTCTCTTTATACAAGTCAGTACAAACTCTCAATACAAACTCTGTAGTGACCATTCTCCTCCCCCTCCTTCGATGGCTTGTCTTTCCATGTATTTCCAAACCTCTTTTATTTTGTTTACACTTTTTTCCACTTCGAAACCTGGGGTAAAAATGAGCTTATTCAGTACGAGGCTTGAGGGGAGCCCCCACACGTGATCTATCCAGCCTACAAGGATTAAAAGAGTAAAGTTTCTTTTCAATAATTCAGTTCAGAACCTACAACTCACCAGACGCGGCAATGAGGACCTTAGCAGTTGGTTTACCGCTACCAGAACCGTAGGATTCAATGGTCTTGACAATGTCAAGGCCGGATTCGACCTCACCAAAGACAACGTGGGCACCGTCCAAGTGTGGAGTTGGGACGGTGGTGATGAAGAACTGGGACCCGTTGGTGTTTGGACCAGCATTGGCCATGGACAACAAGCCTGGCTTGGTGTGTCTGTGGATAAAGTTTTCGTCCTCAAACTTGGCCCCGTAAATGGATTTGCCACCGTACCCGTTGTGCAGGGTGAAGTCCCCACCTTGGAGCATGAATTGAGGAATGATTCTGTGGAAACCAGAACCAGCGTAACCAAAGCCTTTTTCGCCAGTGCACAAAGCTCTGAAATTTTCAGTGGTCTTTGGAACGTCGGAGTAAAGGTTGAAGATGATTCTACCTGCTGGGTTGCCTAAAAAAAAATGTTAGAATTTGAAAGGAATTGGCAATTAGTACAGAAGCAGCAGCTTAGCAATGACACTTACCGTTGATAGTGATGTCGAAATAAGTCTTGACCATTTTGATGCTTGATGATTGTCTGAGGTGAAAGTAAACAGAGAGCAAGGAAAAGGGGAGGAAAAAAAAAAATTGGTGTCGATCAATTTTTGTAACTTCACACCGAAGACGTTCTAGGTCTTTCCAGTGGCAGGGTAATATATTGAGTATGTTGAGAATGTATGCTTTCGATTACACGTAAGGTTGGAGTAGCAGGATGACAGCTCATTGACGTGAAGGTCTCTCGAAGACAACACTGGGCTTCCCGGGCCTTTCTTCTCCGTGAACTGAAGATGGTAGAAAGCGTTGTGTGATATTTACACAGTGAAATACTGGGATTTATGTTAGGCTCTGACCGGGGGCTCCCAAGTCACGCTATGGATGATCATGGAACAGGTTCATGATGATATATGCTCTTAGCAAATCAACACCAGTGAGGCGAGAGGGCCTCCCCATGTTGCAGAAGTGCCGCAATTACAGACCAAGCTTGGAATATAGGGCTACCTTATCTGAGAAGATCCTTCAAATTTCGCTCGTGACAGCCATTCTACAAAGCTTCTCAACCTGAAGGTCCTTGGAGGACCTCCTGAGCCAGGGTGTATTGTTCATTCTCATAATAAGAGAGAGATGTGTACCCCTTCTTGGGTGAGATCTGGAACCAACTTTTTTTTTTTTTTTTTTTTTTTTCATGCAATCCTACACCCTGGTACGAGGGGCTTTTTGTCTAAAGGGTATCGATTTGTTGACACTGTTGCAGAGCGATATGTCAAAAAGAGCAAGGCAGGGGACGGTGCCTGCCTGCATCACGCGGTAGGACCCAGTCAAGGCATCACAGCGGGAAATGAGAAACATTGGAAAAACCAGCGGGTGGTTCACAAACGGATGATGGAGAGAAAGAGGAATCTTTATTATAATGTCAATGATTGCCACTGAATTCCAAGATTTCCAATAGTTTTTTATTTGATCTCTGATCTCTTATTTGAAATCACTCATAAAAAACTTATAGCATGCTGATAGCCCACAAAATATGAAATACTATCATGGTTCGCTACGCGATACCTTGGGCCCATTTTTACTACTTGCGACTTGTCTCACCACTGTCGCATCTGCCTACAAAGTCAACCCACCATCAATCTCCTCCACCCTTGTTCGGCAAGTCAGACAGGGCCCCGTTCCCAGTGGGTTCTCATCAGCCCCATCACAGAAAGAAATTGAGGAGCTGTTTGTCCAACAGCTTCTCATGCCAAGAAAACAAAACATTGTTGAAACCCCAGGCAAGCACAACGCAGTGGTGTATGTGTATAAAGACTCTCCAGCAGTGATTGTCAACCCACGACTTTAGACTAATTAGACATATAAATGGTTATAGACATGATAATATTAAGAATCACTTTGTAAAACACAACTCTACAACTTTTTTCATTGAAAATACCAAAAAATCAAAATACCAAAAATAAAAGCAGACTCAGACTTTAAAAGTCTTGGTTGAGGTGAAACTCCCAACCTTTGCAAACGCAACACCAGCCACTCTCGCCTTTGTTGTTACCGCTGCATTTGAAGTTGCTTCTGAATACATGTTGCGAACAAGCAACTTTTCAGTTCTAAACTTCTCGTACAAAACCGAATGAGTAACCTCTTTGAACTCATGAATATGGGAACCCAACAAAATGTTTCTCAATAAAGAGAAATCACAAACATCGGGGTCTTCAACATCAATCTCTGCCCAGTCATAGACTCTTTTCAATTTTGAGTCATCAAAGTTGTTTGCACCAATCACTGCAAAGGGCAAGTGAGACTGAATGGAATCTTGAATGTTCGAATCAACCAAATAAGAATTGGCAATTTCTTCTGCAGCAGTCAAGTCATCAACACTTTCGTCAAAATCACCATCATTGATACCATCTCCTTCCATTTCGTAATCATTAGGATCATTGAGATCTGAATCAAAATCATAAATTTTGATACCATGTTTTTCAATATCTCTCAAAATCATTTTTTTGTTTTGCTCTAATTCTTCCAAAGTTAGAGAGTCAGCTTTCCCAATAACCGGGATCAAATTGACTCTAATTCCAATTGATTTCATTAGTTCAATATCCAAAGGTTGCAAACCTTTGGAAGTTGCATGAAGAAAATAAAGAGCAACATGAACGCGGGTATCAACAAATTTTGGGTTGCGTTTAATTTTGACTTCTTCTTGCAAAACGCATTCATATTGTTGTTCCAAGTACTCGGTGATTTTAGCGCAACTGGAGGAGTTGTCGATTGATTCGCCGAAGCTTGAAGTAACAATGATGTTCAAGGAAATGTGAGCAGAGTTAGGCTCGTCGATATCAATATGATATTTTTCAAGTTTCATGACCATGTCCATCAATTCATCATCAATGATATCATCGTTATCATTATTATTCTCATTGAAATGGTCATCCTCAGTGAAAGTGACATTGCCCTTGTTATCTTCAATGTTATCAGCAGCAACTTCAGTGTCGCAAGGATCTTCGGTCAAGACACTGTTTGGAATGGTCTCATCGCTATCAATGTCAGCAGAATATTCATCATCTACTTGAGGAGTGTTGTTGTTGACATGGATTTGGTCTTGGCGCTTGCAAAGGGTGTTGATGAAGGCCTTTTTGCCGGTGGAGCTTTGGCCGCACACAAGAACCGTGAGCTTTATGGACTTTCTTGATAACCTAGAGCGTCTAACTTCGTTTGGAGACAACTGTACACATTTGAACCAAAATTATCAAGTAATTTTAGTTCAGAAAAATAAAGTTAGCACCAAGCATCCTAGCGGTAAATAACCTTTTTGGACTCAAGAGTTTTTTTGATTGTCAATTTACCAAGTTGCACCGCAAAAAGCAGAACTAAGAAACGACAAACGAAACAGAGAGGGAGAGAGAGAGAGAGAGAGAGAGCCCACAATGTAATTTAGGATTATTGTGAATTTAGCGGTACCGCGGGACATACTATTGAGGACGACATATCTTGCTTGAGGAAAGTTGAATGGGAATTGGCTTACTTTTGGACTTTTTGACGAGACTCGGGAATAAATGATAAGATAGAAGAGATGAGGTCGAAAAAAGACAATAATAAGTTTTTGTTGATACTTGTGAAGAGTAGTAAAAAAAGAGAAAAAAGGGTTTTTGTGTCACAAAACACAATATTTTTATATATTTTAATTAATTATTTATTATGTAATAAAGACACGAGGCGTGATTGCAACTTCTTGGGAACATTTGAGAGAGATAATCTCTCTTCTCTTCAAACAGTAAAGAATAGTGAATATTTCAAGAAAATAAAAAAAAAACATCTCGCTTGACTTTTGTCTCCAATTGACGAGAAGCATATTGCATCGGCCGAAGATTTTCAGTATTCAGAGAACAATCAAGACAAGCAAGGCTAAAATTTCATGCTACAGATTTGCAAAATGATAATCATCAATCTTTTATTATTATTATTTTTTTTTTTGCCTACTTCTTCATTCATTTATTCTTTCTTTCTTGGTTTTGCCCCGAGTCAAAATTTATCTTGTATCGTAAAAAAAAAAAAACGAAAAATTTTAGTGGGAAAAATGAAATTATAAAATTCCTCGACAAGATCACATCAAAAATCAAAAAAGGGAATAAAACAACAACACAATGAATGGTCCCATTTGATCTATAGCAAAACTGTAGTGATATGGGAGCAGCGCTTTCTATTGTTCATAACTATATAACTGTATAGTTATATATAGTTAGTTGTCAAGCAAAAGAAAATGGTGGTGCTGTTATCATATAGATAACTATTATCTGGTATTCTTCTTTTGTTTATTTTTAATATCCTAGATTTTGCATACAAGCGAAAAAAAAATAAAAAAAAAATAAAAAAAAGACTTTGTAAAAAGAGAAAAAGAGAAGCTCGCTTTTTCGGTAAAAGAAGAGAAAGGCAAAAACACTGCTAAAACGCAAGTTTGTTAAAATTGACTTCGGTTGATGAATCTCTGTATGCCACGTTACTCTATTATTAAGGTCAATATATCCCAATTGCAACACAATATCTATCTTCCACTGTCCATAACTTGAATACTAGATTTTTTACTGTGGATGATCTCCAAGATCAATAATAATAATAATACTAATACTAATAATAATAATAATAATAATAATAATAATAGGCGGTGAAAAACGTGAAAAATAGGCAAAACCTTTTTTTGAAAAACTTTGTGTCTTACATATTAACTTGGAGGTTTCATCAGATATATACCTTTACAACATTTAATGTATGACAGTGCCCCATGCAACGATGATAATATATGATGGCATTTCAGTAATATTAAATTAAGACCTGTAGCGACAATTATCATAATTGTTGATTATTTTATTTTTTTATATTATTTTTTTACTTCGATCCTATGTTTTTTTTTTTTCAACTTACCGATCAGTAAAAGTCAGTAGCCAAGTACGTCGTCGTCTGTTTACAATCCGCCTGTTCGTGCTGTTTTAACTACGTCGAAACTGACATAAGCTTCCAAAATTTCAACAAGAAAGTAGCAGAAAAATAAGGGCCATCCATGGTTATCAAAAGACCTTGTTTGGGTTATTATTTCACTATGAATAAAGAATAATAATAATGATAATAAAAAATGTCTATATAAATGAAACATTTCATCCCACATTTTTTGTGAATTATACAAATATTATAATATTATATATATATTTTATCTTATATGATTGATTGATACTGAGCAATCAGTCAAATATTGGATACACTCCTCGAACTGCGTTCAAAGACCTCTCTATCACCATTAATTGTGCTCATCGGAAATCTTCTATCTTGCCAGAGGTTCCCACTGCTCTCGGAAAATCATAATAATAATAAAGGGCCTTCTTCCCTTCTTCCCATACAAAAAACAAAAAAACACAACAAAAGTGCCTTTTTTCTTTTGGAATTGAAAAATCCATTTGCCGTCTAGATAACACAAGATATATACCCATACCATACCATATCATATCATACTTATCAAGTACTGTTATTTACATATTTGAGGCTGACCCAATAGCAACATCATCATCATTGCTAACCGATTACTGCTATATTGTTTTTTTGTCCAAGTTAATTTTTTTCTCTCTTCTTCAGGTCTTTGAATATTTCTTGCCTTCCCCAAAAGAAAATAACAAGAAATATTATTAACAGGACGACGAAAAAAATAAACAAATAGAAAAGTATTATCACTCTATTTTTATTATTCTTATTCCTGCTGCTGCTTCTTCTTCTTCTTCTTCTTCTTCTTCTTCTTCTACTTCGACAACTCCTCCTCCTCCTCCTCCTCCTATACTCATAAGGAGTCCAAACACACTAGTCTAAAATATATTTTGTATTTTTTTTTTTAGAAGAAAAAATATTCAACCAAGATAGTCCTTCGAGCCTCGAGATTATTCCAAATCAATTCCATCCGCCATAAAATTAAATAAATCTTCAATGGTTCCACTTCTTTGTTGATATCCTGTCCAACAAACCTCCAACCAAATAATAAAAAAAAGACTGTCCCACTTTAGATCATCCTCACTTTACACACACATTACATTACCCCTTCAAAAAAAAATATAGCAGGAAGATGCGCAATTTCAAACTACCGTCGTTGGATCTGGACAGCTACAATCCACAACAGGACAGCAAACTACCGCCAATACAAGAACTCTTTCCTAATATCGAATCATATCCCAACGATGCAAACCATCCATCATACAAAAAGTTCAACGCAGATAACCCCAACTATATCAATCAACAGCCCCTCCATGATTTATTAAACAAGACATCGATCCATCTTAATGATCCATCATATCGCTACAACGGCGGTGTAAATACCCCTGGCAACAACTTCTATGAGCAACAACAACAATACTACAACCATCAGCATCAGAATCTTCATCATCATTTTCAAAGAAACAGCATTGGCGGGGGTCCCACCACCACCGCCTCATCTGGCGACTATC
Organism: Saccharomycopsis sp. UWO(PS) 91-127.1; assembly: GCA_002895615.1. Taxonomy (NCBI): domain Eukaryota; kingdom Fungi; phylum Ascomycota; class Saccharomycetes; order Ascoideales; family Saccharomycopsidaceae; genus Saccharomycopsis; species Saccharomycopsis sp. UWO(PS) 91-127.1. Next base: position 1,008,098 of record JNNM01000006.1, read on the forward strand.
GACATCTAATACCACCCCATTCTGCCCCTGCAAGCGCCGATTCCCCTAAATCATCACACACCATTCGAACCAGCGCGTCTACTCAACTGTTGATGGACTATCATCCCCAGCAGCGAAACCCGTATTTGTCTACAGCCGCCTCGCTACCAATATCGGGGAATTCTGCAAACATGAACAACCATGACGGTATGGGCGGTCCACTTATTCTTACCCCGCCGCTGTCCAGCACGTCTGGCGGCGAACCACCCAAAAAGAAGGAAGTGAAAAGAAGAACAAGAACCGGTTGTTTGACCTGCCGGAAGCGCAGGATCAAATGCGATGAACGCAAACCAGAGTGCTTGAAATGCCTCAAGAGCAGAAAAGAATGCTTGGGATATGAAACAATCAACAAGGTCACCATGGGGAACAGCACCAATGCTTCAAAGACAAGAATCCATTAGTAAAAATCTTGCCCTTGCCCTTGCCTTTCAAAAATTGAAAATGGCTTTAGTTATGGCTGTTATTATTTCATTGGTGAATATAAAAACGACAAGGCAAAACCATAACATAATACAATAATACAACTCAATACAAACACCATCTTGAAACCATCTCTTCAATGAAAAAATATATAATATTAAATCGAATCATGTTCATCTAATGATACGTTGTTCCATTTAATCTTTATCTTTTGTTTTGAACCATCCCTCATTTTTGCCTTCACCTCCTATTTTTAATTCCTATTTCTTCTAAATATTTTTTATATTTTTTATTTTTTATAATCTTATCGCTAACAAATAACCATTTATGAATGAATTTCTTTAAGTTTTGTCTCAAGGAATGTGTTCCCCCCCCCCATGAAGAGGAACTTCAAAATTTAGTATTAATTATCTCACTTGGTATGAGCTCTTCGTCATTGCTGCTAATTAATATTTCCTCAATATGGATAAAAGGGGAATGTGGTGAGTGAATTGTGTAACGAAATCTTCTATATTAAGGTTTTCAACATTATAAAGGGCGTCAGATGGCATAAAATAGAAAGCATCGGTCGGCGTTGGCTTACTTTATTGGAAATATGTCATATTCATTAAGAGATGGAACGGAATCTACGATTACATTTTTGCATCTTTACTAAAAGGAAATTTAAAAGTGAATCTAATACATATAATGATAGTCGACAACGATTGGTCGAGAAATGCATAATAATAAGCCAGACGAGCGAAGTATCAAATAGGGCTTATTATAATTGATGATTATTGATGATTGTCGATGATGATGTTGAAGATATTCTATAATAAACAGGGCAGAAAAGACACATCCATCGTACATGATGCATGAATAACTAAAAGTTTCTTTTGATCTCTTGCGATTGCTCCAGGCACTACACTAAATACTACAAGCACTACATTATCTACTACGTAATATATAAATATAAAGAATCAACTAGAATACATTGTACCCTTGCTGCTGGATCCCCCTTCCCTTTCCCATCTTTCCCATCTCAATAATATTAATATTGCAGGTTACGTCATTTCTATGGTTAAAATACTGAGAGGTCCTGTCATTTTTTTTCTCACTCAATTTTTTTTTTGCCCTTTTCCCATCGGGCAAGTTTTTCCATTTGATTCTTTGTTAGTACCCATCCCATATCTATACAATATTATTATTATTATTATTATTATTATATATATATTATATTACATATATATATATAATATTCGTTATCCACACAAATTACAATTTAATCACTGGAAAAAAAGCAATATATATTATATATTATTTATTTCTTTATTGTCTTTGTCGTTGCTACCAAAGTATCCAAGTTTTCAAATTTCAATATTCAATTTTCACTTCTATATTCTAACCTCAATTGAATAAATTCTCATCATGTCAATTGCTTCCGACGACACCAGCAGCGCTGCTGCCTCTCCCAAAATCAAATCCGTTCCTTCGTTCTTGAACAACGACGGCATAGATGAATTGACTCCGTTGCAACACACCAGCAAGCCATCGAATTTGTCACTTTCTGACCAATGGGCAGGCCTCAATAGCGCCAAGAACTCTTTTGCAAATTTGAACGCCTTTGGCTCTTCCTCCAGCATCGCTGCTGCTGCTGCTGGTAGTGGTGCTGGTGCCCTTCTTGCAAGCCCCACTTCCCGTTCTAGATCCTCTTCCACCTCGATATCTAGAAATGCCTCTTTTATGGCGGCAAAACGTCGTCCAAAAGAGGGCAAGATTGATCATCCAAGAATTGCAAATTATGCTTTTGCGTTTGATATCGACGGGGTGATTGTTCGTGGGCCCGAAACCATTCCTCAAGCCCGTGAAGCCTTGAAGCTTCTTAACGGTGCAAACCCATACAATATCAAGGTTCCATACATATTTGTCACCAACGGTGGCGGGAGAAGCGAGAAAGCCAGAGCTGATGAATTGTCCAAAAGATTGGGGGTCCCCATTGAAGAAAACCAGGTTATTCAAGGTCACACTCCAATGAAGGATTTGGTTTCAAAATTCAACACCGTGTTGGTGATAGGTGGGGTTGGCGATGCTTGTAGACTTGTTGCAGAAAGTTATGGTTTCAAAGATGTTGTTACCCCCTTGGACATTATGAAATGGAATCCAAGTGTCTCTCCCTACCACACCTTGACTGAAGAAGAATTGAAAGTTGCCCAAGATCGTGATTTCAGCAAAGTTAGCATTGAGGCCATTTTGGTGTTTGCAGATTCTCGAAACTGGGCTGCGGATCAACAAATCATTTTGGAATTATTGTTGAGTAAAAACGGGGTCATGGGTACTGTTAGCGAAACTTTTGATGAGGGTCCAGGTATTTATTTTGCCCATTCTGATTTCTTGTGGTCAACAAATTATGGGTTGTCGAGATATGGTATGGGTGCTTTGCAAGTGTCAATTGCGGCCATCTACGCAGAACACACTGGCCGTGAGTTGACTGTCACCAGATTTGGCAAACCTCAAAGAGGCACTTTCAAGTATGCTGACAAAGTGTTGAACATGTGGAGAAAGAATAAGTTACAAGAATACGTGACAACAGAGATGTCCAAATTGGATATCAAGGAAGAAGAGGAAGAGGCAGAAGAGGAAAAAGAGGAAAAACACGATAAGTTGCCGGTTAACACCAGCGTTCCTGCCGCTGCCCGTCCTTCTTTGAAGTCTCGTTTGAGTAATTCCAAGTTTCAATTCCCTATTGACGATGACTCTGATGACTCCGAAGAAGAAGAGGAAGAAGAAGAAGATAATTCACAACTTGCCAAATCTGCTGCTGGCCAAACTCCAAAAGAAACTGGCGATTTGGTGCTTGATTTGCCTCCATCTTCAACCGTGTACTTTGTTGGTGACACTCCAGAATCCGATATCAGATTTGCAAACTCCCATGACTCCACTTGGTACTCCATCTTGGTGAAAACCGGGGTCTATCAGGAAGGCACCAAGCCCAAGTACGCCCCAAAGTTTACTTGCGACAATGTGTTGGAGGCGGTGAAATTTGCGATTGAACGAGAACACGAGCTTGAATTGAAAGAGTGGAACAAAAATGCTGAAGAATTGGCAAAGTTGACCAACAACAACACCATCACTGCTGCATCAGCGGTGAGTAACAATGGCACCACTCTTGCCTCTTCCACCACAACCACTGCTACCACGGCAGTGCACAACAACAGAGGCACTTCCAATGGAAACTTGCATGGCTTGGTGAGCAGCAGCCAAACAACTAGAAAGAGTTTTTCATCGACGACGACTTGATGGAGGCTACCCACTTTTTTTATAGATACTAGCTAGCTACGGAATAACATTGTCATGTGTGAACTTTGATGTATCGAATGAGCAGTCGGTTCGATAATTCCAGTGACGTGTGACGAGAGGAGACAAAAAAAAAGGGGGGTGAAAATTCTGCACACTCTCGGGGGGAAATTCACCCCCACATTCCGGTGGGACGACGGCAGCCGTTACCCGGCCCCCTCCAATTGTAACGCCCACCACAGCGTTTGACCCCCAGCAGCACTTTACTCTTTCTTTGCCCTTCACACACACACACACACAAACACACGCACCAGCCATTTTGAATAATACAAAAAAAAATAGAAAAAGAAAAAAAAAAAGAACAGACAATCACAAAAAACAAACTGCCAGAGAGAGAGAGAGAGAGAGAGAGAGAGATCGATAGAAAGGAGATAGAAAGAGAGAAAAGCAGAACCAATTTGATCCTTTCCAAGTTTGAGATCCCAGATACACAGTCTCCTGCCTCAATTATTTATAATCTTCTCCAGTACGGTACTCACACGTCCTCACTGTCAATTGACTGAATAATAGATAAATATATATATATATATATATATATGTATATATATATATACTTCGTGTCACGTCATACCTGGAGATATGAATCAAGCAACCACCTTGGTGGCCAACAACAACTCGGGGCCTGCTCATGAGAAGAACATGCTCAGCGGCAACAGCGCAAACACCAACACCAGCAACAATACCAATGGCAGCAATCTCAGCACGGGCGATTCGACGACCAACGATGCCAACGACAGCAAGGCCGCTTCTTCTGACCAGATCATCGTCAAGACCGAGAGCGATGCGATGCCAGAGCATGCGCCATCAGCAGCAGCAGCAGCAGCAGCAACAACGGGGGGCGGCGCGAATGGGCTCGACGAGAAGTTTGAACTCACGGGACGGGACCAGGAATCCAACAGATCTGTTGAGGAGTCTCTCAGTCTCATTGACGATTTGAAGTTCTTTCTTGCCACTGCCCCTGCAAACTGGCAGGAAAACCAGATCATTAGAAGATACTATCTCAACCACGACGAAGGGTTTGTTTCCTGCGTGTTCTGGAACAACTTGTACTTTGTCACGGGCACAGACATTGTCAAGTGTTTGATTTATAGATTTGAGCAGTTTGGCCGCAACATCACCGACCGCAAGAAGTTTGAAGAAGGGGTTTTCTCAGACTTGAGGAACTTGAAGTGCGGAACCGATGCAATCTTGGAGCCGCCCAAGCTGAAGTTTTTGGAGTTTTTGTACAAGAACTCGTGTTTGCGAACTCAAAAGAAGCAAAAGGTGTTTTTCTGGTTCAGTGTCCAGCACGACAAGCTCTTTGCCGATGCGCTTGAGCGCGACTTGAAAAGAGAATTGTTGAAGCAAAAGACAACCACGGTTGCCAAGCGCGATCCGGCCTTGACCTTCAAATATGACGAGTCTAAATCCTTATACGAACAGCTTCAAGTCCACATTGACGAAAAGAAAAAAACTTTGGGGGTGTTCAACAACAATAACTACGCCCAACAGCTGCAGCAACTGCAGCAGCAGCAACAGCAACAAATCCAACAAAATCAAGCCCAAGCTCAAGCGCAAGCGCAAGCACAAGGAATGCAACAGCAACAACAGCATCTTCCTCTCCCTCTTCCTCTCCAGCAGCAGCAGCAGCATCAGCCTTTACAACCAGACTCTTATGCGTATTTACAACAGATGAACCCATATGCAGCCGCCGCCGCTGCCGCCGCCGCCGCAGCCGCTGTATCCACACCTACATTACTCAATCAACAAGAGTTGCAATTTCCTCCACAGCAGCATATGCAACAACCCCAGCCGCCGCCACAACAACAACAGGGCCCAGATACAGAATACACTGGCACCGATGACGATTTCCCGTTGGACTTTTTCCCTCAAAATGATTACATTAGCGAGACCATTGACCCGTCTCAGGCGTTCATGAACAACAACGTGCCGCTCTTTGACCCAAACATCTTCCTCAACCCAAGCATGATAGGAGGGCCTGCAGCAATGGCGGCCACGGCAAATTTAGGGTTTGACGATTTCTTGATTGACCATGCGGCGTCGCCGTTCCTGCCCGGCCCACAAAACCAGGAATTCTACGAGGCTGGCGGGGATGGAAAGCCAGGAGCGAGCTCCGATTCGCTTGCCAAAGACGACGAGGAAGCGGATGAAGAGGTGGAAGAAAAAAACGATGAAATGGACAAGACAAAGAAGAATAACAATACCTCTGAAAGCGTGAAGATTGAGGACGACAACGCACTAGACCGGGAAGAGAACGAGGATGACAATGATGATGTCGATGATGAAACCAAGTACGCCCCCACGAACGGAACCGTTGCCCCGAATGCCGCCTCAACTTATAATCAAATGTACAGCCAAATGGCCGCGCAAGTTCATGCACAAGCCCAAGCCCAAGCCCACGCCCAGGCGCAAGCCCAAGCTCAAGCACAGGCCCAGGCGCATGCCCAAGCACATGCCCAAGCACAAGCCCAAGCCCATGCCCAAGCGCAAACAGGGTTGATGAACCCAATGTTTGCAGGAGGGATGCCGGGGAACGACTACCTCATGAACCCGTTTTTCGCCGCCAACGCCGCTGCTGCCGCGGCGCTTTACGACCCCATGGCAGCATTGCAGGCGCAATCGCAAATGATGGGCATGATGAACCCCATGGCCTCTGCTGCTGCTCTTCAGCAAATGCAGGGCGCCGCCAATAACAACGGCAACCAATTCAACCAACTCCAGCGCCAGAAGCTAATGCAGCAGCAGCAGCAGCAACAACAACAGACCCTGCTCACGGCAAGTAAGAGGATGATGAAGCTCAAGGCAGATCAACAAAGCAAGATCACCAAGCCGGGCTCGTCGTCCTCGTCAACTTCCTCCTGAACACTCAATTATACATCCAGCTCGTTACTTTTTGTCACTTTTTTTTTTTTTTCTTTTTCTTTCTTGAAGGTCTACCTTGGAGGTTTACCTGTTTTGCTCTTGTGTATTTTACAACCACAGAATATAATTAGATTTGAAGGGTGTTGTAGGATCGAATCAGATTTGCAGGGAATTTGGATGGGTCCCCCCGGTTTGGTGTCTCCTCCCAACAGTTGCACTTGAAAAAGACCACAAAAAAAAAAAATCAACCCAACATGTATTTTTAGAATACACCAACCAACGAACAAGAACAAACATGAACTCCTTCCATTCGAGAAGACTCTCCGACACGGCGGACGTCAACTACGGCGTGCTATCCGAGTCCCCGTCCACCTCGAGCTCAACGGAGGTCCGTCCAGCGGTGCCCAAGAAAGACAAGMCCCTCGCCTCGATTCTGCGCACGTCAAGCGCATACCGCCAGCCCAGCACCGGCAGCGCGTTGGGCTCGTCCACCAACAGGGTGCGGTTCAACTTGGACCCCGTTGGCGATGGTCGCGCCCCTGCGCCGCCTGCCAAGAACGCAGAGTACGCAGTGCTCAACAAGAAGCTCTCGGCCGCGAAGAAGAGAAAGAAGAAGCAAGAAGCCAAGAAAACGCGGCAGAAGAAGAAGCAGAAGAAGTTCGAGGACGAGTTCGAGGAGTTCAACATAGACGACGACGAGGACGAGCACGGGGACGAGCATGGGGACGAGCACCGCGCCGCGGAGGGCCAAGAGGACGCAGTCGTCGGCGAAGAGATCATGCAAACCTCCTCTGGCTGGATCCACTCCATTACCCATCCCACAAGAGACAACGTCACGATTCTCGGGTGCATTCTCGGGTGGTATGTCTTCTCCCTTGCCATATCCCTTTACAACAAGTGGATGTTTGACAAGCTGCAGTTGAACTTCCCATTCCCCATCCTCAGCACCTCGATCCATCAGTTGATTCTCTTTTGCTTGAGTTTTCTCTTGATTCTCCTTGTGCCTTCCTTCCGCCCTGCCCACGGGGTGGTGGTGCTGCTGCTGGGGGGCCCCAGCCTCCAGGACGGGCCCGCCACCACCGCCACCGGGAGGTTCAAGTTGTCGAACTTCATGATGGACTACAGACTCTACATTGTGTCCATCTTGCCCTGTGCGTTGGCCAGCAGTGGAGACATTGGCTGCGGAAACGTCAGCTTCCGGTACATCACGTTGAGCTTGTACACCATGATAAAGTCGTCCTCCATTGCGTTTGTGCTTGTGTTTGGGGTCTTGTTCAAGTTGGAGAAGTTGACGTGCAACCTCATGACGATTGTTGCGGTGATGATTGCCGGGGTTCTCATGATGGTTGGTGGGTCCAGCAGTAGCAGGAGTAGTGAAGACCAAACCGTCAGTCAAGAGGAAAGCCGCATGGCAAAATCCGATCTTCTTTTTGGCTCCTTCTTGGTGCTTGCTGCAAGTTGCATGTCCGGGCTCAGGTGGGCCTTGACCCAGTTGGTGTTGAAGAAAAACCCATATGTCACCAACGCCGTGGCCACCATATTCTACTTGGCTCCACCAATGTTCCTTGCGTTGTTCATCACCGGCTCATTTGTCGAAAACTTGTCGAGTTTTTTTGCAAACGAGATTTGGCACCAAAAAGGGTTGTTTGCAAGCATGTTTTTGTTGGCTCTTCCTGGGGTGTTGGTGTTCTTTATGACATTGTTGGAGCTCAAATTGTTGCAGAAATCGCACGTTGTTACCTTGAGCATTGCGGGGATATTCAAGGAGTTGTTGACAATTGTCGCATCCACTTTTATCTTTGGCGACAAGTTGACTTGGGTCAACTGTTTTGGGTTGGTGATAACCTTGTCGGATATAATTTGGTACAATTACTACAGATACACTGAAAAGAAAGACTCGCTGCACGGCGGGAGTTATCTGAAGTTGGAGGAGGACCTAGAGGACATTGAGCTACGGGATGTTTAAAAAATATTTACCTCACATTCATTATCTATCAATTTCAGTTCTTGATCATCAACCATACTGTGCATGGCTGCAAGCTTATTAGATTTCTCATTTTCAGTTCTAAAGTTTTAAGTAATCAACTTGTTCATTTCCTGGATGGTAAAGTCCAAGACAAAGCTTTCCTCTATTAAGGAGTCGATTCTTTGGTAATGGCGGACATTGTAAGGTACCACGGAATCAACAATCTTCATCAATCCTTTGATTTCAACCAATCTCTCCAGGGGAATGTAGTGCAAGATGCACCTCAACAACTTCTGGCTCACCTCAAAGAACTTGAAATTCACATTCCAGGATCTGAGTTTCTCAAAGATCAATCTGATTTCCTCATCACTCAAGTCTTTGATGCAGTGGTCCAACTTTGCAGAGCCCAAAAAGGTAGCATCTCCTGCCGAGGGGGACCCGGAGTTGCCCTCCTCGATGGACGACTTCAAAACATTGTACAATCTCATTGGATGGTTCAACTTCAAGGCCAACTTGAATGCGTTTTCCCAGTCCTTGTGTCTGATGAAATTCTCAAGCGACTGCTGCTGCACAACCAACTCCTTCTCCTGCGACTGCTGTTCTTTGATCACCTCCACGGCATTGTCTTTCCAAAGATTGATCATTCCCTCATTGTCGGCGCTGATCACCCAGTTCCCATTGTCTTTGATTGCCAAACACCATATCTTGTCAATATGGTCGTCGAGAGTCTTGATGATCTCCCCGGACTTCATGTTCCACACCTTGATGAGCCCGTCTGCGCCGCAGGAGATGATCTCGTTGGCCGCGTACTTCTTCAACTTCACCTCGTTGGCATCGCCCTCCTGCTGGTCGTTCACCTGTCTTCTGTTGATGAACTGTGCGTCCAACACAGAGTTGCTGTGGCCCTCAAAAGTGTGCTGGCACTGGAACGTGTCCAACAGCCAAAGCTTGAGGGTCTTGTCCCCGGAGCACGTGAGCACCAGCTTGTCAAACGGACAAAAGCAAACTTTCCAGAGCCCTCTTTTGTGGCCTTTCAATACCCCAACCGTTTCGCCAGACTGCACGTCCCAGATTTTTCCCGTTTTGTCGTAGGAAGCGGTGGCGAAGAATTCGTCATTCGGGGAAACGTCCAAGGCGTTGATGTCCTTGTCGTGGGCCTTTCTGGTGTATTTCGCAGACTTCAACTCCAAGATTCCGGTGGTGTTGTCGTCGTCCAACTTTGGCAAGTCCCATCTTTTTATCGTCAAGTCGTTGGACCCCGTGAGCATGAACTTGGGCTGGTGTTGTTGCGTGAACCCTGCTTTTGACAAGGCCACCGCCGTGACAGCGGCTGAATGACCTTTGAGGACAACAACACACCGGAAGGTGGCGAGCTCGTCAATGTACTTCCATAATCTTGCGTCGTGGTCTTTGCTCCCGGTCAAGATCCAGCGCCCGTCCTCGGTGACATCCAAGGCATTGAGAAAGTCGGTGTGCCCTTGCAACACTTGCATCTCGAACTGGTTCTCAAAAGGCTTGATGATCCGCAACGATGGCGAGTTCGTAGCCAACGCCACCAAGTTCAACTCGGGCCCAACAAACGAAATGTCGGAAACTATGCCGTGATTCCCTGCGTAGCACTTGCTGGCGTGGAACTCATACTTGTGTGTCTCCAAGTTCAACTTTGCATACTCCTTGCTTAGTGGCATCACCTGCAACGTCTGGTCCGATAAAACGGTCACAAGAGTGTTGTTTGAAAGCTTCATGATCTGTGAGACCATCACCTCCTCTGATGTCTCGATCGGCGGTGGAGATTGGCCCACTAATGTGTTATTCATAAAATCATAAACTTGCAAGAAACATCCGTCCCCGCCAAAGTAAACATAGTCTCCGTTTGTCAGCTTCTCGTTGCCAATCTGATTCACAAACCCACATGCTTCAATCTGCTGCTTGGTTGGAATGCTCTTCAGCAACTTGAAGTCCAAATACTTGTGCTGTTTCATTGATATTTCAAAAATATTGATCACGTTGTCTCTGCCTCCGCTCACCATGTACTCAAAACCAGAGTTTATCTCAATGCCCCGCACCGGCGAGTTGTGCTCTTTTATTGTGCTTATGCATTTTCTTGTCACCAAGGTCCACACTTTGATCACCCCTGAAACATCTCCTGAAAGCAAGAGCCATCTATCGCTGTTCAACTCCCCATAGAACTTCAAACACGATATGATGGAAGAATGCCCTTTCAAAGAGTGTGTAATGTAGCCATTGTCAATATCCCACACCTGGATCAACCCGTCTGTTCCCCCAAATGCAAACAAAGTCGATGTCTCATCGGCAGCGCTGGCGTACACCGGGCTCGTCATCTTCACAGAGTTCTCAAACATTTCTCCAGCAGTGTCATATAGCCGGAGCTGCTGTGACGCCGATAGTATAGCTAAATGGCCACCGTCTGGAGATATCTGCAAACATGTGATATCCTCGCCGTCCCCATCAAGCTTATGAAGTATTTGACCCTCAGTTGGATCTGATAAAACGACATCTTCATTGATTGCAGATGCCAAGAGCTTCCCGTCATCAGACATCGAGCAGAAAGCGCCCCCGACATAGAAAGGAACAATCTCTGTCTTTTTGTACGAAACAAACAGCGATTTGTTCATAGTATGATTTAGGTTACTTGGTGATGAGGATAATTAACACAGGCGTAGTACGAATTGAAATTTTTTCTATGTTGAAATTTTTCTTTTTGGAGAAGAGGTGCCATGGCAAGGGGTCGACGCCGGCTACAACCCATCACATTTAAAATAGGCAAAAACTGGGAAAATGGCACAGAAGTCTTCTTAACGCTACAGTGAAAGGAGCCCAAGTAGAAATGAGTGCTACAGACTTTTATCCTCCCCAAAGTGTCGGCGAGCAGCAAGACCAGTATATCTCGAATCTCATCAACGACCAGGAGTGGCTTATACAACAGATCATTGTGCCCAAACTTCCCTCACTACTCTCCACTGTCAAATCAATCCTATTTTATTTAGTTTTGGACAGACCGTTCAAGCTCCCCATTACTTCGAACACAAATGATTTCTTGAAAGGTGTGATAACGAGAAACTCCTTCAAAATCACCGGCTTGAACTTGCACGTCAACAAAGTTATGGTATTCAATAATGGCAATCCTTATAAGATCAGCTTGGACGAGGAGCATGGGGCATCACTTGAAATCACCCAAATAAAGTCCATGATATCCAAGCTAATGTTCTTGATTTTCCAGCTAAGGAACTTGTTCAAGTTCATAAAAGTGATGCAGGCCGACAGTAATGCAATAGTGAACGTCAGATTGAGAAATAACTTGGTTTTCTTGAAGAAGTTTAATCAAACCTTCCACAGCATCTCACAAATTGGCGATCAAATGGATAACCCCAAGCAGTCGCAATTGTTTCCCGACAGCCATCCCGATCCAAATAGCTTCAGTCCGCCTTTAGAATTAGACAAGCTATCAATCGACTTGTATCTCAACTATGGGGAAATTTTTATTGAGTTGATGTTGTTGAAAAAAATCAATACCAAGCCTTGGTGCTTCATCAACAAGCATGGCATCTCATTTAACGAGTTTCTCAACAAGAAGTTCATACATAACAACACACACTACAACATGAATCAGTTGATGGAAAATTATCTCGAGGAAAAAAACTGGGACAAGTTTTGGAATTTCGATGATTCGGTTAGTGCGAAAAGTCCCACTTCAGGAGTTTACAGTGGAGGATCCTCCATGTCCAGCCCAACATCTCCAACAGGAAGCGTCTCACATATTAGCCTAAATAGTCATGCTCATGGCCATAGTCATAGTGCCTCGCCACACGGAAGAAACCCCTCTTCACCTACAGATTCGAGTTATCACCATCATTATCACCATCATTCGTCTTCCAGTCTGTCAGGGTCAAAGAAGGGCAACAACTGGCTCAAAAGTATTTTGAATATCCCTTCCTCGGCCGAAGTCAACCAACAATACCTCAACCGCAATATCAAGTTCAATAATGGAATTTATTGGCTCTTGAAAAATCTCCAAGTTAAGATCTCTGATCCAATTTTGATCATTGTCAACATCAAATTGAATAGCATCAAAGCTTTGGTTCAGAACAACTTGACCAATTTGAAGAACCTTATTGTCAATGATGACTTTATACAATCTGTCATTGAAAAAAATCCAAGCTATACAAAAATCGATGGCGCAGATGATAATGAGAGCTACAATCAGTTGGTCAATCAGCTATTCAACAATGAGAACACTGATTTGATAGAACAAAGCGAGTCCTTTGATATAGTAGAATATCTCAAAAGCCCCGATCAAGGTTTGGACGATTTGATCACAATCAATGAAGGACAGGCTCCAAAGAAGGCTAGATCCGCATCCTCCTCAAGTGGTCTCAGATCGAGCTATGAGAATTTGGACAATCTCGAGGTGAATTTCGATCTTTTGAAAAACACTGACTTGGACTACATGGAGTTCTATCACCAGCTTGAGCAATGTGATGATGAACTTATCAAAGAAATCAGCATGTTGATAAACGGCAGAGAAGGAAGCGCACCATACAGTGATTCATTCAGCTGTTGTGAATTTGATGTGTTTGATGCCTAATGACAAATTCGACCACTTAACAAACACATTGACTGGTAGGCCGTACCGTAGAACAAGCATTTTAGGGCGGCATGATTTTGCATTTGACTTGCTTATGAAATAGTGCAATGTGGTTGGGCGCGGGCGGACTCGCAGCAAAAGTGAAAAAAATGAGTCACTGTAAATAGATACGATAAATTTCGGTGAGTGTTCCAAGTTATGGAGTAGATAATATTTATAATATAAAAAAAAAATATCTGAATAAAATTTTCTCGAGGAATTTCAATACAACTGAGCAATTCTGGTTCTTTGAGTGATGGATATAGTCATGATTCAACTTAGCACGACTCGCACGTTGAGGACAAGGCTTCTAGCCAACAGAACCTTTGCAACCTCGTCAATAAGTTTAATTGGACAGAACTTGACAGAGAAGATTGTTCAGAATTATGCAGTGGGGCTACCAAAGGGTAAACTAGTCCAGTCGGGGGACTATGTCTCTGTAAAGCCTCGCCATTGTATGACCCATGACAACACATGGCCGGTTGCATTGAAGTTCATGGGTCTTGGCGCTTCTCGAATCAAAGACAACCGCCAAGTTGTGATGACCTTGGATCACGATGTCCAAAATAAGACCGACAAAAACTTGACCAAATACAAAAATATCGAGAGCTTCGCTAAAGACCATGGCGTGGACTTCTATCCAGCAGGAAGAGGGATCGGGCATCAAATCATGGTAGAGGAAGGTTACGCGTTCCCGTTCTCTGTGGTGGTGGCATCAGATTCACATTCAAACACATATGGTGGGTTGGGAGCTCTTGGAACACCCATAGTGAGAACTGATGCGGCTTCTATATGGGCCACTGGTCAAACATGGTGGCAGATCCCTCCTGTTGCCAAAGTGGAGTTTAAAGGAAGACTTCCAAAGGGCGTCACCGGTAAGGATGTTATCGTGTCCTTGTGTGGCCTTTTCAACAATGATGAAGTTTTGAATCACGCAATCGAATTCACAGGTGACCATGTCGATGAATTGCCAATAGATTATAGATTAACAATAGCCAACATGACCACAGAGTGGGGGGCCCTTTCTGGGTTGTTCCCTGTGGACCAGACCACCATTGATTGGTATGAAGAAAGACTTAGACGTTTAGGAGATAACCATCCAAGAATCAACAAAAAATCAATTCAAGCTTTGAAAGACAACCTCACAAGGGCAGATCTAGATGCATTTTACGCAAAGACTTTGACAATTGACTTGGAAACATTGTCACCATACATTTCGGGTCCTAACTCGGTGAAGGTCTCTACATCCTTGACTGATTTGTCAAACCAAAACTTGAAGGTGGATAAAGCTTACTTGGTGTCTTGTACAAATTCTCGTTTGTCAGACATCAAAGCCGCTGCAGACATAATCAAAGGCCATAAAGTTGCCGACCATGTCAAATTTTACGTGGCCGCTGCATCTTCAAACGTTCAAAAGGATGCAGAAGCCATTGGTGCTTGGCAAACAATCATCGACGCTGGAGCCATTGCTTTACCCGCAGGTTGTGGTCCTTGTATCGGATTGGGAACAGGACTTTTAGAACCAGGCGAAATTGGTATCAGTGCCACAAACAGAAACTTCAAGGGCAGAATGGGATCCAAAGACGCCTTGGCCTACTTGGCTTCGCCAGAGGTTGTTGCTGCTTCGGCTGTGTTGGGCAAGATCGGGTCTCCAGATGAGGTCTTGGGGAAGCCAGTCCCTCCTACTGGTCAAGTACACAAATCCGTTACTGTGAATGAAAAACCACAAAGTGTCGAGGAGGCAAATGCCGAGGCTTTTTCTCTGGGTAATGCTGTGGACATATTAGAGGGTTTCCCCAAGAGCATCACTGGTGAGTTGGTTTTCTGTGATGCAGACAACATCAATACCGATGGTATATACCCTGGTAAATACACTTATCAGGATGATGTTCCAAGGGAAAAGATGGCTGAAGTTTGCATGGAAAACTACGATTCCGAGTTTGGACAAAAAACCCAAGCTGGTGATATTGTCGTCAGCGGGTTCAATTTCGGTACAGGCTCTTCAAGAGAGCAGGCTGCCACTGCCATTCTTGCAAGAGATATGAAGTTGATTGTTGCGGGATCATTCGGGAACATCTTCTCAAGAAACAGCATCAACAACGCCTTGTTGACCTTGGAGATCCCCGCTTTGGTCCAGCTTTTAAGAGAGAAATACCAGGATAGCGATAAAGAGGCAACCAGAAGAACTGGCTGGTTTCTCACCTGGGACGTTTCAAGTGCCCAAGTTCATGTCACCGAAGGCAAAAATGGCAAGACTATCTTGCAGCAAAAAGTTGGGGAGCTCGGCACCAACTTACAAGACATTATTGTCAAGGGAGGTTTAGAAGGATGGGTTAAATCAGAGTTACAAAATGGAGCTTAACAAGATTCTAACAATGCTGCATATTAATACAAGTTCTTAGATAGAGCTGTTGTAGTGTGAATGTAAGAGCAAGAGCACGCTGATAGGTGAACTTCAATTATTTTCGATTTGGCGTTAGTTAAAATTTTAGAAATATTTTTTTACCGTTAAAACGTGAAGAGTTCACCTCTTCTGCGAAAAGAGTAAACAAAATCAATGCGCTCGCCAGGATGCCGAATATCACCAACGAGCAGTTCAAGAATCTACAATATCATCTCAACGAAAGGTCCAAGAGCAGGTTCGACTCTGTCATTCTGAAATACGAGAAATATACACTCGACGAACAGGGTGATTTGGTAGATTTGCATACACAAGAAGTTGTTGAAGACAATGGTCATCTCAGATCGCTCAAAACAAGAGAAGCAGCCTCAAAATGGGAGCCCAAAAGTATACTAGAAGAGATCAACAAATTCAAGGATCTCGATTCAACCCAGAACACGATTTTCACGACACCGCCCAGCACAGCACTGGATGGTGCTTTGATAATCAGTGGTGATCTTGATTCATCGCCGCTGGCGAAACGCTTAGCCAGACTATTACAAACCAAGGGGAACAGATTATCCAAGAGTGACTCAAGAGAAAGCTCTTTCCAGTCGTTGGACGGTCATGACGATGACGCTGACGATTTGAATATACTTCTAACAACGCCGAAAGCCACAAAAAGTAAGATGAAGAGGAGGAGGAGAAGTACACCATTTAAGCCTGTGCTGAGGTCTCGCTCGTCGAAATCGCCTCGAAAAGTTTTGCATACGGAAGCAAAGAGTGCCTCAAAAGTGGTAATCCACAACACATTTTCTGATCATGAGTACTCGCTAAATATTAACCTCGATGGTTCTGATATACTGCATGACTACAATGATCACAATGATGACAACAATGACAACTACAACAACGGCTACAGTGCTGACTATAGCATCAGCAACTCAAGCTCAATGGCAGATGAAGCAACGGGCTCTCCAGCCAATCCTCATAATAATGAAAGTCCAGAATTTGCGTTACAGTCATCAGCAAACAACGAGCCATTAGAATCTGGGTCTGAAAATGGAGAGCTACAAAGCTCATTTGAGATACAAGATCCCCATCACTTTCCCCTCCAAGATAACGAGTTCTCCATCGAAGACATTTCGTCTGATGAGGACAATGCATCAGAACGTCGAAATTCACCCTCGAAATACCAGTCTGGGGAACAAGTTTACGAACTGTTCGAGGTTCCTGATAATACAGCGGATGAATCCATAGCCGCTGCCGAAAGTTTCGAAAAGATTGAACCTGACTTTTCCTTTGAGGAAAGTAAGGCCAATTCAGAGCACCGGCTCGAGAAAGAGCTGAATACAATCAATACAGCTTCTTTTTTCAATACAGAGCCCAGTCCCAAGAAAATCACAAATGCATCGCACAAGAAGAAACGATATTCGATTTTGTACGGCCAAGCTGCCAAAAAAATAGATGAGATTTTCGACAATGAAGAAGATGGTGATCTTGAGTTGCTGCCTTACAAGAACATGAGGCCGTAAAGGTTTAGCATCATTGAGTAACCTCAAATCAGATCAATATCACGAACTAATGGCTAACAGTACCCGGGTAATAAATATTCTCAAAAAAAAATTCTTTCCACTGCTGAGAACTGAAAAATAATTTACTAGTATGTAGAGTCGATCTCAAAATCATCTCAAAATCCTTGGGCATTTGTTAAAAGTGTCGAGCAACTTAGCACAATCAACCGAGCTGTAAATAGACCGAAGACTTACATTTTGGAGCTTTCAATCTACTGTTTTCTTATTATTTCTCCTTGAAGGAACATAGACAAGAAAAGGGTTTGAAACCGCCAAAGTTGCGTGATAGTGACATGATTAAATTACTGGAAGTACTAATGTACTCTCTGGGTCTGATCGTGCGGCCTAAAGGACTAGTGCGAAGAGAGTTGGTTGTTCTAACAGTTAGGGGCTCACTGGAGCGACGAAATAAGCAGGAATTTCGGCGATGGCTCTCCACCAACGGGCGCATCGTTTCGCCAGACCTCGATCAGAGGACAACCCATCAGCAGGTGAAGCCGACCAACAACGTTGATTCCCCGTCGACGTTTGATCCAGCTCGACTACGAGAAGAGCTGATTTATAAAGAATGGCAAAGGACGTCGAGCAAGATCTCCATGCAGGACCTAGATCACATCAACTCCAAATCACTACTCACAATACCCCGAGCACAATGGGAAGATCTTGGCATTGCGAAAACCACAACATCATCCGTGAACACGAGCGGATCGCACTCGGGGAACGAGCCACTTCTATCTTCGGAGTTCAAGGACTACGTCTTGATCACGGAGGAAACGCGCCAATTGCTACAGACGTCGGTTCCTGTACGACTCGCGGGGCAAGTGTATTTCAGCAAGAGCACCGAGCTAACTGACCTCACAACCCAAGAGTTGATGATCCTTCTTCAGTATTGCTTAATGAATTTCAAGGATGACAAGGTGTTCCGGTTGGCCTTCAAGATAATGAGTTTTGGGGTTTTCCGCATCGAGGGCAGCGCTTTGACTGACAAATTTTTGAAAGTGATAATGGATCAATTGAACAGCCAAGATACACACCCAAAGTTGAATGACTTGCTTGTCAAGTATCAGAAGATCAAGAGGTTACACAAGTACTTTATGCAAAAGAAATACCCCGAGATCAGCGGGGGCCAAAGGAAAAGGAAACTCAGCGCAACTGAGTTGGAGTTTATCGAGGTTCTAAAAATAGGTCCGGCAGTGATGTGGGAAGAACTGGAACATAAAGGATACCGCACAGCATTGATTTTGCAAGCAGGAAAGAAAATCACACTCCAAGAGTTCAACGACATGAATAGCCAAAGAGTCTTGAGCTGTCAGTTATCCAAAAGGCGATTGACAGGCTCCATATTACCCATAGTGCAACATTTGAGAAAGCGTAACCAAGTTGCGTCCTCGACTCCGGCGTCGTCCTCTGTATCATATCACAGCATATTTCTCATACTTCCAGAGTCACGCTTAAAAGCCCAGGAGAGCCCCAGCACACATACACATACACCTACACATACACAGCATAGCTGGGCGCTATTTCTTGCAGAACAGGAAGTTAAACATCTCACTTCAGATGAGATTCTTTTGGTTTTCCGTTTTCTTTTACGTCATATCACAAAGTACCCGCAGTTCACGTTCGATTGGACAAAGAAAGTTGTGGAATTATTTGGCAAAGGCATATCTGGTGGCCAACCAGTGATCACCAAGATGTTGTTGGAAACACAAAACGCGCATTCGAAATACAAAGGCAACTCGAAATGGTACACGTGCCTACTTGAAATGGTGCAAGCCAATACCAAACTCTCATCAAGCCAAACGGCCATTATTTCCAACATCAACTCAGTGCAAATCAACAGCTACTTGGGAACATTGGCCGTGAACGAAAGTCATAAAACTCGGCAAATATCCGTGCCGAACAAAGCATGGTTTATCTCGTCAAGTGCCAAAGTAAGCCGGCAAGAGTTGAAAAAACAGGAAGTTCTTGCGGGGTACGTGTATGCCCAAATGCCATTTTACGACCTTGATATCGACGAATTGATGATATTGTACAAGTGGATGCTCTCTAGCTGCTACTATGTTTCACATGGCATCTTGGTTGCATTGCATCAGGACTTGAAAGTCATTGTGGGGAGGATTCTCGAAATCGAGACAAATGAGTCCAGTCGCGATAAAGTGTTGGTTAAGTTAATCCGGGTTGTTTACGATGAAGCACAGGGCCATTTGCAATTGACCTATTCTGGGATCATGAATGACTTGGTAGCCGCTTGGCCCGAGATCGCAAACCCTGAAGCACATGAGCTCCTCGAGAGATTTCGCTGCCAATTCACAGTGACCCCACCAAAGGAACTTGAAGACAACGACGAGAGAGCAGCTGAGGTTTATCGAAAAGCTAAGATGGAGAAAATCACCTTGGAGGAAATGGACATGTTGAACAACACAAGGATTGTGAGCATTGCAAGAAAGGGGACACAAACAGTTGGGCGGCGGGCCTTTGTGTTGCGCAGTGTAGTCAACAGCTCATCAAGGTGGAACCCGGGTTTTTTGTTGCCATACAGGGCCAGACAAAACATTCTTGATGAAAGCTATGATTTGGGAGCTGCAGGGCAGATCTACGACAGAATAAGGCTTGAAATGCTCACAAGCCAGGAGATGAAGAAGTATCTCAGGTACTTGTTGTTGATGAGACCTCAGTCATCGGCAAAGAGGTTCAGAGAAGTGGTGGGGATTTTCAAATACGTTCATGGCAAATTGACGGGTATTGACATGTTTGTCGAAGACCTAGTCAAGATCATGTTTCTTGAGTGCTTGCCCGCGCGGTTCCACGATCGGGTGTTTTACAACCAAGTGCTACTTGAGGTGTGTTCGATGGGCTTCAGTGTTGAGCAATATCTTCAAACTGGTGGGGTTTCTGAGCTGAAGCAGCTTCTTGGAAATCACCAAAAACCTCTTGGCAACAAAGGGAAATCCATCAGTGAGCACAACAGCGTGATCCGAAACATTCCAATTCTTCTAGATGCCGCGGCCTTGTCTCGCATCCAAGAGCAGGGACACTTGATCCGCCCCGAGTGTGTGAGCGTTTCCGGAGACGGGTCGAAATACTGGGGAAAGGTGCTCATCTTTGGGGAGAGCCGGGCCTGGCTATTGTCACTGCTTGCACGGGGGCAAATTGGCGAGACTTATGGGTCGCGCCGGCTAGACCTGCTCAGTCTGTACGAATTGGAGGCTTTGTTCAAATGGCTTGTACTGAATGTCACTGCCGACGAGGCGTTCATTGGAAAATGCGAGAAGATTATTGACTTTTGCGCAGGAGGCTACTTCGCCCCCCGCGGGGCACAAGACATGTGCCATAGAATGATGAGCCACATCGCACGAGCGTGGAAAGGCGACATATACGGCAGCAGCAGCAGCGAGCCGCTCTTGATGCAAGTGGTTTCGAAACTATGTGGTGCCTTCAACGTGAAGCCCAGTTGGAAGTTTGTAGCTGCGGTGTGCAGCACCTTGCACTCGGACTTGGCGAGTGCGAAAACAAGAGCACACGCTTTTTCCGTGGCCATGAACAAGCATCTGAGCACCGCCAAGTTCAATGGGCAGGTCTTTCTCTCAGACTTGCTCGAGTACTGTGAGGCCAAGGACGATAAGCTGTTTTTCCGCGAGTTGGCGGTTGAGATTTTCAAGGCGAAAGACGAGGACCAGGTGACAAACAGGGACGTGGGGATAGTTGTGGACGGGTTGGTGCGCAACAGCGAGTTGAGCGAAGCAATCCGAGTTTTCTCGTTGCACGGCTCGTTTGAGCAAACAGAGACGTTTGCCCAGTTGGTTGATTTTCTTGGCAAGGT
Source organism: Saccharomycopsis sp. UWO(PS) 91-127.1 (assembly GCA_002895615.1). Classification (NCBI taxonomy): domain Eukaryota; kingdom Fungi; phylum Ascomycota; class Saccharomycetes; order Ascoideales; family Saccharomycopsidaceae; genus Saccharomycopsis; species Saccharomycopsis sp. UWO(PS) 91-127.1. The sequence goes on from JNNM01000006.1 coordinate 1,029,137, forward strand.
GCGCAATTGGGTGGGGGCCAAGATCTTGTACGATGAGCTTTTCAATCTGAAACGGCTTCCAACCGTGCATCATTACGCGGTGACGATGTTTGCGTTTGCCCAGGTCGGGTACTACCAGGAAGTGATGAAAGTGTACGAGGTGATGCAGAACCGGCGCATTGTGGAGATTCCGTTGGTGTACATCTCTTTGATCAAGGTCTGCGTGATGAACCGCAGATACACCGAGGCGGTGGAGTGGTTTCACAAGTTTGTCAAGGGGACAAGATACGTGGCTGGAGAATCTGACTTTGGTGGTGCTAAGAAAGAGATCTTCCTTGCCAAAAGCACCGAGGTCCGGTACATGTTCTCTGCGGCGATTGGCAGTTTTTTGCAGGAAAAAAAATACCCGCAGGCAGTTGAGTTGTACCGGTACTTTGCCCAAGGCAAGATCTTTGTTGAAAAGAAGAAAATCGAAAGGAGCATCTCACCAGTCAGCGCAGGTCCCCGGATGTTTGAAACGATCATGTATGAAATGTGCCACCAGGAAGAGTTTGACAAGGCAACGTATGTTTTGAACTTGCTTCTCAAGGACCCCACAGTGGACCACGTTCCTAACGGCACGATTGTGACCTATATGAAACTATTGACGACGAGCAACCGACACTACGACACGGTGGAGTACGTGTTTGAGAACGTTGGAGAGTACAAGACGTTTCGCAGCAATGGGGTGTACGAGTGGTATTTGACGAGCTTGGTGAAGCAGAGAAAGTTCAAAAAGTATCTTCAAGTCTTGGCCGAATTCAAAAAGAACAACAACAACAGGGGGTTGTCGTTACCGACGGAGATTTACAATGCCGAGATCAGATTTTACTGCACCAGGGGAAAATTTTCTCTGGTGAAGAAGTTGCTACGGTCTATGGGAAGCCCCGGTCCTTCCAGCGAACAGTACTTTGAAGTGATGAAAGGGTTGGCAATGTACAAGCGGTTGAGCGGGATCATCCAGATGTACAACCAAATGAAGGCATCTGGGTTGGAGGTGAGCGCCACGCAGCACAACATGTACTTGCAAGCTCTTGTGAAGACGAACAAGAGAAACACCACGGTGGAGGAGCTTGTTGCCATGGCAAGCAGCATGGTTAAGCAGCTCGACCACAGTTTCAAGAAAGACCCTACGGTAGTGTTGATGCCCAACACGATGTTTGCGTTGGTGCACAGGCTATGCGTTGTGAAGCAGTGCGATGTTGCAGAAGAGTTGTTCAACTTGTACGTTCAAAAGCTCCATACCTTGTCAATTGTTCCCGGTGTCGATGGGCTGCTCAACCTTTTGAGATGTCGTATTATCATTGCTTCTGAACGCTTGGACTGGCGCCTGGTGGACCAGATCTTCGAGGAAATGTGCAAGATATTGTTCCGCTGGAGAATGGTTCCGAAAAAAACCCACGAGGTGGCGATTATGCAGCAGGCTAGAAACTTTTCGGCAGCGGAAATGAGCCAGGACAGCAACCAGAAGAAGACGGATATGTTTGACGCGGTGAAGAGCATTTTGGCAGTGGAAGAGGAGAATGAAGACAAAAAGACCCTGCTGGTGCTGCTGCTTCTTGATGGGATTGTTGTGCAGTCACAACTGAAGTTCATGTTGTCGCATGTATTCCGATACAAGATTCGGCAGTTGACAACGCAGGGCCAAGCTGAGCTTGTGCTCCCGCTTATTGTTAGTCTTAACAAGTTGGGTTTCGTTGTCAGCAACAATGTTGTCAATTTTGGGCTTCGTCAAGTTCACAGATCTGGACAGGTGCCGTTGACAAGTATCTTCGAATTCAGTGAAGCCCACTTGATGAAAGGAAACGAGATGATTGCTGCTGAAAGAGAACGAGTCTTAAAGGGTCCATTGTGGCATAAAATTGTTGAGGCATCGAAAAACAACAAAAATCATCGGAGATTCAAAAGATTCAAGCAAATGAAGAGTTGGAGGAAATCTGCGTTCGATAAAAAGACGGTGTATTTGCAAGTCAAGTCCAAGTACTATCTTCGCAAAGCTCTCATGTTTGAGTTGTCTCTCAATGAGCGGGATAGAACCCGCCGGTGGGAGATATTCAAAGCATTAAGAGCCAAGTATCCCAAGACGTTTGATTTCATGTACGGGGACAAGACAGAGGAGGAGCGTGTGCCCATCCATCTCAGGCTGTTGGACCGGGAGACAAGGTTCGAGTAGTGGCGATTGGTTTTGTGTAAATAAACATGTATATTATACTATAAATAATAAGAAATGAAGAAACTCTTTCAACGAGAAGAACTGGTTTCTCTTTCATGTGCGGCGAAGACTTTTTGTGCTTTCTGTACTGTACAGAAAACAAACACGAGTGGCCTGTCGCAGACTGGTGCACTTCCATGCAGGATGCCGCACAGTTGCGTGTTGTCTATGGACATGGCAAGCTGGGGCTGCTCCAGAGAGGGAATAAAGTAAGCAGTGGTGTATATACAGATCATGGATTAGCCAGAACGAGCCAAATTGAGCAGCATATGGGATACAATCGGAGGAGAGTCTACTGAAATATCAATAATCTGAAAAATAAAAAAGAGATTTCCATTGCAAATCAAACAACAAGAAAAAAAAAGGGAAAAAAGAAAGAAGAAGGGTGATGAAATTAAGTGATAAGATACTGATGGATGAAACATTATCTCGCTTAAAGGAATCAAATGGGGAGGCTCGATTTGGCAGAGAAGTAAGATTAAAGTCTGATAAATTTTGCAGTAGGGGGTAAAAAGGGCATCAGAGCATGACAGTTTTAGGGAAACCAGCGTTTGGGTGATCATTTAGTGGGCGCAACCCACGTCATTGGCAGATTAGATTGGGCTGGATCAGAAGAGAAGAAAAAACAAAGATTCATCGCGAATAACATGGCATTGTTGTTGTTGCTTCGTAGATTTTGTAGAAAGCTGAAATGGCTTTGTACAAGGTGATGGTCGTAACGGAATTATCTGCTTTGAATGGTTATACGCGAAGTGTTGCTTGGATTGAAATGGGAAACAGCGTCCAAAAGCATAAAAAGTACAGAATAGCTGTAAGCAGCGCTGGGGTTGAGGATCAATGCAGAGCATATTCCAGTAAACCGTGCAAACCGTGGTCTACTTGCTGCATTAGTCTTGACTGATTCAGAACATCATATAATCACAGTAAGAAATAAATAAATATAGAATAAATATAGAATAAATACATTTTATATATAAAACCAATGAATCTCTTCTTTGCTTTTCGGATTATATATAAAACAGTAACTAGCACTCTTACTTCTATTTCCTTGAAGATCGAAAGAAAGCTGGACTGCCTGCCTGCCTGCCTTCTTCTGCCTGCCTTCTTCTACCGGCCTATTATCAAGGATTTGCACGCACCGTCAATAAAAAGTTTATCTCAACTTGTTATAGTTATTACTTTATTTTTCTGCAGTTTCGGTTATTTGGGTAAACTTCGCCTTTGGATAAATATCTAAAATACCACAACTGCATTGCTAATTTGTTGATATCTGTCTCTCTATCTACGTCTATATCTATTGCCATCGCTATTATCACAAGCCTGAATAGAGAGATATTCAAACACTCCTTACTGGTCCAGATCACAATTATAAACAAAAATATATTTTGTCCACCTTCAGACCCTGCTCCTCCACTTACACACATCTTCAAAATAATATAAAAAAATATCAATATCATAAAAGCAGATCAAACAATCTGCTTTAACAACCTGGCTGGTTCAGTTTTGTCATCTTTTGAACTGTGTTCCTCCACTCCAATTATTTGTTATTTAACTTGGGATTACTAGTACTAGTACTTTTTTCCTTCACTTTTTCTCATTTTTTAACTCTGGCTGAAAATTCCAAGAAAGAGAGAAAAAATTTGATTTTGTTACAAAACTAGAACAAAAAAAAAAATCTTTCTCTCACTCTTTTTCTGTTCTTTCCATCTTCTTTCATCGTTTTTTTACTGTGTTGTTTGTGTCTGTGTGTCTTTTTCAGTTTCTGATTAAGCAACAACAACTACAAGAGAAAGGATCCAGTCCATATTATATTCAACATCTTTATTCAATTATCCTCCATTGACTTTTTGTTTAAAGGTTTGTTGTTTATTTTTTCCATTTCTCCCATTTAAGTTTTCCCTCCTAAAGAAAAGACCTTGACGGAAATCTCAGAAATAGGGAAAATATAATATATCAACTTGTGAGGATATATATATATAACATTCATATATATATATATATATCATAGATCTCTCATTCAAGTTTGTTGCTACACTTCACTAGGCTTCTCCAATTAAGTTTGTCGAGTTCCTTTTGATTGTTTCAAAACCCCCATCCCATCCCCCTCATAGCACTTTTCATATCATACTGACCTCACCATTCAACATCCTCCAATCCAACTTTTGCATTCCACATTAGCAAAGTTTTCCAACTTTTTCTTTTGCTGTTACTATAATATAATACCCTCCTATTATGTCGTCAGGTTTAGACGATGAAAACAATGTCCTTTTCAAACTTCATATACCATCCGACAACCCATCCAGATCCCTCCACAACAAAGCCATCAACCCACTTCAGAATAGCAACACCAACAACAATAAGAGAATCGCACTCAATGATCTCACAGAGCACTTGAATTCGGCCGCCGCCGCTGTCAGCAATTCTCACTACTCGCAAGTTGTTGATCCTGTTGTTACTGCAATGAAAGCAAGCTCCAAAAGCTCGTCCGCTACTAGTCAATACGATGAATCACAGCACAGTGATACAGATTTGGAAACAAAGCTCAATTACGCAGAATCCTATTCTGACGAGAACGAAGATGATGAGCATGAGATGGAGGACGCTAGCCATTTGGTGAAGAGCAGGTACCATGAGTATGCCGAAGAATCTGGTGATGATGATTTAGACACTGATGATGAAAATCTTCCGAGTAATGATCATCGCCTGTTTGAATTCGAAGAAGAAGAAGAAGAAGAAGACGATGATGATGAAGAGGTCGATGAAGAGGATGCACCAGTAAGAAGCAGATTTTACAATAATGTCAACTATGATATTGACGAAGATGAAGAAGAGGAAGATGATGACGAAGACGAAGATGAAACAGACGATGAACTAGACGTGGAGGACGTGGAAGAAGACGATCCTTCAGGTGAAAGACCTCCTAGGCCTCTTACAATCAAAAGAAGTCGCAAAATTGACAAACAACTTCACAAAATCTTCCAAGAATTTCAGTACACCTATCTTGATCCAGAAGACTATGACACTTATGAAACCTCCATGGTAGCTGAGTACGGTCCTGAGATTTTCAACTACATGCATGAACTTGAGGTACGCCTTAGTCCAAAACCAAACTATATGACCCAACAACACGAGATCAAATGGTACATGCGGGCCACTTTAATCGACTGGCTCGTGCAAATACATTCTCGCTTCAGACTACTTCCAGAGACATTATATCTAAGCATCAACTACATTGATCGATTTCTCAGCAAGCGTCGGGTTTCCCTCAGCAAGTTTCAACTTATCGGTTCGGTGGCGTTGTTCATTGCTGCCAAGTACGAAGAAATCAACTGTCCATTGTTGAAAGAAATTGTGGTAATGTCGGATCACGTTTATTCCGAGGAGGAGATCATAAACGCTGAAAAATTCATGATTGATGTTTTGAACTTTGACATGGGTTGGCCAGGTCCAATGAGTTTCCTCCGTAGAACAAGCAAGGCTGATGACTACGATTTGGAAACCCGTACATTGGCGAAATATTTGTTGGAGACAACCATCATGGATTACAAACTTGTTGCTGCTTTACCAAGTTGGCTTGCCGCTGGCTCTCACTATCTTGCAAGATTGTTACTCAACAGAGGAGACTGGACTAGAAGTCATGTTTATTTCTCCGGGTATACTGCAGAGCAGTTGATGCCATTGGCCAATCACATTTTGGACTCTTGTCGTCTGGCAAGAACTCATCACAATGCGGTATTTGAAAAATACGAACGCTCCTGTTACAAAAAGGCTTCATTATTTGTTCAGAGTTGGTTGACTGTTGTTGCTGATGAGTGAACCTTCAAAACCCTCACATCAAATACACTATCACAATACTTTACTCACTTCCATCATCACACATTCAATTCCTACAAAAAAAAAAAAAATTGAAAATGAAAAAAATCAATAAAACTTCTCACCTAAAAAAAGATAAAAAAAATGCTCAGTTGTCATTCTACTCATTTATTCAAATTTTCTGTTCATTCATTTGTTGTTGTGTTTTTTTTTTTTTTCCTTCACCATAGTGTCATTAATTAATCCGAAAGAAAAGAATAAATCCTACTTTTAGTGATTAACTTTTTTTTTTCAGCTTAAAACTTTTCCCATAATCTTTCATATATATCTGTCTATCACCAGTTTGAATAACATCAAACTATTCGAAAATTGGAGAGTGTAAGTGAGGCATATTATGGCACGGCTGACGATTTGGGTTATTTAAGCGAACGTCGGGCTTATGTTGGGGGCAGGTGCAGGAAGCCCCCGCCTTCATTAGACTCGGATCCCCACAGTTGGTGCATGTGCCTAATTAGGATTACAGGGTCCTGTCTCGAATTGCAAGGTCACGTGAATAGGAGCTACATCTTAAAGACTGGACTCTGATTAGCTCTCTTCAGGATAGTCAGCATCAGACAGGTCGAGGTCCATCCAGGTTGGGAAAAGGAGGTCACCATACCATCCTTGTATTTTATCAAGGGCTTTTTTGCCGACGGACTTTCTGCCGACGGACTTTGAGTAAATTGGGATTTACTTACAACTTCATGGAATTGAGGACATGAGTAGCATTTGGCGTTGATGCGATAAGAGACCTTTTGGGGCCAAATAGACGTTCCTATCATAGGGCGCGATTGCCAAATTCTTAGTAGAAGAAAATAGAAAAATGTATAAAAAAAAAATGTACAGATGACACAGTTATCATGGACACGCATTCCGCTATCTTGTTTTGTGTCTTTAAACCATTTGAAGAGATAAAAAGACAAACACGATGAGATTGATCGACGAAATAGGACTCAGCAGCATAGAGCTAGACCCAGTCAAATTGTTCAGAGTAACGCTCATGCTATGGATGATTCTCAACTATTGGATAATATACCAATTTGTCTTGGTCAGTTGTGCCATTGGCAGCCAGGTGTTCCCGTCATTCTTCTTAACCATCAAACGCAGATGCGACTCAGGATTCTGGCGGCTTTGCCTCTATTGCCTTGAACAGAACAAGATCGAGGTGGTGGTCACTGGCGATGAAGTATCTCTTTCAGAAACGGCGCTTTTGATTTGCAATCATCGCTCCTTGAATGATTTCTTTATTATTGCATACCTTGCGCGGCTTGTTGTGGAGAACGAAAGCGAGCCGTTGGACAAGAAAATGGTGATTCCAAGATTGAACTTCTTCACCTGGGCCATGATCTGGAAAGTGCCATCCTTGAGAATGCTACGAAACTTGATGAGTTACGATGAAAACTGGGAGGTTGACAATTCCGAAATGTCCTACAAACTTGCCAAGTTGAATGACTACTCACATAACCCGGCAACAGAGTTTGACTTCTGCAGCTACCCAGAATGGTTGGTTGTGTTTCCCGAAGTGAACATTTGGAACCCTACCGATGCGCTATTGCAAAAGAAGCACACCGAAAAGTACTTTTTGCCCAACTTGAACAACGTGTTGTATCCGCGACTCGGCGGCTTCAGCAAATTGATCACGTCTTTGAAGAACAGCGACTTGAGCATACCAAGGGTTTACAACGTCACCATTTGCTACATCAACAAGACAACAAAAAAGCCGGTGACGCCATCGTTGTTGCAGTTTTTCGCAGACTGTCCTTCAAGCATCATGGTGAGAGTTCACATCAAGTCGCAAACCATTGCTCGGGTTCCGTACAAGCCCAAAAAGATTGACAAGTACTTGGAGCACGAGTGGGTGAACAAGGATAAATTGATCACGTCGATGCAGGCCAACATTGACAATTTTCTCTTGTGAGGCAATGCATTGTTTTTCGGTGCATGTGTATATGTACTCATTCAATGACCCAATGGCCGACGTGGTACGCTGTTTCTCTCTTTTGGGATGAACTTACTGCCAATGATGATAACTCAATTCAAGCTGTAAGGGCAGTACTCTAGCCCATTTGACAAGGAACGCTGTAGAGTTACTTACCAATATCAATTTGATTTGATTTGGGTAATTTTTTTTTTTTTTTTTTTTATTTGTTTGGTACCAGTATTCCAATTCTTCCAGCAATAGCGTTAAGGCTTAGTGATTTCGAACCAAATTTCAAGAGCGAGCCGCGACAACAAAACGATGGGAATTCAATCGGTTCCACTTAATCCTTGCCTTGTCTGTACACAGCTCCATTTGTCTGAGCGGGCCCTACAAGTGAACCCAACGCTCCCAAAGTGGTAATTAGTAAACAAAACACTACATAAGAAAAACAAAAGTTTCACCAAAAAAATATATACACTCCAAACACAGAGAGAGAGCGAAGAAGCTTCGAGGAATAGACACACTCCATGAATTGCGTGTACCCAGAGAGAGAAAGAAAGAGTTTCTGAGAATATATAAAAGATCGAGCCAATCTTGAGTTGCTTCCTATAATTCGACTTGAGACTCTTCTCTTATTTTTTCTTCTGCAATCAGCACTCTACTTTTGACAAATGGAGAACAAAATCCCAATGTACTTGAGGCTCAAGCCCTCAAAGTCTTCCTCCAACATCACCATTTTGAACAGCAAGTCCATCCAGGTGGACCTGAAGAAGTTCACTTTCAAGAAGATCTTTGACGACCAGACCCTGCAGCAAGAGGTGTTCCACGCAGTGTGCGATCCGTTGATCGAGAACGTGTTGGTTGGGTGCGACTCCACTGTCTTCACCATGGGACCCAGCGGTCTGGGGAAGTCCTTCACCACGCTTGGAACCGACCAGGAGCCGGGGGTGGTCTTCAATGCGGTGGGCCGCATTCTCGAAGGGGTGCAAAGCTACAACCAACCCATTGACAAGGCCACCAGAAGATCGTACCTCGAGATATTCCAGGACTATTATGGCAAAGAGCTGTTTTCCCACAAGGCGTTGGACGCGGGCTTGACGGACCAGTCTGAAGCCGTCAATTACTCCAACTTGCCAAAGAGGTACTTTGTGTCGCTCAATGTCTTTGAGGTTTACAACGACGCAGTGATGGATCTTCTTGACCAGTCAAGAGAGAGCATCAGAGGCAGCCACGGTAGTAGTAGCAGCAGCAGCAGCAGCCGCAGCAGCAGCAACAGATTGAAGATCCTCACGAGCGTGAAGGACGGCAAAATGCAGCCTGCAGGGTTGAAGTACCACTGTGTTGAAGACGTTGCCGAGGTTCAGAAAGTGCTACAAAAAGCATTGGCCAAGCGTCATGTGGGTGGCACCGAAATGAACACCAACTCGTCCAGAAGCCATCTTTTCATTTACATTAATATCCACGAAGCGTACTCCTTGGAAACCAAGTACAGCATCACCACTTCGAGATTGAGCGTTGTCGACATGGCCGGGTCGGAAAGGGTCAAGAGCTATGCCAGCCAGGAGCAGCAAAAAGAGGGCAATCTCACAAACTTAAGCATCTCGGAATTGGGAAGGGTGCTCCAGCAGATCAGCTGCATGAAGAAGCCGTTGAAGGAGAGCGACAAGGCCATCTTGAGAACATCAAAGCTCACCAGGCTTCTCTTCCACGACTATTTGGGGGCCGAGCTGTACAAGATGGCCATCTTGGTCAACATTGACCCTGCTGCCGACAAGAACATTGTTGCTTCGGTGCTCAGAACGTTGAAGCCTGCAGATGTCATTGTGAATGGCGTGGACAACGCTTCGCTGTCTTTCTTTTCAGGTGCAACTCCTAAAAAGATGCAGTTGAGAACTTTCAACATCAATAATGAGAAAGAAGCCAATGAGAGAGAGAAATCATCCGAGCTCCATGGCAAAAAGCAAGCTCAGGCGGTGCCTTTGCTTACAGCGGTTGATGTCATTGATGAAGTTGTTGCCATGGACATTTCTCCGATGAAGACCAAAGGCACCAGTAGCAGCAGTTACTATGGCAGTGAGTTGACAAGATCCACCACGGCAACGTCGTTGACTTCAATGACATCTTCAATGTTCAAAGGCTTGAACCCGGGCCAGACAATGGTTTCGAACGGTGGTAGTACTGGCGGTGGGAGCTCTGCTGCTGCCCATGACGAGCAGCTTGTTGAGAAGATTGTCGACATGCATGCTCAATTGGAAGCAATGAAACGGCAATTAACCTTGAGGGACCAGTACATTAGCGAAGTTGAAGTCAATGTTAGAAAAGAGGTGTCTGACGAGTACAACAAGGTGATTGAGGACATTGAAGCTGCTCACAACAACTTGGTCAACAAGTTGGAGGAGAGCAACACCAACATGACGGACAACAAGCTTGAATTGCTTGCTCTCGACACCAACGAGCAAATGTCCCGTTTGAGAAAGGACAACGACGACTTGCTCAGGGAAAGCTCAGAGCTTTGCTTGAAATTTGAAAAATTGCAGCGCCAGGAGCAGTTTGAGGCTCAGCGGTTGATGGAGTTGGAAGTCCAGATCCACAATTTCAACAACGAGAACATTCGGTTAAAATACGAAAACGACAAGATTGCTGCTAGATTGGAGAAGTTGACGGGGGACGGCGGCGATGACGAGCACGAGAAAAGCTTGCTTCAGTACCAGGACAAGATCTCTCTGTTGGCTGATAAATTGCGACTCAAGTCTGAGAAAAACAGACTCTTGATTGAGAAGGTGAAACGGCAAGAGATCTACATTCGCAAGATCGAGTCTGAAAACGCCGAGTTCAAAAGAAAAGCCAAGTCGAAATCCCGCGGTAGCAGTGCGGTTCATGTGTTGAGGGAGTCCTTGGATAACTCGTTGAACATCATGCAAGATCAACTCAAGAGCACAAAGAAAGTCTCAAAGTCAAGCATAGACAAAGAGGTGAATCTTAAAAAGACAAAGTCTCAAAAGAAGGTGTTGAGAAAGAAGAAGAGCTATGCTTACACTGAGTAAGAGTAAGAAAATGTTACTCATTCCCCATTATTCCCTTTCGTCGTGTGCCACCACTAATATTTTTACTACTTATGTGATACCTTTTTCTTTTGCGTTTGATTTTTTTTTTTCCTTTTTCTGTTTCCTTATTATACCTTCTCTTTTGTTATTATTAATACCTTCTTCTGTGATACTACTCTGGTGATTACATTGCCTCCTCGATGGGGGCTCCGAATTTAAACTTATTTACTTCGAAATACCTTTTCTTCTTTTGATGTAGGGAGCGGAGTGATGCTCTTGAAATGAGGCATGCTGGGACCAGTTTCTTTTTTTCGAAAGGTGCATGGCTGTTACCACATCGGCAAATGCTCCACCCAGAACGATGGAAGGCTAGATCGCGCCGAAGCTGGAGAAAAAGAAAGCACTTCTGTTTCTTTTAATTATGGTCTGGGCTTAAGAGAGTTCAGGAAGTGCATGCAGCAGCTTATCGATTTTATAAAGGAATGCAAAAGTTGGATGGCAAAGATGAAACGTCTTCGAATGTGCAAGACATCTACTGGCTGGCATCTGGTGGCATCTGGTGGCATGCCAGATGGTGGATCGGTGTTTCTCTTGAGAAGGTGCGGTTTTGAGGTACGATAAGTAACCGCGCCTGCAAGAGCACTCAAGAAATCCCCTTTCCTTTCTTTTTCCAACCGGCAGATGAGACGCCTGACGTAAGCCGTCGTGCTGACGGTATTTGGAGAGCACCCTTGGGCCACCCTTGGGCCACCCTTGGAGCTCTCACTGGGGCTGGCCTTTGGGGGTCTAGATGGTCCACCAGAGAAGGTTACCCTCCCGTGGACGAAAACATGTGGAAAATGGCCCAAAACGGCAAGACCAGGATGCCGGGAGCCCGCATGACGGTGCATAGAAAGATGCATAGATTGATGCATGGGGGCGATGCATCTCAACCAGAGCTATTATTGTTGTACGCGGTTTTCCTCTGTTCATTAGATACTCCTACTAGTGTCCATACAGGTTTGTTTATTATTATTGTTGAATTTTTTTTAGTGTTATATAGCTCCCATTTAGCTGCTTGCAATTTTTCCACATTTCATCGTTTTTTTCTTCTTCTTCTTCTTCTTCTTTTCTGGTAAGTTTCATTCATTCAAAAGGCTGACCGTTCCGCTCATTTTCTATTGTCATTTTCCGTTAGAAGCCACTTCCATTCATTTAGTATGCAATTCACCAACACTTTCGTTTTGTCCTGTCTCATGTCGGGGGCCTTGGCCACGTTCAAGGTGGCTGACGGTGCCAGTTCTTTGGTCAAGTTCTCTGGGTTCGGGGTTTCTGGATCGTACAACGACGTTACCAACATGGACGAGTCCACCAAGCAGTGCTACTCCGAGAAGAAGTCCTTCAGCGGGCCCTTGGCTCCTTTGGACGAGGAGTTGTCCATCCACATCAGAGGCCCAATCAACTTGAAAAAATTTGCGGTGTACACCATTTCGGACGACAACGACGACGAGGCCGAAGCTGTTTCCAAAAGAGACGCCGAGCCAGATTGTGACAGCCAAGTCAACATGAAGCGTCATCACCAGCACAAGAGAGAAACCAAGACTCTTGCCGTGACGTCGACGGTCATTGTGCAGCGCGATGCTGATGCCGAGCCAAGTGCCACTTTCTCTGCTTCTCCTTCGAATGAATGGACCAGATACTCCTACTACGACGCCGCCTCCAGCCAGGCTGAGAACGTGAACTTCTTCAACCACAAGGGCCCGTTCTCCATGGCCTTTGGCTGGGGGATTGGGTACGCGGGCGAGGACGGGACAAGCTCCGTGGAAAACGCAACCGTGTTGGGCGACATCACCCTCGAGTCCGACGAAGAAGTTGTTCTCTTCACTAGCGAGGACTGCGACGCCAGCAGCGGGTACTCCAGAAGCGATATTGTTGCTAAGAAAGGGTGGGCCGGCTCCTACAAGATCTTTGCGTTCAACTTCTCCATGCCAACGTCTCAAAAGGCGTCCGAGGCCAACAGCGACATGCCGGCCATTTGGGCGTTGAACGCCAAGATCCCAAGAACCACCCAGTATGGGGACGCCTCTTGCTCCTGCTGGTCCACCGGCTGTGGCGAGTTCGACCTCTTTGAGGTGATTGAGTCCGGGTCCCTGGAAATGGTCAGCGACATTCACGACGGCGCAGGGGCTGGCTGTGCCGGCACAAGCAACGGCGGGGGTGCTTCTTCAAAATACTTTGAAAGACCGCTCGACACCTATGCCACCAACGTTGTCGTCTTTGACGGCGATAACATGTGGTTGGCCAGTGTTCCAGACTTTGACTTTGACGAAAAGACCATTTCCGCATCTACAGTGCAAGGGTGGTTGTCAGGCAACGCTGACGAGGCCCATCTTGCCTGCTACGCTGGGGCATAAAGAAATCACACCACGCCCCACTCCTTTTCTGACGACTTTGTCCTTCTCCTTTCTTACTTTGTTCTATATAACCCATATACTTTATGTACTTTCTATTATCTATTTGTTTTGTATAGTGAAATTTCATTTCGTGTCGGGACCTGATTGACGGCCCAATTGGGCGAAAACGTAAACAAGCCTAAAATTGTTACCCTGGCGACCACAAAATCCCTTTTCACTGATAGAATAAAAGATAGGCTACATTCACGCAAAGAAGTACTAGTAATAATGGGTAAAGAAAGAAAGAAGAATAAAAAAAAAAGGTCATGGCAGTAAAGTAGAAACAAACAAACAAACAAAGGGCATAAAACATTCATCATCATGGGTAAAAATCATATCTTGTCACTCTCTTGGTACTCGTCATCACCAGACTCATCTGTAATGATCATCAACTTCAACTTTGGATCTTTTCTCATCAAGTTCTTCAACATCTCGTCTCTGATGATCTCCTTGCCATCGTCGTCACTGAAATCAGCACCATTTTTTGTCTTGACGTACAACTTGATCTTGTCCAAACTGTGGCTGATTCTGCTGGAGATCTTCATCTTCAAGTCCAAAAGCGTAATGTTCGTAGCCACGGATATGGCAAAAATGTCGTCCTCGTAATAGAATTTAATCTTTGTGTTTTTAATTCCGGCCGCAATCGCCCCTGCAGACTGTGGTATGCTCGTGCTTGGAGTGCTTGTGCCGCCGCTCAACAACGCCGACTGCGGTGGGCTGGTGGCATAGTTGGAGATATCAGTGTTGTTGGTGCTGATTTTCAACAAAGGCTTCTCAGAGCGAGGTAATTGGTCTACTGAATGCATATCTGCTGCTAAAGCAGATGCTGACGTAGTAGGTGGAAGAGGAGGAGGAGGAGGTGGTGGTGGCGATTGCTGGCCTGTTGTTTGTGTGGATTCAGACAAGTCCCCACTGCTGATTTCAGAATGATCCATTTTAGAGCCGTCACTAAGACCCATTTGATGGAATTGTCCCGTAATGCCGCTGATACCACCATTCATGCCATCCGAGTTGCTGGTGGCGTTGGTCGACACAGAATCTGTCTTCATGTTGTTAGCGCCCCCTCCATAGCTAATCAGTGATTCCTTGGTGTCAGCACTGGATCTTGCACTTCCAGAGTTCAAGGATGCTAGTACCTGAGGAGCAGGCACCATGCTGTTGTCACCCATGTTCCCCAGCTGCCTGAGTTGTTGTTGTTGCTGCTGATGTTGAGATATTTCATATCTGAATCTTTCTTGACCATCTTCATTGAGCCCCAAGACATTTGGCAACTCAATGGTTTCGTTGTTCTCGTCAAACTCTTTATCAACGTCTTCCCGAAGATTAAAGAATATCAAGCATGATTTTGATTTGGAAATGTAGTCCGGAATGTTGATCAAATCAGACAAATATTTACTTAATTCGAGTAGTCTTATCTTGGCAAGATTGGCATTGACGTTTGGATGCGGGGCAGGAATAAAAGGAATGATTCTTTCATTGTCTCCATTTTTAACAGACTCCTGTGGGAATGCCCTCTTCAATTGCATGTGGAATTCATAAAAATCATCGTAATATCTTGCCAAGGATCTAATCTTGTGATTCGATAATTTGGCAACAACATGGTACCAATATCTGCCGTGCTTGTCATCGTATTTGTTGTAATAAAAGTTGTCGATTTTTACATCAGTGACAAATACCCCCTTATCAGATAAAGAACTGACATCATTATCGTATGGAGAATTTGACAAAACAGAATAGGAATTTTGAGAAGAGGAATTGTGCTGCATTTGTCTTTTCATTTGACTGCTATTGATACTGCTATTGTTGATGCTGGAATTTGTTGTAACTTGATCATCGTATTCGTACAATGTTCTTTGTTGCAAAGGCATCATTGGTTGACCGCTTCCGCCTGGTGGGGTGCTTGGGTTGCTATAATAACTAGGATCATCTTCATTCAAGCTAATCAGAGCAGCCTTGTATTTGGCAGCTTTATTTTTCCATTCAGAAACAGTTGGCAAACCGGAATCTTTGATTTCTTCCACGATGTTCCCACTACTGATTTTGTTGGTTGCCAAATTCAACAACTTGATATAACTTACTGGAACCAAACCGGGGCCTCCCAAACGGTTGATTGGCTTTGCAATGAACCACTCAAACTCGTGATGAGCACACAAAATCAAGTACTCGCCCTTGGCAACATCAAGCTCGTCCAGATCTGGTCTTGCTTCGAAATCAAACATAACAATTCCATACAAAACCCCCATAGGATTGGACTGTGACTGAAGGCCTGCAATTTGCAGATTGAGATAACTGTTGGCAGCCACCAAAGAAGGTCTTCTTGTGTTTGGCCCACTACCGCTACCAAATCTTTCTGCAGAAATCGAGCTTGGAGAGCTATTCAAATGTAAATTGCTAATGATAAAACTGTTATTTTTGGAAACAGAGTCGGGTCTTCTCTTTTGGTTCAACACTTCGAAAGCGGCAACAGGCGCCAAGCCTCTTACTTCGGTTGCTGGATTGTGGACCTCATAATAGTCTGGATCGCTTTCTCTGCCAACCACCCAGAAAAAGTCTCCCTGCTGGAAGGAAAGCTCTTCTGGTGTCTGGGCTGCGTAATCAGCAATGGCCTTGATGATTTTTTTGGGGGAATCTTTACTAGCCAGCTGGGCGCTTAGCGATGTTGTGGAGTTGGCTACCAAGGACGCTGTGAAACTTGCGGAAGAGGATCCATTGAATGAGGATATTCTTGAATGGCCGCTTGAGCTTGTGCTCGAGGCTCTTCTATCAGGCTTATCGCCCTTGAGAGATTTTCTTATGTTCTAGAGCATCTGTTAGTAACCGTGCTTGAAGAAAGCCCAAACCCCTATATAACCAAGGAAAAAAAAAGGAAAAAAAAAGGGCAAGAGCCAAATCATGGACAAAACACGTTGAATGAAGGGAAGGCTGACCAATAAAGATACATCAATGAAGAACCATCGATTGATAGTAGAGAGAGGCTTCAGATGTGTTTTGCCATGAGGAATGCCCAGTATATTTTTTTTGATTTATTATCAATATTTCCCTGGTGGGTATTTCCTCGAGGAGCTCTGATTGATACGTACTCTCATCATCTTTGATTGTTTTATGTAGGAATTTTGTCTTGACACTGATGGTGATTAGTATATAGTTGGATCCCACTGTATAGTATATGGAGATGTTGCGAGAGGCAGGACAAGGACAGCACTTTGCAGTGATATGAGAATGGATGTATCTGCTGCTTCTTCTCTTCTGCTGACTGAACGGCAAAAGTTTTTTGAGAAAAGTAAAATGTAAACTTGGAAGAAGAAAAAAAAAATAGGAAAATCACAACAACAGGGTGCCTATACTAAGTCTCGTTGTATTCTTCTTGACTGTGCTGTCTGAGAGAAGAGATTAGAGATTAGAGATTGGAGATTAGAGATGGGAGGAGCTTTTTAAAAATTGAACGTTTTCTTATTTTTAATTTTTTATTTTTTTTATTTTATTTTTATTTGGGCATTTCCTTTTCCCTTGAATGGAATCTAGCCCTTAATTGAAAGCTGGGACCTAACCTAACTTCATGGACAGACAGACCTAAGAGCGAAGAAAGCAGCGTAATCTGTAGGTGGGTGGGTCTGTGTACCTTCTGACTGACTGCACTTTACTTTTTTTCTATTTGGCTTGTCCACATCATGTAACTCCCACGGATGGGCCTACTACATTCAATGCTAAAAGTACACACTAAGACGTTACTTATGAAGCTTAGCACTCTTTTTAGTGTGGGTTTTTTGGGTTTTTAGCTTCTTTTTTCTCTTTTTGCAGGGCACAAAATAGAGGAAGGCTGGCCATAGAGAATAGGCACGTGGACAGTGCATATCACTACATATAATCACATATAATCACATACACCATTAATAAGAACCATCTCAACTCAAGCTGTTGTTCAAGTACTCCACAAACAACGGCTTGATTCTGCTCACCTCCACCGCTCGCACCCGGTTCAAGCCAATGTATGTTCTTCTGATTCGCTGCAACTGCGCCGCCGCCACCACCGTCTGCACAGGCAACTCCACCGCCAACTCTTTGACGCCCTGGTCAATGTCCCCCTTTTGCAAAACAACTTTCCCGCCGGGCACCCCTGCAGCATTTTGGTACGCCACCACCGCTGCCACCACCTCCTGGGTGATGTTGTCCAACTCCTGCAAGAAGTTCCCGGTGTTTGCCTGCTTGAGTAACGTTGCGTTGTTGGCCTTGACTTTTTTGGTGGGGTGCACCAAGGCCTGCCAGATGTCGTCGAGGCCAATGCCACTTTCGTCGTAAATCTCGTTGAAGATCACCGGCACCAAAGGGCTGTCCCACCGGTTTCGCCCATCGGGCTCCTCGTACCGCATGGCCAACTGCTTGATCAACTCCGGATCCCACTGCTCGCTTGCCGGTCGCTGCATGTTTCGTTCAAGACAGGCGTCCAAGGGCGCCATGACGTGCACGGTGCAGTTTGTCGTTGTCAAGTTCTTTGCCTCGCAGTAAAGCTGGTACCGGAACCCCTTGATGTAGCACAAGCTGTCCAAGATCACAATGTTGTCCCTGCCGAGGTCTCTTTTCACAACGGACATCTGGCTGCCCCGGGCGGCCTTTTCGGTCTTGGACTCGCGGTAGTCGTTGTGGGGGATGCCCAACGCCTCGTCAGTGTGGACAATAACTTTCATGTTGGCGCCTGGTTTTTTCGCGGCTGCGGCTTCGCTGATTTTCTCGTCAAGAAACTTGGTGATTCTGGCCACCGCAGTGGACTTCCCGCAGGACGGGAGACCCGTGACAACGATCAAGGGCATGTTCACTTGTTACTTCTTGAGGCTTTTGATGGGGGATTTTTTTTTTTTTTTTTTTTTTTTCACTTCGTTTTTTCCACCTCAATGTTGATTTTCAGACCCATGCGCGTGGTGCCATCTCCAGAATATGTATGTTAAAAAAATTTCACCCCTGCGGGTGAAATCTTATGAATGATTAAGCTTTACTTACTAACATGTCCCGATTCATCCCCCGAATCAGGTTTCCTGAGTACAACATCCCCATGGCGGACTTTAAAGGCCACCATGTGAAGGCGCTCAAGAGAATAACCGCGCTCGCGCCCCAGATCGACTTGGTGTTGGAGATGCGGGACGCACGGGCCCCGCTCAGCACCCGCAACGGCCTCTTTGACAGGGCTCTTCTGGGCATTGATCGGGTGGTCTTGTACCTGAAGAAGGACTCCTCCTCGTTGAGCTCGGCACTCTTGGACAAGTGGCATGCGCAAACGAACGACTCGTACATGATGGTGGACGCGCGCAGCAAGCGGGACGCAGGCTACATCATCGAGATTGCCAAGCACAAGTACGCAACCATGTTGCCGGCGCCGCCCCCGCTTGGCCTCAAGATGTTGATCATCGGCATGCCCAACGTGGGCAAGAGCACCCTTGTCAACAACTTGCGCGAGGTGGGCTTGGCAACAAGCCTCGACCCCAGCTTGGGGAAAATCGCAGGCGCCCGCGAAAACTTCAAAAAAGTCGCCAAGACCGGGGGCATGCCCGGGGTCACTAGGGCAACCAGCGAGATCATCAGAGTGTCCAGATCCCCAAGCATCCTTCTCTACGACACCCCGGGGGTGTCGCTCCCCAAGGCCCTGTCGGTGCAGTCCATGATCGCCTTGGCCATTGCTGGCAGCGTCAGCGCCACCTACATTGATCCCGTCATCCAGGCAGACTATCTCTTGTACGTGATGAACCTCCAAGACCCGCTGGGCGGGTACTACCGCAAATACTTGGCAGCCCCAACAAACGACGTGTCCGACCTCCTCAGGGCCATTGCAAAGAACATTGGCAAGGACAATGTCCGCTCAAAAGTAACGGGCAAGAAAACGTTTGACGAAACCGGCACCGCCATCTACTGGGTCGACCGCTGGAGACAGGGCAAAGAAGGATCTATTGTCCTCGACACCCAGGCCATCGAGCGCTACAACAACTTCATGCAAAAGGTCGTGGACTTTAAAGCCTTGGCAACTACTGAAAACGACCGCCTCAACAACATGGACATCCAGCTAAACAGAAACCCCCGGCTCGACAGCAAGGGCAAGTACAAGCGCAAGACATTCCGCGAAAAACAAAGCGACAGGCAAAACATCCTTTTCAAGGTCAAGACCGAAGGCGATGAATCCACATAGACAGGTACCTTTCCAAGCGAAGCGAGGAAAGGTGAGCAAAGGTGAGCTTATTTGAACTTCCTTCTGATCGAGCCATACCATTTCGCTGCAGTGTTTTCGCTGTAGCGTTTTCGACATATACATAGAACATGTATTTATATATTTTCTTGGGATGATATCAATGTAATTCCCAAGCGACCTTCCTAAGCGACCTTTTCAAGCGAAGCGAGGAAAGGTGAGCAAATGTGAGCTTACTTGAACTTCCTTCTAATCGAGCCACACCATTTCGCTGTAGCGTTTTGGCTGCAGCGTTTTCAATGTAACGTCCTCGTTGTAACGTTTTCGCTGTAGCATTCTAACTCACCTTTCCTCGCTTCGCTTGGATAGGTGCGCTAGGAAAGGTGGGCCGAGGTGGGCCGAGGTGGGCTCACTTAAACTTACTCCTAATCGAGTCATGCAACACCTGGATCGTCTTCTCAAACATCTCAACATTGCACGTCATGCAGTCCCCCAAAAACGAAAGCTCGTCTTCCAAGCTGCCCCCGGCATTCAACCTCATCACCAGATCCGCCATCAACTTGCGCAACATCGCCCCCAAGCTCTTCTTTTGCTTCAACAGCGCCGGCTTCGTCTCCCTCATGAACTGGTTCTCAATGAGAATCGGGCTCACCTTGATCTTCATCAACCTTTTATACCCAATCTTCACCATCATCGTCTTCATCTCAATCACGTACCGGCTAATCATCTTGCTCACAGTAGGCGCGTTCTGCTCCGGCCGCACCTCAACCTGCTTTTTAATGTCGTACACAAAGGCAAAATCCATCAAGGTTGTGCAGATTGTGTGATATTTGATCTGCAACGAAATATTCTCCAACGCCCCGTTTTTTGTAACGTCTTTGTAAAACCGCGGGTTGCGGTCCTCAAAACTCCGAATTGCCCCTGCCAACGGGGTCGTGAGCTTAATCTGCTGCATAATCATTTCCAACGGTTCAGCACACGTTTGCTCAATCGCCTGCAAATTGTCCTCCAGATCCACTCGGAACGCAACATCGCCATTAGTAATGTTTCTGTAAATCAGCCTTAAATATCCAGGAAGCTCAACTTTGCCATCCTTCAACTTGAGCGAGTTTTCAAGCTGGGTAGCCACCAATACATGCACAGAATCCGTATCAATTGACAAGGTCAAAAGATCCTCAACGTCGTGATATAGACAATGGCCATTATTGCTGTTCACAAACAACGAGAATTTGCTCCCGCAATAGTTCAACTCAATGCTGTTGTTGTTGGCACCCAACTTCATATGATTGAGCGGATCGTCACCCACCTCGTTGGCCAAGGACGTCTTGAGAATCTTGACCAACGCCACCGTAATGGCAAACTGCTGGAGCAGCTGGTACACATCCTGGAAATACGCATGATCGGTGGTCTTTGTCAAGCCAACCTTGCACGAAATGTGGAAATACCAACCAGTGGCATCCATTTCCAAGCAACAGTTGCAATTGCCAAGGCCCTTATCAGCAACAGCCATTTTCGGCATCCTCACCCGGGTTTGGCCAAACAAGTCCAAGGTCATTTCAGAGTTGGAAAGCTCCACCGTGAGCACAAACGTCTTCTTCAAGTTCTCAGACCCAATCAGACTGGCATTATCAATTATAATCACCAGTGCAGTATCCTTTACTACCGCTTCTTCAACTCCTTCGGCAAAAAACTTGCAAGAGTTGATCACTGCTTCAACCTTGCACTTCTCCAGCGGCTTGGGAACAAACGTCTTAATGTTGCGCAGATCAAGCTCCTCCAACACAATGTGAACCGAGATCTTGTTCGTGGCAATCTCCATCAACGCTTTACTGTTTTCAGGATCAAAAGGCGAAGACATAGCCCCGCTCTTTTCTTCTTCTTCTTCTTCCGACACAGTGTTGAACCTTTCATGATAAATAATCATCCATTTGCCATTGACAGACTTGATCTGGCCCAACCAGTACATTCTTCTAGCGTGGGTGTTTGTGATCAACACCATCAAGAACCAATTGCTTGGCCAGTTCTTTACCCGGTAGTACTGCAAGGACCAGAAATTCCGATACTGTTTCAACGTGGACACAAACAACAGATTATTATTACTACTACTACTGCTGCTGTTGCTGCTGCTGCTGCTGCTGACAGCGGCCTGCCTTTGAAGCTGCTCCACTGCAGGCTTTTCCTGGCAAAGCTTGGACAACTCTGCAAACTCCAACGAAATCAACGACGAATTTGTCCAGCCAATCACCGACAAAACTTTCAAAGTCTCATGGCGCAAAAGCTCGATTCGTACAATCAAAAGCTGATGCGACAAAACTATTGATTCTTCAAGCTCTTGGAAATTGACAGGAAGGTGGAAGATCGGTCCCGCCCTAATTTCTCGCTCGGTGGCAGAGTGCGAATTACCACTGCTGGTGACGACAAAATTGTGGAACCGGTATTTGGAACAAATGGCATTCAACGATGGCGAAGGATTCACAAAAAAATAAAAACCCGTGAGGTGATCAATGGAACAGAGAATCCGCTTGTTTGTGTTGACCCTCACCACTAGGTAAATCTTATCCACAAGTTCAATAATCTTGTTTGGTTCATGTGATTCTGTGGATGGTTCATTGTCTTGGTAAACAAAAGTGCTGAAAAGAGATTCAGCCTTCTTTGATACCTTTACAATTTGGTTGAATAGCCGCTCCATGTTCATTTCCACATGGTAGTTCAAAACCAAACTCAACAACGTTTGGATCGAGAATTTGCGGAACTCGTCATCATCGGAGGTTTCGCTGTTGTTGTCATCGGAGACACCGTGCTGCTCGTTGCTTTTGTGCTCATTGTTGGAAAGGGTGTCCGCGGCCGAGGTTGCCCCCCAGGTGCTGGCGCTGAACTTCGTGCCGTGCTCTAATCTATCAAAGATCTCACTAAAGTTATGATTTGTGAAAAGCTTGCCGTCTTTGAACCACTTGAAGCTGAGCTTCTTGAACGACGTTTCGTCATCCACCATGCAAATTTGAATATATGACTTGTGTTTGATGTATTTCTTCTGGGTCCAGTAAAACACGGTGATGATGCTTTTTTCAGAGTTGTGGGAGAATTTCAAATTAGAGCCCCATGTGAGTCTATTTGTGCCATTTAATGCGGTGCCGGATATGACTTTATTAGTAGAGGATGACGACGAGGACACCCCGTTGACTAAAATGTTGAGCTGGCTGTCAATCAAGAAAAGCTTGTAGTTCAAGCAGTATGCATGCAAGTAGTTGTACACTCTTACCAACGGGTTCTGCTTGTAAAGAGACGCCGCTTCAAACGTCTCGTATAATATGTTTTTGTTCAAAAACGTCTTCAAGTTGGCGTGATTGATGGCAGGGAGGGTGTTGTCGACATTGAAATCAATGTTACCAAACTCGTCGGCGCCAAACTTGAACTTGAACCCCAAGGCAACGAAACAGTAGTTTTCCAAAGCTCGCGGCGCAAACACGCTCTTGTTTTCCGAGTCTGTGTTAACCAACGTGAGCACTAGCTCGAACTCGTTGCTGATGCACATGGTGAGCTTGCCGTCTCTGATGGTGCAGTTTTGGAAAACCAATGGGTTGGTAGGCGCGGCTTGGCATTTAAGGAAAAGCGTGGTCATTTTCAAGTGTAGGAGTGAGTCAAGGTTCCTTAAAAGCTTGTAAAGAAAAATTGCATTCAATTTGGGAGGATCCACAAGGTTGTAACTGGGCAACAAGCACAAGTTCTTGTCGGTTTCTATGGTGTGCAGTTGGTTATTATGGTAGTGCGCCTCGTTCATCAACACAAAACTGGTAATCAAATCATGGTTGGGCAACTTTGCAAAATTCAAATCAATCTTCATTCTGCGAATATCCTCTGCCAAGAAGTCAAAGAGCACCTGCTGGCCCCGGAGCCAGTTCAAGAGGTCAATGAGCCTGCCAAAGCTCTGGGCATTGACGCTCCACTTGTTCAACACGTACAACTTGACAAAGTAGTTGCGGATCTTGACAATCAACCGCAAGAGCTTGGTTTTCCGCTGCAAGTCCTCCTCGAAGGCGTTGCCGTAGAAGCGGGTGGGGTCGTTGGCGGCGGGCAACGCCTTGATGAGGGTCACGAGCTCGTGGTACGCGTGCCGCGAGATCTTGTCGAGCACCGCAGAGTACGGCTGGATGTTGGCGGTGATATGCGGTATCTCGGGCGGAAGGTCATTGATCTGTGGTGGGGCGCTGGTGGGGCCATTGGTGGGGCCATTGCTTTGTGTCGGCTCGGGGTCCCCATTGGATGATGTAGGTAGTTGTTTCTGCACTACACTGTTCATGAGGCGGCCTTCTTCTTCTCCCAGTAAATATTGCCAAATATTTCCACGTTGTAAATATTGCCAAATATTCCCACGTTCAATACAATCAAGTGTTATGAATCACAGGCCTTTTCTCTCTCCTTTTGCCCTGAGGTACCGAGTGCTGTCCCTTTCTCAACGTCTAGGTCACTTTTGTGGTCTACTGAATATTTTTATTTTTTTATTTTTGCTGCTTTATTACTTTTATTACAAAATTTCACCAGTCTTGGGAGGTGACACACACCCCCTTTTTTTAAAATCACTTCAACCTGATCTTGCTGAACTTCCTGCTCAATGCCCGGGTGAATCCGTGCTTCTTCTCGCCAGAGGCGTCCGATTTGTGGTTGGCGCTGATGCTCTTCATAGTGAACGATTTGGGCAACCTCGACTTGATGGCGGCGTTGGCAGACGTCACCGGGGTGGAAGTCACGGGGGTGATCTGATCATTAAAATCCACTTCAGGCGAGTCGATCTTCTTTTCCACGACTTCATGATCACTCTTCTTCTCTGCTGGAGACCGGATTGCCTCGTTGAATTTTCGTTCGAAATCACGGAACTCGTCATCCACCCAGAAGTCCCCGTCCTCTTCCGTGGTGTTGGAACCGCTACGGGAGCCGGCAATTGCAGCAGTGGCACCAGCAGCAGTGGAACCACCACCACCACCACCAAAATAATTCTCTTTGGAAAGCAAATTTGGAGGCTTGTTAAGTATGGAATCATCAGTGACGCCTGCCAAGCCACTGAAGCTCTTTGAAAGTGAGATTGATCTGGGAATGGACATCATCGACGAGACGGTTGTCATTTTCAAGCTGATCAGGTTTGTGGATTTGCTTTGGATAAGCCCGCTGCCAAAGAGGAAGCCGTTGCTGCCCTTGGTGTTGAT
This sequence comes from Saccharomycopsis sp. UWO(PS) 91-127.1, assembly GCA_002895615.1. Taxonomy (NCBI): domain Eukaryota; kingdom Fungi; phylum Ascomycota; class Saccharomycetes; order Ascoideales; family Saccharomycopsidaceae; genus Saccharomycopsis; species Saccharomycopsis sp. UWO(PS) 91-127.1. Next base: position 1,053,980 of record JNNM01000006.1, read on the forward strand.
GGTGTGGTGGCTTGTGCCGGTCAAGATGGCGGTCTTGGGCGATCCATTGTTGAAGGTGAGGTTGAAGTTGAGGTTCAGGTTGTATGATGATGAACTGCGCAAGATGCCAGACTTGCCGTTGATCAAGCTATTGGAGCCGCTGGAGTAGCCGGTACTGCTTCTTTTGGAGTTGTTGAAAAAAGCATTGTTGTTGATGATGTTGTTGGAGAAGCTTCTCTTGTGGAACCTTGGGTAGCTCACGGAGTTGGTCAACGAGACTGGAGAGTCAACGTTGTTGTTGTTATTGGAAGATGAGTTCAGCCGTAGGATTTCTGGAAGAAATGGTTTCATTTCTGCATTGTCTATTTGCAAGTCCGATGTTTCGGATTCGAGCTCGGTGGAGAACTTGTCACTGCCACTTGACTCACCAATTGCCTTGTCTAGCGAGCGATTGGGAAAATGTGAGGATGAAGAGTTTTCCACGAATTTCAAATAGTTTTGTCTTCTTGCAATGGTTGAAGGATGCTCGCTATCGTCATCAACATCGCTATCAACGTCAACATTAGCATCGTCAACAGGTTCCTTTGAAATATTGAGTGGATTGTTGTTGTTGTTGTTGATGTTGTTGTTGTCAGGTTTATCATTTGCATCAAGTGTTGTGCTAATACGGTTTAATGTGTAGTTGGAAGAATTATCATTAGATAAAGAGTCATCATAGTTGACGCTACTTAAAGGAGAGGCGGAGATTAGCGTAGTCCTCGCCTTTAATGAGTCTTTCTTGCCGTCTGTTGATTTGCGATTGCTCGCAGGTGATGCACCGGTAGGTGATGCAGCAGCAGCAGCAGCAGCAGTAGTAGCTATTGCTGTTAAATTGCTAGTGGAATGGATAGCTTCTGTTGGTGAACCAAGTTGGGATTTGGCATTGTAAAACACTTCTTCATCATCATCCAATTCCCCTTCTTCTTTGGTATTGATCTTTTCAATTTCATCCTTCTTTTGCGGCTGGGGTTCCAATGATTCTTCTTCTATTTCTTCTCCTTCTATTTCCTCGTTACTCATCAACTGGCTAGCGGTATATATCTGCCCGTCTTCTTCGAAGATCAACTCTACGTATTCTTCTGGAATCAAGCCTGTTTTCCCAGTTTCGGGATCAGCACCAACAAGCCAGCCTTGACCATGACGATACAAGATGTTGATGATTTGATTTTCTTTCAATTCCAACTCGTTGTCGTTTTCCGCCTGGAAGTCGAAAAGAGTGATTGCCCTTTGAACGGGTTCTTCAGAGGGGGTAGCAGTGGCGGAAGGAGGAGCAGTGGCGACGGCAGAGTTGGAAGTGCTAATAGAGCTGCGATCGGCTTCAGCTTCAGCAGAGGACAAGCCCATGTCTTGAGATGCAGCAGCATTGTTGTAATAGCCAAATGTGCTTTGGGAGCCATAGTTGTTGTAGTAGCCGTCGAATTGACTGGAAGAAGACTGGCTGTTCATGTAAAGTTCATAATTGGACAAGCCATAATGCAACGAGTTGGAAGAAGGATAGCCAAAGTCTTTTACAGATATCAAGTCGTAAATTTCCATGATGCTATTGGGGTCCTTGGATAGCGAGCTTTTCTTTGATTTGAAGTTTGAATGTATGGAGTTTCTTAAAGAGGGGATCATTGGAAAGGGCGATCTTGTGGCCAAAGATGAAGCTCTGGAGCTGCTGGAGGTGTGGCCTTTCAAAGTTTCGTCAGAGGACTCTTGAGATAAGCGCAAGTTCAAGTTCAAAGGGTTGGTGTTATTTTGGGAAACGCGCTTGGAAGGGGTCTTGTGCAGCTGAAGGGAAACCAAGAGAGATTCTCTGAGACTTGCCGACTTTCTTGAGCTGGTTGATATTCTTCTAGGGGTTTTAGGGGAGGAGGAGGAGTCTGTGGGTGGGACATCATCAGATGGAGGAAGAGGTTGTTGCAGTTCAGAAGAGCTTATCGCGGGAGATGTATCCAGTGACATTGTTGTGTATATGGGGGGGGGGTGTTGTAATATATGATATGATATGATATGATATGATATGATAATTATATATTGATAATAATAATAATATAAAATTTGTGCAATATATCACAATGTAGCACGAAATGCGAAACTCGTCAATTTTTTTTTTAATATTTTGATATCTTTTTTTATTCTGTTCAGTTTCAATATGTATTTTATTATTTTATTCTCTATTTTATTTTATTATTTTATTTTTTATTGTGTGTTGTTGGCATGTTTTTAAATTGTTTGAGTGGGGCTGGGCTGATGGGTCGGAGGGCGGTTAGAGAGATAGTGGCACGTGACAGAGTGACACGTGATAAATACGGACAGTTGCCCTGTCACTTCGCGTCAAAGTTACACGTGATGAAGATTACACGTGACGAGATATCGGCCCCTCCCCGTGGCTCCTCCACTCCCATCCATCAAGACATCGGACAAACACGCGATCTGGCAAAAACTAAATATAGGCCCCAACCAGCTGGACAATAAAACATGGGCCGTTTCGGAGTTTCTTGCTGCGCGTTCATGTCTCATCTTTTGTTCTTCCGTACGTCCTAGAGGAACAGCCGTTGGAAACAAGGCAAAAAGTAAAAGTAGACGATTAACAAGTAGACGTTTCACATGTAAACAAGGTCAATTGCCATCTTTGAGGGCCTTGGGGATCTGGATAGAGATGAGTCAGACAGATATCAGCACCAGGCAGATATTACTACCAAGTTAACAAGCTACCAAGCGCTCCAACCACCACCAGGGCAAGCCCTGGGCTTGCCCTGGTGGCGGTTGGTGGTTGGAGCTGGCGGTATCCGCTTGTCCGCCCTCCCCTCCCCCATCGGGTAATCCAGGGAGGCCCAGCAAGCGGCTGCTGCTGCCCACCCGGCTTCTCCCGCAGGCTATAAACACCCAACTGATGGCCCCTTAACTGGTGCTTTTACCGTACACATCAACAATCTGAGGAGTCAGTCTGTATATGTATATATAACACGCTTTCCCTCTTAATACACATTTTTTAACTTTGCTCATTATATTTAAATCCTCCATCAAATTAAAGATGACCGTCAGTGAAACAACCAAGGGCTTTGTCCCTGGCGAAAGCCTTACGCTTGCCAACAGAGTTGGTATCCCCAACAGAAGTCTCTCGACTGACGACTTGGTGACGGGCATCCACACCCACACCATCACCACCCGGACCCCCGTGGGCGACGAGGCGTTGCAGCTTTACAAGGCCCGGGTGCCAAAGGCGTCGAGATTGTCGGTGGAAGGCCCGATTGAGTGCGACTTGACGGGGTTTGCCATCTTGAACTCACCTTTGTTCAACAAGGGGTCTGCATTCACTCACGAGGAGCGGGTTGCGTTTGGGCTTGAAGGGTTGCTCCCAGCGCAGGAAAACACGCTTGAAGAGCAGGTGGAGCGGGCCTACAAGCAGTTGTCGTTTTTGAAGACCCCGTTGGCCAAGAATGACTTTTGCACCAGCATGAGACAGCAAAACAAGGTTTTGTTTTACGAGTTGGTGCGGCGGCACGTGCGCGAGCTCTTGCCGATCATTTACACCCCCACCGAGGGCGACGCCATTGCTGCTTACTCGCACCGCTTTAGAAAGCCCGAAGGGTGCTTTTTGGACATTACCGACCCGTATAGCGTTGAAAAACGGTTGGCGGCGTTTGGCGAGGACAAGGACGTGGACTACATTGTGGTGTCTGACGGTGAGGGCATTTTGGGCATTGGCGACCAAGGGGTGGGCGGGGTGCGCATTGCCATTTCCAAGCTTTCGTTGATGACGTTGTGCGGCGGGATCCACCCGGGCAGGGCGATCCCCGTGTGTCTTGACGTGGGCACAAATAACCAGGAGTTGGCCACGGACGAGCTTTATATGGGCAACCGGTTTGCCCGGGTGGCGGACGAGCCATACGATGCGTTTTGCGACGTGTTTCTCCAGGCTGTTAAAAAACGGTTCCCCAACGCGGTGGTGCATTTTGAGGACTTTGGGGTGAACAATGCAAGAAAGTTGTTGAAGCGGTACCGCAACCAGCTCCCATGTTTTAACGATGACATTCAGGGCACGGGTGCGGTGGTGATGGCGTCGATCATTGCCGCGTTGAACTATACGCACCGCGAGTTGCTTGACTCGAGGATTGTGATTTTCGGGTCTGGCTCTGCCGGGCTTGGCATTGCCGACCAGATTGTGTCGCACATGCGCACCCACGGGGCCACTGCCGAGGAAGCGCGCAGCAAGATCCATTGTGTTGACCGGCACGGGTTGATTGTGGACTCGATGCAGGGGTCTCTGCTTGCGTCGGCGGACCAGTTGGTGTACGCGGACGGCGCTGCTGATTGGGCAGGGGTGGACACGACCCTGCTTTTTGAAGTTGTGTCCAAAGTGAAGCCCACCATTTTGATTGGGTGCTCCACCAGACCGGGCGCCTTCACCGAGGACATTATCAAGGAGATGTACAAGTACAACAAGCAGCCGATTATCTTCCCGCTCTCGAACCCCACAAGGCTCCACGAGGCGGTGCCCAAGGACTTGATGGAGTGGACGGAGAACAATGCGTTGGTGGCGACGGGGTCGCCGTTCAAGCCGGTTAATGGGTTTGTTTCCCTGGAGAACAACAATTGCTTTTCATTCCCCGGCATTGGCTTGGGCGCCGTCTTGAGCAGGGCGTCGGTGATTAGCGACAAGATGATCTCGGCCGCGGTGGACGAGTTGGCCAAGTTGTCGCCCAAGATGGGCAACCCCAAGGCCGGGTTGTTGCCTCCGGTGGAGCAGATTATCGAGTGCTCTTCACGGATTGCCACCGCGGTGTTGTTGCAAGCGGTGGCCGAAGGTGTTGCCCGGGTGGAGCAGGAGCTCATCCCGGGCACCAGTGAAAAGGTCAAAGTCCCAAGAGACTACGACGCGGCTCACAAGTGGGTCAAGGCGCAAATGTGGAGACCACAGTACAGACCCTTGGTGAAGGTGGAGCATCGTCCAGAGATCCACACCCATCAATATTAAAAAAAAATATCAATCAATCAGTTAATCAACATGAATCAATTACATATATCACTTTTAATCAATAAGGTTTCTTTGTAGAATTTAACTATAATAAATCATCATCAGCCTCGATAGCGTTCTTGATCTTCAACAAGAGACTGGTCTTCCACTTGTCCAACTTGCTGTACTGGTCAAAGTCAAACAACTTGTCTGCAAAGAGCTGGCCGTCCTTCTGGTCCACTGCCTCGAGCAAGTCGTGCAACAAGCGGCACTCGCGGGTGGAGTGGAAGCTGGGGTCCCAGTCGACAAACTTGTCCAAGCACTTGTGGGCCGCCACCGCGTCGTCCGCCGCCATGCAGCACAACACCGCCTTGAAGAAATACTCTTTCAAGCTCCACTTGGACAAACTGTTGGCGAGGGATTTCTTGGCAACGCTTTCGTACAACTGCGCTGCCGGGAGGTAGTCCCCGACAAGGGCCCGCAAGTCGGCGGCCTTGATGTAAGCCTTGTTGGCCAACGCCTGGGCCTGGTCGGCGGCGTACCAGTCGCCTGCCTGCTCGTAATGCCCCGTGGCTTCTTTCAAGTCACTGAGACTTTCCTCGTACACGGCGGCAAGCTCCATCTTGTACCCAGCCGCCCTGCGGAACTGGCCCCTTGTCGTGAACACGTGGATCGCTTCCTTGAGCACCCGGCACGCATCAAGGGGCGAGTCCTCGCGGTAGCTCTTGAACGCCTCAACAAGACTGATGGCCGCCTCGTCCACGCTGTTGGCCTGTCGTTGTGCAGCAGCGGATTTCTCAAACAACTCGCCCGCCTTGACGTACTGCTTCTCGATCCGGTACAAGTTGCCCGCCTGGGCATAGAGCTCGGCCGCCTCCTCGAACCTGTAGCTGCCGCCGCCGCCAAAGAACGACGCAAGCCCGCTCACGGGCGCGCACTTCCGGTCCGCTTCTGCAATGAGAATCTGTGGGTTGCTCATTTGAAAATACCAAATCTTTTTGAGCGTAGCGAGGAAAAGATGGAGGTATTATTTAAACTATATTCAAGGTCACTTTCAGGTGAACTGGGTAGGTAAGTAATCCTTTCTCTTTATTTCTGCTACAGAATAATGGAAAAGGCCAGGGCTCATGTGATATAAATTTTACTTTGATTTTTATAAAAGAAGGCCATATATTCATTTCATTTGATTTACCTATATAGAATAGAATATGCTCACGGGGCTTTTTTTGCTCATCCCGAAAACTCCTTCCAGTTGGAAGGTCTTTTCAAGTTGTTGATCATGTGGTACTTGTTGGTGCAACTGTAGTCCTTCCAGGTAAAGTCGTTCTTCACGTCGCACACGCACTTGTTTTTAATTCTCACCTCAGGGTCCACGGGGCAGTTGTTGAACGGAACATGGTAGTAGCCCACGTCGCCAAAGAAATGGAGCTGGTCTCTTGGCAAGAACAACGCAGCACCAATGGAGTGCACGGGGGCGTCCCCCCACCGCTCGTAGAAAAACCCACCGCTCTTGTCCAAGTAGTCAAAGTACTTGGAGTAGGCTTCACCGCGCCAAAAGTCCAAGGACCCGACTTCAAAGTTGGACCAAAAGTGGCACAAGTTGTACAGGTTGCCATTGTCGTCGCTCACAAAGTCCAACATGTTGTTTTCCGGCAAGTACTGTGGGTTTTCCTTGATGAACTTCTTGGTGGTGTCCCACAACGTTGGCACGGTTTCAATGTACTCGGGCAAGGAAATCGTCCAGCCGTACGCCTTGTTGTTGTCCTTCATGAACTTGAAAATGTCATAGTCCACATCGCAAAAGACTTTGATGCCGGGCTCAACTCTCCAGTAGTATTCATAGTCCATCATAAGCGGGTGGCGATAGAAAAAACCAGATTCATATCTGCACATGTGGCGATATGGCACAGAGTCGCCATAAATGATTTTACGCTCGCCCATGTCTTTGCGCACCGCGGCAGCCTTGTCCTGGTCAATCCAGTCGGGAAACCCCCAGTGTTCTTTGCCAATCTTGCCGTATTTGGTGGTGCCGGATATCAAGGAGCTCGTGACTTGCTTGAAATGGTCGGTGAACTCGTCGTCATTGAGGAAAACCCAATCATAATGGAACTTGTGGTTGAAGCGGTCCTCAATGTGTCTGATGGACTCCACCAAACTGCCCAAGTCCGAGTTTCTAGCAAGGGTGACAAAAGTGGCCTTGATGCGCTCATTTGGGTCAACAACACCCCCGGTGTAGTAGTGTCTCTTGTAGCCATCGTCGCCAACAATGACTTTTTGTTTTGTGATGGCAGAAGAGGAGGAGGAGGAAGAAGAAGAAGAATCTGCTAATTGGAAAGAAGAAGAGCCCGAAGAAGAACCTGAAGAAGCACTCTTGTCCAACTTGCTGTCGGCCTTGTTGACTTTGTCAGTCTTTGAATCCGGGACAGAGTCTTTAGGAGAAGACGAGGAAGAGCCGAAAGAAGAAGAGTATTTATCAGCCATGACGGGTATGTAGTTTGAGTGGGAGCCCTTTGAAAGAATAATAGCGCAGAAGAGTAAAGCTGCCACCAAGGCAGTGAACCTAAAGAGTCTGGCGTTTGATCTGGCCATGGTGTTTAGGTAGATATCTCAAGGGGAAGGTAAGAAAGAGAGGAAGAAGAAGAAGAAATGAGAAAGTGTTATTGTATAATATAGATTATAATATAGATTATAATATAGATATTAATATAATGATAATAATAATATTATTATATGGATAATAATGAAAATCGTGAAAATAATGAAAATAAACAACAACTGACTTGTTCAATACTTTGTTTTTTTAAATTAACATTAACATTAACATTTACTATGATTGAAAGAGAGAAAAAAATTTTCTTTTCCATTACTAATATATTACATAATCACTATATATAACATATATATATATATATATATATAATATATATAATATATAATATATATAATATATATACTTACATATATTAAAGATATCCCCTTTTCCCCCCTTCCCTCCTCCCCCCTTGAATTGCACACACCAACAGAACGGATACAATTAGAAACACCTCACTCATAAACACTCGAAATCATCCCATTGAAGTAGAATATATATAGCTATACTATGTTTAATCAGTATAGCTTGTATTGTGTGGTGCTTTGACATATCTTTGCTTGAGCTGCTTCGTACTAGAATGCTGGCAAGATGGCCGTCTTCTTATGAACTGCAACTACCAGAGCATCTCATAGATATACACTATATGTTATTGTATAGCGGATTACATAATATTATGTGATATTATATGATTTTGCTATGATATTACCATAATCTTCTTAGGAATACCCGGACTCTCTTTCTCTCTGATTACATAATCTAACAAACACTTGACTCAACCTGCCACAAACATCTTCTCTTCTTCTTCTTCTTCTTCTTCTTTTTAGTATACTACTATATAACAACACATCTCTCACAATGTCTCTTAGAAACTTCATCAGACAGTAAGATCTAATAACCCCCCACCCTCCTTCCTTCTAGCTTGCGTTTGTAGCCTTTGACATGTTATCTAATAATACAGATCTCTCACCTCTTACGATAAAGTGTCCACTGCCGAACCTCCCACCACTGCAGCTGAAGGTGCCATTTCTCCTTCAGTCTCAGCTGTAGAAGAAGAAGCAGCAGCCCCAGCCCCACCACCACCACCTCCATTCAAACCAAAAAGACTTGAAAATGTCACGGAAATCCCTGACACCTCTGCTTACGTGGCCCACTTGGCCACCAGCCCTGCATTGGCCGCCCTCAACGGCATGATCTCATCCTTCCCAGTGCCAAAGATCTTTGCATCCAATGCCATTCCATTGCTCATGTACATGAGAGATGCCAACGAGAAGGAAAAGATGCAAAAACAACAACAACAACAACACGCATAAAAGACATTTCTTTACCGGGATTATCGATTATATAATTGATTATATAAGAATGCTCATGTCAATCAATCAATCAATTGTAGCAATTTTGCCTTTCCTAGACAGGCAAGTAAATGTCCATCGGCTATCATGTGTGTGTACACTCTACTACTACTACAACATTATTCCATTTTATGTACACTGATCGCTGAGAAACGCGTCCCAGCTCCTGTGCGGTAGCCCCCAGGCGTTCGTATCTATCAATTTTCCACCTTCACGAAATCTCTCTTGCAAGAAACAACTTGGAGTATTAAAAAATATAATAAAAATAATAAAGTAAAATAAAATAAAATAAAATAAAAAAAAACACGCTCGCGTCATCGAGACAAGTTTCCGAAGAAAGACCTCAAGAGAAAAATTCTGCTCCACCTCACCCATCTCTATCATCCATCACCATCACCATCAAAATCAACCAACACTCACACCATAGTCTCCTCCCGTATCACAATGAGTGAAGACCTCTCTCCAAGGTTCTCGCCAACTTTATCCTTTTCCAAGTACAGATCCAGCCAGAATCACAACTTTAAAACCCCATCCACTCCATCGATACACCGCAAGCACCAACCCTCCATGCTTCTAACCCCATCTTCAAGCTCTCCTCGCTCCCGTTCGCGTCATCACTCCAAAAAGATCCTCAAGCCCTTGAAAAAATCCTCAAAACGCGCTAGATCCACAGCAATCACCACCCTGAATAGCCGTCCCAACAAAAAGCAAAAAATCAATCAAAACATAGATTACAACAGTAGCAGCAATGACGAAGAAGATGAAGATGAAGATGAAGAAGATGAAGATGAAGATGACGACGACTCCAATGATGACGCCAAACTCCTCTCACTCTCTGACTTGGGCATTGAAATCGAAGGCGTTGGCGAATCTGAAAAACCACCGTACTCATATGCCGCCTTGATCGGTCTCTCCATTCTTTCCAGCAAGTCCAAGAAGCTCACCTTGGCTGAGATATACAACTGGATTGCAGAGAACTTCAAGTTCTACAAGAAATCCGACGTGGGCTGGCAAAACTCCATCAGGCATAACCTCAGTTTGAACAAGGCCTTCACCAAGACTGAAAAACCAAAAGACGGCAAGGGCCATTTTTGGACAATCGAACCAGGCAAAGAGCGGTTGTTTTTCAAAGGGAAGGGCTATAGACCACTGGAAAGAAAGAAGGAGAGAAACAAAAAGGCTGCTGCGGCGGCGGCGGCAGCGGCGGCAGCATCAGCAGCATCAGCAGCATCAGCAGCATCAACACATCTACAACCACCACCAGCATTGCCTGTTAACACGTTCATCTCCAAGAACCACCTCATCACTCCCTCTAGCACCTTCCAAGATGACGAAGAAGACGACACCATGAACCGATCGAACATCACCCAAGTAGAGTCTGATGATGAAAAATACATTCTTCCAGAGCAAGACATTTTGCCGCCGGTATTCAATCCCCAGAAAACTCCAACCCAGCAAATATTCAGAATCCGTTCACAACCCAGTCTCCTCAAGCAACCTAGCAAACACCTCCGTGATAAATCACAGCTTGATGACTTTACAGATGATGAAGCGCCACGCGCAAAATATTACGATGATGACAATGATGATGACAATGATGACGATGATGACACTGACTACGAAGACGAGAAATCGCTATCTTCGCTAGAACGCCGCTCTATGCGCTCGAAACAAAAGAAAAACGTTGCCCCCATTGAACATCTTTCCCACATTCCTCTGCTTGTTCCACCTGCTTCGAGCTGGTCTGCATCTGCCAAGGGCGACCATGCCACGTTTTCTCAGCACCAGCACCTCAGCCACTCAAAACTGCCCTCAGGCTCCATTCCCTTCACCTGCTCATTCAACTCCAATTTCGATCTCTCGCCCATACGCCGGTCCGAAATGGGCCCCATTCTCCAGCCCTTAACTCCGGGCTCAAAGTTCCCCTTGAGACCTTCCTCCATCGCGGCGGCGGCGGCGGCCTCGACGACTCGTTCCAGCACCAACACCCCCAACAGACCCACCCGCACCCCGTCGTCTGCCTCCATCATGCGCAAGATCTGGTCCTCGCCAACGTATCTCGAGGATTTCTACACCTCGCCGTCCCATGAGCTCCGCAAGTCAGCGCGCTTGTCGGCCCGCAAAAGCACCTCCACAACAACAACAACAACAACATCATCATCATCATCATCATCAACAACAATATCAATGTCTATCTCGTCGTCCACCTCCACTCACACCTCCTCCTCCAGCTCCGGCTCCAACAACTTGTCCCACTCCGCCGCGGCGTTGATTGCGGCCTCGTCCAATTCAATGTCCCATTCTCACAACGGGTCGCCCAAGAGACGGCGCAGGGCTAGCTACATTGGCGATGACAAGACACCGCATTTGGAAACAAGCATCATTGGAAATATTTCAACAAGTTATAATGATTATTTTGGCGTGGACATTTGTCTGGTGGTGAAGCGCGCAGTGGAGGAGGCTAATAACGAGCCTCGAAGCGACTCACGGAGCGACTCACGGAGCGAAGCGGAGTGAGCAAAGCGTAGGGGACATTTTTTTAATCGAATATTTCCAATAGTGAGCTTAAGCTTATTTAGTATAGTATATGTATAGAATTTACAACGTAATAACATTTACAGAAGTTAGGGCGAAGATGGTCATCTTCTCCAAATCCAAGCTGCAACCACCGAAACAACCCCGATCGTGCTAGCAACAAACACAAAATTCTTGACATTCTCCAAATCATCATCGTCGTTCAACTCCTCCCTGACGCCTGCCGTGTACTTGCTGGGGTTTGCCGCCGCGTCCTGGACCTGCAAAAACAACTCAAGAACCAGGCTGGGCCAATTGCACGACACGTGCAACGGGGAGTTCAACTGCGCCGCCTTGGTGTACTCCTCGGGCTGGATGATGGAGCGCTGCTGCTGCTTGTCCAAGTCGGCCTTCAACGCCACAAAGATCTTGGGGATTTCCGCAATCTGCCGCCCGTAGGTGCTTTCAAGACTCATGAGGTGGTCAAACGACTCCGGGTTGGACGAGTCGTACACAAGACAAAGCACGTCGCACTGGGCAAGCTGGTTGGGGTTCTTCAACACAAACGACTCGAACTGGCTCCCCAACTCCTGCAACACTAGGTAGTGTTGCTTGCCGCCCTTGATCTCCACCGAGTTGACAACCTTGCGAGGCGACGACACCGTGGGGATGTACTGCTCGTTGTACGGCTTTTGGAGAAACGTGTCCAAAAGCGACGTCTTGCCGCAGCCCTGGGAGCCCAACACAAAGCAGTTGAATACCGTGCGCGTTGACATCGGCAGCGACACCCGGTACACCTTGCCCGACTTTGTCTTCCTTGTCCGCCGCGGCTTTGTGACTTTCAACCCGGGAAGCGTGTTGTCCGAGACATTGTGCTGCTCCGCTTCAACCGCGGCGATGTTGCCCCCATTGTTGTTGTTGTTGTTCTTCGGCACCACCCGGGTTTGGAACCCCAAGTAGGCAAAGTACTCCAAGGTGGTTTTGTAGTTGAGAAACGTCGACATGCTCCACTGCGCAAGCCACCCTTGAAGGGTGATGTGGTTCTGCTCGTTTCTCACAGTGGTGAAGGGGAAGTTGGCGTCGATCCACAGGGCCGGCACCCCCGGGGTGGGCCGGAACAAGTGGAGAAGCTCCTCCTCGTTGAGCCCGCCGTCATTGTCCTTGTCAAAGAGAATAAACAAGTCGACAAGGAACCGGTACCCAAGCGGGCTTAGCTCCACGCTCGCGTCCAGCGGCACCTCCAACTTGGGGAAAAGAAAGTCGCTGTCGAGCGAGAGCGAGTCCGTGTAATGGAACCCGCGAAGAATTGCCCAGGTGGTTTCATGTCTGCCAGATTCAATGAATTTCCTATTCAATTCCACAAACTGGGTCTCGTTCAAGTCATCGCGGCTGCCATCGTGGCTGCCATCGCGGCTGCCACCGCTACTGCTATCCCTATCCGCCACGAATTTGCACTTCTTTTCCAAGTCGGACAACTCCTTTGGGTTCAACACCCCGTCCTGGTCCCTGTCGCACAAAAAGAAGATCCGCTTCAACGCACTGACCAAGTTGGGCTTCACCGTGTTCTGCTGCGAGTCAAACAAGGGCGATAGCGGGAAGGCCACCGCGCGATGGCAAAGATAGAAGCACTCGTTCACGTTGTACAAGGTCTTGGCAGAGCACCTGATGGCAGACTCAATCTCCTTGAACTCGTTCATCAAGGCCACAAACTCGTCAATCATCACCGAGGCGGAAGACAACAACAAGCCCTGGCTCTTTTTGTCCTCCTGTCGCTGTTGTTGTCGGTGGTCTGCGTCGTCCTCTTTGTTAACATTGTCGTACTTGTTGGAGCACAACACAACAGGGAGATTCACCCCCATGGACCGCAACATCGGCATCCAGTACAAGCTTATTCTCTCGTAGGTAAAGTGGTCCGAGTACACGAGCCAGAGCACGTCGGCGCCCCGGATCTCGTCCTGGAGAACTTCCAAGTCGTTGGAGGAGGTGTCGATGAGAACGGTGCCCCCATAGTTGCCATTGCCATTGGGCACGTACACCGGGGGAACAATGTGCTGGATGTTGGGGACAAACGTCTGCTTCACAAGACTGGTGATGAGAGAGGATTTCCCAACGCCTTCGTCTCCGCACACCACGACTCTGACCGTTTTGCCCGATTTCATTTTTTCACCTTCTTCTTCTTCTTCTTCTCTTCTTCTTCTCTTCTTCTTCTCTTCTTCTTCATGTTGAAAAGATGCTCTGAAATGATTTGTGGTTGTGATGCCCTGGCGCGCGTGGAAGGCAAAAATGAAAAAAAAAACATCTAAATAAATAACATTGAATAAAGGGACATTCATCAAAGAGATCAAGAAGCTTCAACAAGATTTAAAGAAAGGTTTAATCCGCGATGGTATGTGCTGACTACTCATCTTTCATCATATGATATCAGTGTACTAACAGAGACTACTCTTTCTGAATTATAGACATCAATCGGCACGGGTTACGATTTATCAAACAGTATATTCTCTCCGGACGGGAGAAACTTCCAGGTAGAGTACGCCGCCAAAGCGGTGGAGAATGCAGGGACATCGGTTGGGATCAAGTGCGAGGACGGGATTGTGTTTGCAACGGAGAAGCTCGTTTCGTCAAAGTTGTTGGTTGCAAACGCCAACAAGCGCATACAAACGATTGATCGCCACATTGGGGTGGTGAGCTCGGGGCTTGTTCCTGACGCCAGACACATTGTCAACAGAGGCAGACAGGAGTCGCGCAGTTACAAGAACATCTTCAAGCAGCCGATATCCGTGCCCCAGATTGCAAGCAGAATGGGGAACTATGTGCAGATGTACACCACCGCCAACTCTGTCAGACCATTTGGCATTGCCAGCATTGTCGGGGGTTTGGACACCAAGGGCTACCACTTGTACATGATCGAGCCATCTGGAATCTACTGGGGGTATCAGGGCATAGCCGTTGGTAAAGGTAGGCAGGCTGCCAAATCCGAGTTGGAGAAATTGAATTTGCCACACATAAAAGTGAAGGACGCCATCAAGGAGGCTGCAAAGATCATCTACTTGGCGCACGAGGATTTCAAAGACAAGGACTTTGAGTTGGAAATGACTTGGATCAGTAAAGAGTTCACCAACGGCAGACACGAGTTTGTTCCTATGGATTTGTTGGAGGAGGCCAAGAGGGCTGCCGAAGAGGACGAAGAAGATGACGATGACGAGGATGATGAGGACGACGAGGAGATGGCTGACTGACTGACTGACTGACTGATTGATTATTATACTTTCTTTAGCTCGTAGTAAGATGATTGCTTTTGCAAAGTGATGTAAAATCTCGTAACAACTTACAATATCCGAAGCCCACCGAATCTCCACGATGATTGCTGACGAGACTTGGTATGAACAACTTGGCTGCATGGTGGACCCGG